>WAAF01019216.1:94813-165561 GCA_013400475.1 Tricholaema leucomelas
GACAGGCTGGATGGGTGGGCAGAGGCCAATGGGATGAGATTTAACAAGGCCAAGTGCAGGGTTCTGCACTTTGGCCACAACAACCCCAAGCAGCGCTACAGGCTGGAGACAGAGTGGCTGAGAGCAGCCAGGCTGAAAGGGACCTGTGGGTACTGGTAGATAGTAGCTGAACATGAGCCAGCAGTGTGCCCAGGTGGCCAGGAGAGCCAATGGCATCCTGGCCTGTATCAGGAACAGTGTGGCCAGTAGGATGAGGGAGGTTGGTTATTCTTCCCCTGTACTCAACACTGGTCAGGCCACAGCTTGAGTACTGTGTCCAGTTCTGGGCTCCTCAATTCAAGAGAGATGCTAAGATACTGGAACTATTCAAGATCAGGCTTGAGAAGTCTTTGAGCAACGTGATCAAGTGGAAAATGTCCCTGCTCACTGCAGTGAAGTTGGACTAGATGACCTTTGGGTGTCCCTTTGACCCAAACCATTCTATGATTCCGTAATAATGTAAATCTGTAATACCGTAAACATAACGCTTAATGGAATTTCACAATAATTCACTATAAGTAAAGTGTTTAAGATGTCCACATTTTTATTCTTATCTTAAACTGCAGGTAAGTAATATCCAAAACTATTTTGAATCTCACTGACTTGAATCATTGACATCACTGTCTGCTTTGCAGTGAGAGGGAAGTACTGAGGTGTCAGATGTTCTAAGAAAACAAAACATAAAGAAAAAAAACTCCCACAAAACCTTTGATCAGTCTTTTTCTTGTAAAATGTTACAATTTTCAGTTTAAAACCAAATGGATGTAGCTCATACAAGTTGCATTTTTTCGCACTCCAAACTACGTTCCACCAGTTTCATAAAAAGTGATTCACTATGTTCTGCTTTGAGAGGCTGCCAATAATATTGCATTTGATAGCCTCCTCTCTTAGGCCATGATAATATATAAACTCATAGAATAGAATCATAGAATCAACCAGATTGGAAGAGTCCTCCAAGATCAGCCAGTCCAACCTAGCACCCAGCCCTATCCAGTCAACCAGACCATGGCACTAAGTGCCCCATCCAGTCTTTTCTCGAACACCCCCAGGGACGGTGATTCCACCACCTCCCTGGCAGCCCATTCCAATGAATACGAAAGGGTATCACAGTCACCATGTATTCTTTGTGGCAGTAGGAAAAAAAATCTTTAAATAATAATAGTGGATTTTTCTTGCCTTTATGATTGAAATAAACTAAGCTTGCGTGGACAACCTCTTAAGATGAGCCATCTGTTGTTCAAGGCAGGACTGGGCGTGGCACTTGGTGCCATGGTCTAGCCTTGAGCTCTGTGGTAACGGGTTGGACTTGATGATCTATGAGATCTCTTCCAACCTTGGTAATACTGTGATACTGTGATCATGTTATGGCAAACAATTGCAGTAGAAAGAATGTTATCAGCTCGTAGGGTCTCAAGATATATGTACTGCTTACTCATCAAAGATCAGACTTATTCCTGCCACCTCTACAGTGGCATCCTCTGTTTTTTATTCATCAGACCTTTGTTAGCATTTTCAGGAGATCTTCTATTTAAATTTGACTACGAGGGGATGTGTGATTGAATTATTAACATGTTGCTCTTTTTGAACAGCAAGCTCTTGTTCGCTCTAGGTTAACATTACCCCAAGAGTAATAGCGCAAAAATTAAATAATTATTAGGTTATTAATTTAACAAAGTCTTCATTTTAAATGGAATCTGTTTCAATTTTGAGAATAAAGCTATAGACTTGACACTTCATTTTCACATACCAAAAAAAAGAGAGAAATCACAGAAAATATAAAGCCCAGTGGCTTTATAAACGCTAACGTTTTATTTCTATTAACATTTCTAGATAAAAGAACTTTACAACTTAGTGCAGTTTGATTTTTGAGCCATAAATATACAGATCTCAACAAAGAGACCAGCTCCAGCGTAGCTAAGTCTACATTAGGAGAGGGAATCATGGTGAAAAGGGACAACAAGGAGCTCTTCTGGGGGCTATTTGTGGCATACCTGTGCTAAGGGCTGGCAGCTAGTGGGTGGCCTGCTCAGATGTCATGGGCAAAGACAGCATCCCTGGCAACTCATCTAAACATGCGGTTATGGATGCTTCCTCCCTGGAGGCGTTTAAAGCCAGGCTGGATGAGGCCTTGAGCAACCTGCTCTAGTGGGAGGTGTCCCTGCCTATGGCAGGGGGTTGGAGCTGGATGATCCTTGAGGTCCCTTCCAACCCAAACCATTCTATGATTCTATGATTCTACGATTAAACAACCATAAGAAGCCTCAGGGAAGGCAGCTATCTGTACCCATCTAACGCAGAGGTGAGCTCAGTGGATTGCAACTGGTCCCTTCCTGGGAGAAGAACCAGCACAGTGACCATACGGGTAAAAGCCATTGCCAGGAGGAATATGGGGACCCAAACAGAGTTCCCCAAATGATAGAATTCTCTATTCTTGGTGAAGTAAGGAACAAGGCCAGTAAAACTGCTACCATGATCTTTCAGAGGGCAGACTTCAAACTGTTCAGGATGCTGGCTTAAAGTGTCCCTTGGGAGGCAGTCCTGAAGGGCAAAGGGGTCCATGAAGAAGGAAGTCTTACAGGCACAGGGTCAGGCTGTCCCCATGTGTTACAGAAGAAACTGACACCTGGCTGAACAAGAAGCTCTTGCAGGGACTTGGGGGAAAAAAGGAGAGTTTGCCACCTTTGGAAAGATAAACAGGCAACACAAGAGTAGAGGGATCTAGTTTGGTCATGCAGAGAAAGAACATCAGAAAAGCAAAAGCCCAGCTAGAACTCAGTCTGGCCAGTGCCATGAAGAATAACAAAAAAGGTTTTTAACAACACATTAACAACAAAAAGAAACCTAAGGAAAATGTCCATCTGAGCTACTTAATGTCTTCTTTGCCTGAGTCTTTAGTAGTCAGACCTATTATCCTCAGGTATTCAGCCTCCTGAAAGGAATGAAGAGCCACATCAACTCCCCATAATCCAGGAAGAATTTAATGACCTGATTTGCCATCTGGATGCTCACGAGTCTATGGGTCTGGATGGGGTTCACCCAAGAGTTCAGAGGGAGCTGGTGGAGGAGCTTGCCAAGCCACCCTCCACCATCTCTCATCAGTTCTGGTTAGCTGGGGAGATGTCAGATGATTGGAGGCTTGATAGTGTAACACGAACCTACAAAAAGGGCAGAAAGGAGAATCTGGGGATCTCCAGGCTTGTTAGCCTGACCTCAGTACTGGGGAAGGTTATGAAGAGGTTCACCCTGGTTGTGCTTATATGACAAGTGCAGGATAATTGTGGGATCAGACCCAGACAGCATGGGCTCATGAAAGGTAAATTCTGTTTGATCAACCTCATCTCCTTCTATGACCAGATGACCTGCCTAGTGGATGAGGGAAAAACTTGAACATTATCTACCTGGGCTTTTGTAAAGCCTTTGACACTGACTCCCACGGCATGCTCCTCCAGAGACTTGCAGTCCCTGGCATAGCCAGCTGGACTATTTTCTGGATTAAGAACTGGCTGGTTGGTGAGGCCCAAAGAGTTGTGGTAAATGCATCTAAATCTGGCTGGCAGCTGGTCACAGTGTCCCCCAGGGGACAGTCTTAAGGCCAGTTCTGCTTAATTGCTTTATTAATGATTTGGATGAGGGGACGCAGGGCACCATCAGCAGGTTTGCAGACAATACTAAATAGAGCTGGTGTGCTGATCCTCTTGAGGGTAGGAAGGCACTGTAATGAGATGTGGACAAGTTAAATTGACAGACTGAGGTCAAAAGAATGAGGTTTGACAAGAACAAGTGCTGGATCCTGTGCTTTGGTCACAACAACCTCAAGCAATGCTATTGGCTTGGGGAAGAGTGGCTGGAAAGCAGCCAGGTGGAAAAGGATCTGGGGGTATTGGGGGACAGCTGGCAGAACATGAGCCAACAGTGTACCCAGGTGTCCAAGAGGGCCAACAGCATCCTGGCCTGGATCAAAACCAGCAGAAGCGATGAAGTGATGATGCCCCCGTACTTGGCCCTAATGAGGCCACAGCTTGAGTACTGGGTTGGATTCTGGGCACCACAGTATAGGAAAAACATTGAGGTCCTGGAGTATGTCCAAAGAAGAGCAGTGGAGGGCATCATATGAGAATCATCTGAGGGAGCTGACATTGTTTAGTCCGGAGAAGGGTTGAGGGCAGCTATTCCTGCTCTCTACAACTACCTGAAAGGAACTTGGAGCAAGGCTGGTGTTGGTCTCTTCTTCCATGTAACTAGTGAGAGGACAAGAGAAAACTGGCTTACGATGTGCCAGGAGAAGTTTAGATTGCACATTAGGAAACACTTTACTGAGAGACTGGTTAGGCATTGGAACAGGTTGCCCAGGGAGGTGGTGGAGTCACTATTCCTGGAGGTGTTCCAGAAGCGTGTAGATGTAGTGCTTTAGGATGTACTTTAGTGGTTATGGTAGCTGGGTTACGGTTGGACTCGATGATCTTAAAGGCCTTTTCTAACCTTAGTGATTCTATGATTTTATATGCACAGCTGTTGTAGACTCCATTTTGGGCACACTGGTTAATGGCAGTAGGGATGGAGAGAATGATACTTGGATGTATTCGTTCAGTGCTCCGTGCTGTGACTTATACATTAATTATGAAGCAACATGCTTATGCAAATGTGTAGCAGCCCAATTAGGCATAAAGCATAGAATATTGGGAATAATGTCATGAGCTATTTGGCCTCTGAAATACAATCCTCAGCCAAATTTTCAAAAGCAAAGTCGATCTAAGATGCCTTTTTACTTTTGAAAACAGATATGCTATTGTCTTCTTAGTGTTTATTTCGTGCCTTCAGCTTTAAAATAAATCTTTCTCCCACTTGGCATGATTTTTCATACTCACTGAGGAGTAGCTGTGGATATTCTGAGTCACTGACAAGAAAATGAAATGTTCATTCAGAGCACAGACATGCTGAGAATGTTGAGAATCCCTAAATATTGGGAGAACTTTTGAACGTTCTGCCTTCTGAAAATAGAGTCTGAATTTGACACTGTTCTGTCTCCTTGCCACAAATGTAATTAATTAAAGTATTCTGAAAATTCCATGTCTAAAATGAAAATTTCCAGACTAATAAGCATTCCAGTTTAGAATACAATATTATTAGTATTGTATTATAAACAATACAATTATTTGTATAATACAATTATACATTATACATTATAATCCAGTACAAAATACATTATACAATACACATTATATAATTATAATATAATAAAATTATACATTGTACAATTATAATACAATACAAAGTACATTATACAATACACATTATGTAATTATAATGTAATACAATACAATTATACATTATACAATTATAATACAATACAAAATATTGTATTATAAATAATTGCAATACATTAATGCATGCTTGTTCACAAATTACTCTGCAGCAAAATTTACAGCATGCTTCCTTCCTTCATAGATATTTGTTGGGTTTTCTTCAGGAATTTGCTTCCTTTTTCGAAGCCTTTGTCTAGAAATAAATTAATAAAGTAAATAAAATAATAGAAAAGAAGGAGTAATTAAAGTCACCAGTGGCATGGCAAACAAAGCAGTAAAATCATTTTACTGACATGATCATAGAATCATAGAATGGTCTGGGTTGGAAGGGACCCCCAAAGGTCACCCAGTCTAACCCCCTCTGCAGTCAGCAGGGACATCCTCAACTAGATTTTGTTGCCCAAAACCCTGTCAAGCCTTGCCTTGAATATCTCCAGGGGTGGGACCTCAACTACCTCCCTGGGCAACCTCTTTCATTGTTCCACTACCCTCACGGTATAGAACTTGTTCCTAAATATTACGACTCATTGTTTACTGACTTATTTTTGCTAGCTCATGACAAACTTCTAAAAAAGCAGAAGTTATTTTAATCTAGAGGTTCTTCTGACCTACAGCAATTAGTAATTTAGCAGATTGTCCCGCGAGGTGTGCACAGAACTGAACAGATGCAGTGACCGAAGTGCAAATGTGGAAGCCAAGTGGATATTTGAGATTATCTGTGCCTTCATATTTTTTGCTGCACATTGAAAATGAATACAGGCTCTTGCTGGGCAATTTATATATTTTACAAAAGAAAAAAAAGAATAATGAGGAAATATAAACTTATCTATATTAAACTTATCTATGTTAATGTAAATTCACTAAAATATGCAATGATCACAGGCCAATTGTTACAGTGGGTAAGCATATCAAATGATAACATTAGAATCAAAAGGAATTGCTTTGTTTCAATTGTTTTGGGAGAGTATAGTTAACAGACTAGCTCAGAAAAGTTGCATGTGATCTTACATACAATGATTTTGCCTTTTCCTGAGGGCTCGTGCATCTTCTGAACTCTTTTCAGGTCACATGGTACAGCATCATGACTGATCGGAAAAGGTATATTGGCTGTATATTGTCTCCTTAAATCTTGCTATTTAAAGCTATGAACACTCTTTTAAATGATTCTTTCACTGAACATAAAATATTAATTTTTATATAAAAAGAAATTCCTCAAGCCTTAATACAAGAAGGACACAAGAAGGACATGGAACTGATGGAGCCAGTCCAGAGGAGAGCCACGAAGATGATCAGAGGGCTGAAGTACCTCTGCTATGAGGACAGGCTGAGAGAGTTGGGGCTCTTCAGCCTGGAGAAGAGAAGGCTTCGAGGAGACCTTAGAGTGGCTTTCCAGTATCTGAAGGGAGCCTACAGGAAGGCTGGGGAGGGACTATTTACAAGGTCTGGTAATGTCAGGATGAGGGGGAATGGGTTTAAGCTGGAAGAGGGGAGATTTAGACTGGATGTTAGGAGGAAGTTCTTTACAGTGAGGGTGGTGAGACACTGGAACGAGTTGCCCAGGGAGGTTGTGGATGCTTCCTCCCTGGAGGTGTTTAAGGCTAGGCTGGATGAGGCCTTGAGTGACCTGCTCTAGTGGAAGGTGTCCCTGCCTATGGCAGGGAGTTTGAGCTGTATGATCCTTCCAACCTAAACCATTCTATGATTCTATGAATACTGAGGTGCTGCACTCATCACTTATGATTGTAGTATTTGATAGTCCCCATTTAATAAACAAGGGAAAGTTACAGATAAATATGGTCTTAGATGAATAGTTCCTTCCAGTAAGCTGTTTACTGTGATTTCCGTGTAAGTATTGCTCTTCATGTCAAATGAAAGAAGTCAGTGCACTTCCTCTACTTTACATTTGATCTATATAACTGTTACTGTTCATAAACTTGCTCCAGAAGACAGTTTCCTAAGGATTTCAAAACACGTGCAACCTCTCTTGTCACCTTGCAGAAGGTTAAGTGTATGCATTTTTGTCCTTCTTCCTTTGAAGGTGATTTCAAGCAAGCAAAAAACGCCTCTCTGCTGAAAGGATGAAGGGACCATTTCCTTTCTTTTCATTTTTGTGTGCTGTTTACTCTCCTCAGTTGATGCTGTGTAGAGAGTTTGGGGTCTGGACTAGATGGCCTTTAGAAGTCCCTTCCAACCCAGACAATTCTACAATTCTATGATTCTACATACCTGAATTCAGTAGATGAATTATGTTGCTCCACATCCAGGAAGAGCAAAAGAACACAAGAATGTGCATGCAGCCCATGCTTGATAGGTCATAGCTTCGTCTACTTCAGTAACCTTTTTATTACATGGCCAAAATGCCAGATGCCTAGAGAATACTGTAAGAACAAGGCTGATATATATTGGTGCCCACTCAGGGCAGTTTCCCCAGCATTACCAGTTATGAGTGAGGCAATTGTGTCCCTGTTTTCATATTTAGTGTACATAGATGGTTTTTTTTCCTGTATGGTGGTTTGGCTGTCCCCTGCCCCCCCAACACTTTGTAAATCACCCAGACTAGACTCAGCCGGCTCTGGAAATATGAATGAAGCTTATATTTACAGCTGGCACAATTTACAAGCAGATATTTACAGTATATACAGATATAGACAGAAATATACAAGGTAAAAAAGGTAATACAAACACAACTCCCCTCCCAGAAACCTGAGTCCCCAGGAGGGGCTCTCAACCACCCCCTCACCTTCCCCCTACCCCTCTCAACCTTACCCCAGTCCCAAGGAAGAATGGAGGTTCAGCCAGGGGGATTAAGAAGCAAAGGTGAATCAGCCAAAAGCAAATGGAGGGTGAGGTTAGAAAGCAAGATGGAGTTCAGCCAGCAGCCCCAGCTCTCCAGCAGGCGAAGAGCCCAGAGCAAAGCCCAGAGTGAAGTGCCAAGAGCAAGTGACCTGATCTATGTTTTGCTTTTCCTTTCTACACATCTCAGCAAGACTGTGAGGGAAGTAGACCTCACCATTGTTTTCATTTCACAGCCTATGATCTAGTCCTTCTGACCAAAACATTCTAGCTAGCTTCAAACTAGCACATCCTGCTATACAAAATGACATGTCACATTACTTACATCTTTCTAGGACAGCCCTCCTTTATGCAATTTTTTTAGCACAAAGTAATAGTTATTATCTCCTAGATGTACATCTTGAAAGGGTTTATTTATTTCCTTCCTATGATTGCATCTTGCAATATTTTTTCACAACATACAAATGCTGTATACAATAATATTACAGTAATATTGCAAAAATATGAGTCTTAGCTAGTGACAAAATGTTCAGTATCTGAAGACCCACCATTATTATACCTCTCCAGCAAAGTCAGTCCTTCACTTATGCTGAATTTTTAAAACAGTAAATGAATGGATTCCTACCAGATGCAGTATTTTTCTCAAAGTACCATACATGCTAAGTGCATCAGAAAAACCCATGTTAGTTGTACTTATGAAATGATCCATATTAACCATGCTACTGTCCTGCATCTTTAGACACAAGGACCAAGTTTTGAGTCCAAATTTATATGTTTGGGGGTTTTGTTTGTTTGTTTTCTTTGTTTTTAATTTTATTTGAAGGTGAATTATACTGAGAAACAGAATAATTCTCCACTAATTATTTAGCAGTAGATTTGTGTAATCTAACTTCAGGTTTAATTTAAGTAATAAGTGTCTAATCTACACAGGTTCTGTACAGTTAATTGAGAAAGATTAGTGTCTTCTAAAGGTAGCTCCTCATATAAAAATAGATTCCACAGGCTGGTTCAATTACAAACAGAAGACAGAAACTAACTTCTATTGATTATAGAATGAAGTAAGACAACTTGGACTGAATAGACAACTAACTTCTCATCATCTAAAGATCCATGACACGAATCTCATTCCCATCGCCAGATGTAGCTAAGAGTTCAGAAGCTTTCAAGTCTATGCATAGCATAGCCTAAACCCAGGGTACCAAGAGGGTGTCACAGAACAGTTAGTCACTAAAGAATGAGTACATAAATAGACAGCTCACAAAATGTTGATAATGCATCACAGATAGTTTCCTAGAATTATTTAGCTATCATATATAAAATAATTCAAAACTTGACAATCAGGCACTCCATCTGGGAATCTGAGAATCACAGAAGCACAGAATCATGGGATCATAGAATGGTAAGGGTTGGAAGGGACTTCCGAAGGGCATCTAGTCCAACCCCCTCTGAAGCCAACAGGGACATTTTTTTTTTAAAGAGAGCTGACAGAAATGAAGCTCTCAAATGAATTGGAGAAACAAAACCAAACCAACAGAATTATATTGGAAGAGAGAGATAAAGAAAAGGAATTGCAAAGAAGATACAGCATCCCTGGTGAACCCCCTTGAATTTCCCCCCAGCCCAAAACTAAATCTGTAATCCCCAGTGCTCCAATCTTCACCACCACAATGCCTCCACCATCCAAGAGGCCTAAACATAAACCTCTGAAGGCCCTAAAACAATCCTACTCCTTACATGTTTGTCTCAATAAAGTGTCTCCCACCTGACACAGGGAAGGAGGAGGAGGGAAGGAGAACAAGCTGGCCTTGCCATGAGTTTATAAAGAGGTAGTAGAATTATGTGATTGAATAACAATCTTCCAGTCCTCAGAGGATTTTTAACCCTATAGTTCTCAACCTGGGACAGGCATCCTCAACTAGATCAGGTTGCCCAGAGCCCTGTTGAATGCCGCTTTGAATATTTCCAGGGATGGGGCAACTTGTTCCAGTGTTCCACTACACTCATAGTAAAGAACTTGTTCCTAACATCCAACCTAAATCTACTCTTCTCTAGTTGAAGCCAATCTGATTAATCTATCCTGAGCATGGTACTTAAATTAATCCTTAGATTTTTTTGTTTCTAAGAGATCAGCTCATTTCTTTGTTTTCCTGTAAACCAATTTAGAGGTACAGGGTATCACCTGTATCAGTTGTAGTAAAAAAAAACCTTACAGTTCTCTGGCTACAAGAATCAGTTAGGAAAAAAAAATCAAATTCAACTTGTTTTGGTACCTTTTGCCACATGGTTATCCTCTTCATTTTTTTTTCTCTCTTTATTTTTTCCCTTTTTTAAATTTTAAGTGTTTCTTTTTCCTCCGTAACAAGTGAACATTGATTTCTTTGATATGATTTGCATAATACCAAGCTTTATCTAATTAGTAGAGAACATTGTCATCCAGGATACTTTTTAACTCCATAACCCTGTAATTTCAGTAACTAATTATTATCTCATTGAAGATAAATTTCGTATTCCTTCAGAGTCCAAGAAGAAAAGGACTAGGATGAGGACACATTGTGCTAATCAGACCATCTTTGGAATAACAGTGACAAGGTTTACAGATGAAAATAATTTATTTCCTGAGAGGCCTTAGACAACTCCGCTCATCAGGAGAAGAGTGAGAGTTGTTGGTTTAAAATGGAGTCTGCCTTTCTTTCAAGGAATCCTGTCCTCATTCCCTTTTCCATGTAATTTCTCCTTACCAAATCCGTCAGTGACTTTACTCGTGTGTGTGTTTTTTAGCTGTAAAGAAAGGTATCAGAGAGGAAAAACTCACTGTCTAGGATTGCAAATGGCAGTAACATCCTTTCTCTTACCAGAGGTCTCCTACTGCTGGAGCGGGTCCAGAGGAGAGCCACGAAGATGATCAGAGGGCTGGAGCAGCTCTGCTATGAGGACAGGCTGAGAGAGTTGGGGCTCTTCAGCCTGGAGAGGAGAAGGCTTCGAGGAGACCTTAGAGTGGCTTTCCAGTATCTGAAGGGAGCCTACAGGAAAGCTGGGGAGGGACTATTTACAAGGTCTGGTAATGTTAGGACGAGGGGGAATGGGTTTAAGCTGGAGAAGGGGCGATTCCGACTGGATGTTAGGAGGAAGTTCTTTACAGTGAGGGTGGTAAGACACTGGAACAGGTTGCCCAGGGAGGTTGTGGATGCTTCCTCCCTGGAGGCGTTTAAAGCCAGGCTGGATGAGGCCTTGAGCAGCCTGCTCTAGTGGGAGGTGTCCCTGCCTATGGCAGGGGGTTGGAGCTGGATGATCCTTGAGGTCCCTTCCAACCTAAACCATTCTATGATTCCATGATTCTATGATACACTGGACAGATCACTCATCACATGCCCTGATAGTTCTGTTTCTCAGAGGTCTTCCTGTTTCAGTCTAGAGTCAAACAGTGTTGAATAGTTTCAAGTAAAACTCACTGCACTGACATTTCCATCTTTTACATATGTTTCGTGCTGTTATTTATGTTGCTCATTGAAAGAAGTGTCAGCCTACTACCTAAAAATATTAGTATTGATAATTTACTCAAATAGGATGATTCACTGTTACTCTGTTCATTTATACTCTCTTAGAGCCCATTCCTGTAGGTAAAACTGCCTAGTTTGAACTAAGTTGTGTTTTGTTACTTCTATTTAGGTTATCTTTTGTCATGTCATCTCTCCATCTTTTATTGACAGAAGAAGAAAAACAAAGTTATGGAATCTTAAAAATGTTTGTCTCCAAAGGTTACATTGCCTTCCAAAGCTTAAAGATTTAAACAGTTACAAGATTGTTCTGTGCTTAAAATACACCTGTCTGTCAATTCTCAAAAGTTATCTCTATCCCTGTTCATTAAAATCACAGATTAGTAGTAGACATGAAACAATCCCATTTGTAAAAGATAAGTAAAATATGGAGCAGGTGTTGATCTGTTGGAGGGTAGGAGAGCCCTGCAGAGGGACCTGGACAGGCTGGATGGGTGGGCAGAGGCCAATGGGATGAGATTTAACAAGGCCAAGTGCAGGATTCTGCACTTTGGCCACAACAACCCCAAGCAGCGCTACANCTAGAACAAGGGGACACACAGTCCCAAGTTGTGCCGAGGGAAGTATAGGCTGGATGTTAGGAGGAAGTTCTTCCCAGAGAGAGTGATTGGCATTGGAATGGGCTGCCCAGGGAGGTGGTGGAGTCACCGTCCCTGGGGGTGTTGAAGAAAAGCCTGGATGAGGCACTTAGTGCCATGGTCTGGTTGACTGGATAGGGCTGGGTGCTAGGTTGAACTGGATGATCTCAGAGGTCTCTTCCAACCTGGCTGATTCTATGGTTCTGTGATTCTATGAAATTATTTGCTCTTTACTCTTTGCATCCTCGATTCCAGCCCTTTCTTTTAAAATCACTCTACAACAGCAATGCTACTCATAATGAAGTGAGTAGAAGTCCAACCTAATCTTGTAATAAGATATATTTGCAAAGTTTAGGAGCATTTTTGTCTGAAAAAATATTTTGATAGGTGCTTTGCATTTTGAATTACTTTTTCCTGGTAACTGATGGAATGCAAAATGTTCCTGTGTCCCTTGAGATGTGCAGCTTGCAAAATCCCTGAAGTGATGCAGCAGTAGCCATTGTGCTGTTATAAATCTCCTTTGCAATTATAATGTTATCTGTGTACACAATGCACTTGAGCTGCTGACAAATCTACCTCACAGTCTTCTAGAATACCCATTAAATCAGAAATGTTCCTCAGTTCTGCAGTAGTTAGTTAGATGTTTGGGTTTGTTCAGGGTTTTTTTTTTGCTTGTTCTCATGGTGGTAAATTAGTTGATTCTTAAATCATTGATTTAGGCCCTTAGGGTTGAACACTGATCTAATCCATGCTTGTTGAAAACTGAATTACTTACAAGCTCTCCTCCATACTGGAAGAGAACAAATGTTTAAAGAAAAGGTGGTGACCTATCCATTCTGAAATGGAAAATTTTACTTAGCAATCCTAGACTTGCATTATACTCTAAGCACTCTAAGTTGGACAAGATGTACAGTCTTTGAACTTTCAGTCGTTTCTCATACACACGTAGGGCTGGGTTGATGGAGTGTCTGGGATGAAGTTAAGAGAGAGGCTTCAGGTTTGTCTTCACTTTTCCCACTTATGAGTTTCAGGGAAAATACACTCAATCTGCTGAGTAAACCCAGTAAAATTAGGAAAGACTGAGGCCCAGAAGATCTTTTACACTTTTACTGGGGTTGTTTAGCCTGGAGAAGAGGAGGCTCAGGGGTGACCTCATTGCTGTCTACAACTACCTGAAGGGAGGCTGTAGCCAGGTGGGGGTTGGTCCACTCTAAGTTGGACAAGGTTGGCAACAAAAATGTCTTCTAAGAACTGAAAATTACTTTTTGTGCAATTCATCCCATAACTAGTAATAGTAACTGTGGTTCAATTAAGAAAATCATGCCATTTATTCTACAAAACAAAAATGCCAGTCCAAGTTTCCCTTAACTGGAGGTACTTTGAAAACACAAATAAGGCTATCAAAGAGAATACTGTAAAGGAATATTGCTAACATGCTTTTGAAATGAGGTACCTTTTGCATTTGCTCATTTAGAATGGTTTTGAACGTTACTACATTTATTTCTCTTTTACAAGCAGTATTAAAAGAATGTACATATATAGTATGTTTAAGGCAGATAGGAAAGTCAATTCCTGTTCAAAATTATTCTATAGCTCATTGGGTAACATGAACATGAGACCTAAGTCCTCATTCCAATGAGATGCAAGTGCCCCATCTAAGAAAAACTGCAAACTGCACTTTGTGTAAACACCTTCAGTTTATTCAGTCTTTTTAATATCTTTATTATTTATCTGGATGAGGGCATTACTGAGGGACCCTCAGTAAGTTTGCAGATGACAGTAAGCTGGAAGGAAGTGTGGGTCCACTTGAGGTTAGGAAATCTCTTCAGAAGGACCTGGACAGGCTGGATCAATGGGCCAAGGCCAGTTGTGTGAAAGCCACGAGGATGACTGGGAGACTTGAGCATCTGCCCTGTGAAGAGAGGCTGAGAAACCTGTGGCTGTTTAGTCTGCAGAAGAGAAGACTGAGAGGAGACCTGATGTGAGTACAAATATCTGAGGCGTGGGTGTCAAGTGGATGGGGCTAATCTCTTTTTGGTAGTCCACAGCAATAAGACGAGGAGCAATAGTTACAAATTGGAACATAGAAGGTTTGACCTCAATATGAGGAGAAACCTCTTTACAATGAGAGCTACAGAGCCCTGGAACAGGCTGCCCAGAGAGGTTGTGGAGTCTCCTTCTCTGGAGGCTTTCAAAACTCACCTGCGAACTACCCTAGGGAATCCTGCCTTGACAGGAGAGTTGGACTGGATGATCTCTGGAGATCCCTTCCAACCTCTCAAGTTCTAGGATGTTGTGATTTTTCAATAAGGCCAAGCACCTGGTCCTGCACTTAGATAATAACAACCCCATGCGGTGCTCCAGACTTGGGGAAGAGTGTCTGGAAAGCTGCCCAGTAGAAAAGGACCTGGGGGTATCGACTGACACCCAGCTGACTGTAAACCATCAGAGTGCTCAGGTGGACAAGAAAACCAACAACATCCTGGCCTGTATCAGGAGCGGTGTGACAAGCAGGAGCAGGGAAGCAAATGTTCCCCTGTATTCAGCTATGGTGAGTCCACTCCTTGTGTTCAGTTTTGGGGCCTTCACTACAAGGAAGACATTGAAGTCCTGGAGTATGCCAGTATGAATGAACCTGGTGCAAGGTCTGGAGATCAGGTCTTATGAGAAGTGTCTGAGGGAGTTGGGGTTGTTTATTTTGGAGAAAAGGAGGCTGAGGAGAAACCTTATTGTGCTCTTCAACTACTTGAAAGGCAGTTGTAGTGAGTTGGTGTTGGTCTCTTCTCCCCGGTGAGGTGAGAGGAAGAGAGCAAATGGCCTCAAGTAGCACCAGGGGTGATTGACACTGGACATTAGAAAAAACTTCACTGAAAGAGTAATCAAACACTGGAAAAGGCTCACTAGGGAGGTGAAAAAACACCATCTCTGGAGGTGTTGGAAAGACAAATAGATGTGGTGGAAAGGGACATAGTTTAGCACCAGACTTGGTAGAGTTAGATAATGGCTGGATGTGGTCAACTTCAAGGTTAAAAGGATGATTCTATGATTGTATGATTCCATGAAATTATGTCTTTATCCTGTGGCTGTCCTGATCCAGGACAGCAGACTGTATTTGTCCTTTCTTCCACTGATCTTCTATCACAGATTCATACTTCTGCCCAGGGTCTTAGGGAAAGCAATGGCAGTGTTAGTTAAATAACTTGCTACATCATATTGGGCTTCTAGTCCAGAGCTTAATGAGTATTTCTCAAAGTGAAATGCACATGGGCAGATCTGTTAAGCTGTTTGCTTGAAACCATTTTAATAAATCATAAAAAGGATCCAGTAACTGTGTATGCTATATTTATATTAGAAAAGCTCATAAACTTTTCCCATACGTATATATCTATGTATATGATTTATTATATTTCTCCAAAGCTATTTGAAAGGTACTGCATTACACTCCTTTTCAGATTCCCAAAGAACTTTAGTAATAAAACCAAAAAAGTTGGTGCTGAAATAGATTTTCTCATAGATTGATAGGAAAACTGGAAACTGCTTTGATGTCTTTCACACTCCCTTGCTGGGAAAAAAAAAGAGAAGAAAAATATCCACCCTTCTATTAAATTTAACAACACTCTTCTCCTCTCCCCCTACTTCAAATCTCATTTATCTTTTATGAGCCCTAGGCATCCTGCCATAATAAAACTGTGCATAATACTAGAATTATCACACAGAATCACAGTATCACAGTATCACCAAGGTTGGAAGAGACCTCACAGATCATCAAGTCCAACCTATTACCACAGAGCTCAAGGCTAGACCATGGCACCAAGTGCCACATCCAATCCTGCCTTAAACAGGTCCAGGGATGGTGACTCCACCACCTCCCTGGGCAGCCCATTCCAGTGTCCAATGACTCTCTCAGTGAAGAACTTTCTCCTCACCTCAAGCCTAAATTTCCCCTGGCACAGCTTGAGGCTGTGTCCTCTCGTTCTGGTGCTGGCTGCCTGAGAGAAGAAAGCAACCTCCCCCTGGCCACAACCACCCTTCAGGTAGCTGTAGACAGCAATAAGGTCTCCCCTGAGCCTCCTCTTCTCCAGGCTAAACAATCCCAGCTCCCTCAGCCTCTCCTCATAGGGCTTGTGCTCGAGGCCTCTCACCAGCCTCGTCACCCTTCTCTGGACATGTTCAAGCATCTCAATGTCCCTCTTAAACTGGGGGTCCCAGAACTGGACACAGTATTACATAATCATTTTGCAGTTTCTTCCCCCTTTTTTATTTATTTTTTTTTTTTTAATTCTATCAACTGACTGTGGCATTGACCCTGTCACTGAAGAAGCTGGTTTGAATGGGTCAACACTTAAAACAATAGCCTGTAGTTCAATAACCAAAGCACTGAATTTGGACAATTAAGGTACTCACATTTCAGAGGGACTGCTAGCTACATTTGCTGCTAATAGAATCATAGAATCATGGAATGAACCAGGTTGGAAGAGACCTTCAAGATCATCCAGTTCAACCTAGCACCCAGCCCTATCCAGTCATCTAGACCATGGCACTAAATGTCTCATGCAGTCTTTTCTTGAACACCTCCAGGGATGGCGACTCCACCACCTCCCTGGGCAGCCCATTCCAATGGCAAATCTCTTGCAGCTTGGCTTTGCCTACAAGTAGCAAGCAGGATTTAAATATTTTCAGGGTATGTGTGAAGAAGAGAAACTATTAACACATTAGAAGGTGCATAAATATCCTACCCATCCTTAAATTCAGTAAGTTTTAAATTATTATTATTTTTTTTGCTCTTGATTTCCATGGGATGATTTTCCAGGATGAAAAGTCTGAATATCTACTAAATCAAAGGGCTTCTGATTCTATCTCTAATGCCGTGTAGGTCTTTCTCAGAAGAGTCAGTAATATCTCTACTGAGGTTTTAATATTTTTAGACTTCAGAGAAAATAGATCATGATGGTTTTTAGCATTTAAACCTACTTTCTGTTCATTTAAAGGCAGAAAGTTTCTCAGAAAATCTCTGAGAAGCTGATCCAATGAAGCCAAGGACAAAACTGGTCCTGATTTTATTTGAATTAAATAAAATTATTTTAAAAGGGGGATTTTGTTCTTGTTGTTGCTCTATTTTTGTTTGGTGGGGTTTTGTTCTGTTTTTTGCTTGTTGTTTTGGTGGTTTGTTGGGTTTCTTATTGTTTGTTTTCAATGTACTATCTGTAATGACCTACGTTAGACTATCTGTCTAGAAGTCTTTAAAAAGAGCTATTGATAAAATAGGCATTTGAGGTGAATGATTCTAACATAACAAAGTGAAACATTTCCTGTGATATTGTCTTTTTTTCAATGACTACACCTGAAATTATGTCTGCACCACCATGTTAGGTGACATAAATCTCTCCAGTATTGTCAGTTTCACTTTAACTCAAACATGAGAGTTGTGCCATTCCTTTGAACTGAAGTACAGTATAATTCCTTTCGCCATGAAGGTGGTGAGACACTCTGAAACATTTATAAGCAACATCAGAATTTCTGTTCTAGCTAGGCTGAATATTAGTACAAATGATGCCTGCATTCATAGTTTGGTTTCTCTTCAGTGGATGTCACTCATCATAGAACCATAGAATCAACCAGGTTGGAAGAGACCTCCAAGATCATCCAGTCCAACCTAGCACCCAGCCCTATCCAGTCAACCAGACCATGGCACTAAGTGCCTCATCCAGGCTTTTCTTGAACACCCCCAGGGATGGTGACTCCACCACCTCCCTGGGCAGCCCATTCCAATGGCAAATCACTCTCTCTGTGAAGAACTTCCTCCTAACATCCAGCCTATACTTCCCCCGGCACAACTTGAGACTGTGTCCCCTTGTTCTTTTGCTGGTTGCCTGGGAGAAGAGACCAACAGCCACTTGGTTACAGCCTCCCTTCAGGTAGTTGTAGACAGCAATGAGGTTCTCAAATGCTATTCAAAGGAAGAAAGAGCTAGATCCAAAGGGCATGCCACATACTATCTTGGGAATATTGAGTTCCAAATGTGACCAGTAAACCAATATTGGAACTCTTGCATTCATCAGCTGAAGCTACACAGCAGAATTAAAAAATGTGGAACAAGAAAATAGTTAATACAACACAGAAAGAAATCTCAGATATATGAGAAGTGGACTCAGACTGGGTGCTAGGAAGAAGTTCTTCGCCATGAAGGTGGTGAGACACTGGAACAGGTTGCCCAGGGAGACAGTGGAAGCCTCATCCCTGGAGGTCTTTAAGGACAGGCTGGATGTGGCTCTGAGCAACCCGATCTAGTGTGAGGTATCCCTACCCTTGACAGGAGGATTGGAGCTAGACGATCCTTGAGGCCACTTCCAGCCTTGACAATTCTATTCTACAATTCTGTGAATATGTATTCTATGAAGTGTTAAGTATGAGGGTGTGAGACTCCAGAATGGGTTACCCAGGGAAGTTATGGATTCCTTCTGCCTGGGGCTGGTCAAGGTCAGGTTAGATGAGGCCTTGAGCAGCTAAGTCTAGTTGAGAGGAAACTTGAAGTAGATAATCTCTAAGATTCCTTCCAACCTAAGCTATTCTGTGATTCTATGATTGTATGAATGTGTAGTTTTGAAGGTACAGTCAAGGCAGTGGCTGAGTTATTCTCCATTACCTACTTCCTATTGCATAGGTGAATAGAGGGAAAATGATAAATTGAGATTGCAAACAGAGTAGAGTTTGGTACTTAAGGTCAAAGAGCCAGAGAGAACATAAAGGAACAAGACTTTAGTAGGAGTCCAGACAACTTCTTAGAGATATTAAACACTTTATGTGCTCTAATCTTTCAGTCTTGGTTTTCTGAGTCAGTCCACCAACATGTGGAATGAATATGTTAACATTCATATATATTATGCAACTCAATAACAATATTGACAGAAAATGTACGAGGAATTCTAAGGGATTTTATTTAACATATGGTCTTTTTGATACTTCTTCAGTAATTTTTTTCCCCCAAAGTTTACTAAGTCTCTGTTTTAAAACTATGAAAGTGAAGGCAGTTAATCACAAGCTGCACAGCAGCATATAATGAGAGAAATGAGGTTCATATCAATCTTTTTTTTCTTTGTCAAAGATTTTAGCAGTGATGCAAATTGTCTCACATAAATAAAAACCAAAAATCTAACAGAAGTTTAAAGAGGAAGTCTGGTCTGGTAATCAAGGTGTTCATCTCAGAAATGTGATATCTAGATTAAGTTCCCTGATGTGCAGTAGACATTCTCTGTGGCTTGGAATGTGTCACCTATTGGAATTTTTATTGCCTGCCTGTAGTGGTCTGAAAACTCATTTACCTATATTAATCTAGATATATCTAAGCACTAGAGGAAAATGCAAACAGGCAACTTCTTTGACCTGTTTTAAGACAGGATGACTCACCTTTAGAGATAATCTCTCTTTCTTTGCAAGTAGTTTGGATTAGATAGTTGAAATGAGGTATGACTTATCCCACTTTAATCTTCCTCAGCTTCAATTCTCCCCACACCGATAGAACGAACATTATGACATTTCCTTTCACTTTTAGGCTATTATGAAGAGTGAAGTGTTCATCATTAAAATACTGTAAGAACAAAGTGACAAAAGTATCAGAGACACCTAAGAGTGGTGTTGCCTTTCAGAATAAGGAAATCCAAAGTCTTTGTAACTTCAGTCACAGTACTTTGCTCAAGTCAATTTTGCACTCTTTAAGGTCAGCTTCAATCAGAATACTATCCTGACTGCCATCTGGTTTGGTTTCTGTCAGTCATTCTGAGCCCAATACTTGGCACTAAATTGTTGTGAAGGAAAATGAAAGACATGTTATAAACAAATGCTTGCCAGCATTCAGGCACTTGGAAATCTGATTTGTTACAGTCACGCATGGTATCTACCAGCAGACCTAGTTCTAAGTGCCACAGGTGCCTATCACTGAAAATCTTACTCCTTTATTATAAATTATAAAGGAGACATGCCAGTCATGAGTTTCTGCCTTTTGCTGGGGAGGGAGCTAAATAATTAAATTTTCAGCAATCGACAAGAAATAACTGAAAACCAGAAGAAATTTTGGGCCAAGTTCTCAGCCAAGGCTATCAAAATGAAGTGATATATTGGTGACTTCTAGCAAGAAGACAACTTCAAGGCAGCAGCCTATGAATTCAAATTGGAAAGCATAAACAAGGGTTATTGTGTGTGCTTGTTTGTTTTAAATAGAAGTCCTGTGGAATTTATTGATGTTCTTTGAGTTTAGGGTGGCTTATATTTGCAGTGTAAAACTGTCAAATCGATTTTACCTCTTTTTCTTACTGAGGGAATTCTCTTTTCTCTCCAAGGACCTCATTTAAGCCTGCTTTATCTCTCCCATGTGGATAGAAACCCTCTTTTGAACAGCAAGTTGTCAAAGTAGCTGTGTTAGAGAAATATTCAGGGGTAAATGCAAGTTAGCATCCACCTTTAACAGTCAGGATCTTGCAAGTCTGATGCTAGTGGTCAGCTTTACTATAGGATGGAGTGACTTAGGAAAAGATCAGTTTTAGAATTGATGGAATATTTTCCATTGAAGTCTATCCACTTTGTTGTTTGTTTGTTTGTCTGTTTAGTGAAATCATGTCATCCAAGGTTTATTCAGTCACAGCATAAGCTCATGACTTCAAGAGGTGTCACAGAGGAAGGCTTTTCAAAAGCAAACTGAATCATTTCAAGCCTGTGTTCTGAGTAGAAGAGAAATGATGTTTTGTTTATTTGTGTACTTGGCATGGGTTAAAAACAAAAACAAAAGTATTTTTTCTTTTCATTTCCTCTTTTATATATCCATGGCATTTTTTAAAGGAAATATCAGGTTTAAGTCTCTCCAGAGCACATTGGGAAGTACTTGGACACACCACTATTTCAATTGCTCCAGTTTCTCACATATTCTTCATTCTAGCTACACTCTGATACCATTTATTTAATCTCCAAAACACTCCTGTTTTCTCTGAGAATTCTATAAGCATCATGAGGATTCTTAATATGCATCTCCCAAGTTTCCCTTATAACAATTTAAACAGTCTAAATATTCCAAACCCTGTGAATCATTCATGATTTGAAAGCTACCATCGACTTTCTTTGCCTAGGCAAGTAAGTAGAAGACAACACGATCATGACTTTAATTCTTCACAGTCAAAGAAAAAGGTCAAAAGTCTGGAAGTGTGTTGATGGTTATTACATTTCAGTTTGCAACAAGGAAGATACTACTTTAGAAGAGGAAAATGAGTGCCAGAATACACTGTGTATAAAATGACACTGAAGTGTCACTACCTGACATAAATTGTACTTCCTGTTCTGCTCTGCA
The DNA here is from genome assembly GCA_013400475.1 of Tricholaema leucomelas. Classification (NCBI taxonomy): domain Eukaryota; kingdom Metazoa; phylum Chordata; class Aves; order Piciformes; family Lybiidae; genus Tricholaema lacrymosa; species Tricholaema leucomelas. The sequence goes on from WAAF01019216.1 coordinate 116,412, forward strand.
AGTCACTTACAATGCTTGGACCCATTTCGGAGTGTGTTAATGCAGTCCCATACATAGAATCATAGAATGGTCTGGGTTGGAACAGACCTCTGAAAGTAATCTAGTCTAACCCCCTCTGCAGTCAGCAGGGGCATCCTCAACTAGATCAGGTTGCCCATCTCATACCTTAATTTGTCCTTCAGATTATCAGAATAACAGCATTCAAAACACTGGGGTTGATTCATTAGGTAGATTGTCCTTTTTCTATAAACACGTATAAAGAAGATGTGATTGAGCTTTAAATTACCTGATGCAGCAGCTGATATTTCCATGTGCATATATACCCTCATAATAACTTCTTGCTTTGTACTAACACAACAGCTGGAATAAAACTTACTAGAATTAGCTGTAGTCTCCCGGGAACCTTCAGCTTCTCAAGGCAATGGACTGACGTGATACAAATACCTCGATACCCTTATTTAGTCGGTTTGTCCATATCAGCTTTCAGTACACCATCATCTCTGTCCTAGTCTCCCCCCAGACTGAGCCCATTAATACATGCTGTATCTGGTTGTTGCCCAGATTCATTTTTGTGCTTTGTATCTTTGTGCCACATAAATACAAAGCAAGTTAGGTGAGATCCAGCATGCATATTCCCAGAAGGAATTCAAGCAAAATGAACTAATGTAAGTTGCCAGTCTAACTGTAGTGCTGCCAACGTCAGCCACTCAGCTGGAGAACGAACATGCTGCTCTGTTAAGGTAATAGCAACCTGATGAATATGTGAGTGCAGTCTTTTTTTTTTTAATTTGTTTTTTAATATCTTTTATTCCTGGGCTGTGAAAAGGTTTTGCAGCCCATCTGCTATTTTGCTGCAAAAAAGAAACACTTTTCAGTTCCTCATTTCATTACTAATCCTATTTCCCCTAACTTTTCTAAATTTATATTGGTTTGTAAAATGCCTCTGGTTCATTTAGTATTGATGATATTTGTTAGTTAGGAAGGATTGCAGTGCAAGGTGGCACTTCCTGTTGCTTTCTGACCCTCTCTTGGTATGATGTAGGCTGAGTTGCCAATAGTCAATGACAACCATCAGGAGCTAAGATCTTTGACCACAATTTACATGGAAATAGCATAAATGAGAGCAGTGAAATCCACCCCTGCTCCTCAGATAAAACTCAGCCTGCTTTTACCAGCAGACTACTGACTTTGCTATGACTTTAGCATAATGTTTTCCCATTGCTTAATACAACTTTTCCTGCTTTAACATATAGCACAAACATAGAAGAACCAGAAAAAACAAACAAACAAACATGTGTGTTCAAGGCCCCAAAGGCTTATTTGGTAAATATTTTGTAACCATTTCTAGAAAACATTGTGGATCTCCTGCATTTAGATTTATATAAGGAAGACTATTTTGAGCAGCATGCCTTTTGCATGACAAGACCTTCTGCCTGTGTTGTTACTTCCTCTGCCATTCATAATCACGAGTAACATCACTGTATTTGTTAGCATATTAGTTGAAATTAATTAGTATTGCTAACTGTACTGTCTTTTAACAGAATTCATAGATACCCTGAAAAAATTGCAGCTGAACAGAACAGTTGGCTTCCAAGCAGCCACTCCTCTAGGCTGCAAATCACAAGCACTAAGGAAGACACTTCGGGTCCATCAGCTAGCACAGTTCTTCCAGTCTTTCCTAAGGTTAGTCACATGGAATACAGTCATGTAAGCTGCAGCAGTTCCAAAGTGCCAACCTTTCTTTAAAGACTATTAGTATTGTAATGAAACTGCTACTGGGCTCAGTACTGTGTGCTCAGGAGCCAGTCTACAGGTCTGATAACAAATATGAAAAGAAAATCTCTGCTTATAATTGGATTTTGTTGAGGGTACTTGATCTCAAAATGCCTTTGTTCTTGACTCACTGCTTATATTGTTGTGCTAGTTTGAGCCTAGCTAGAATGTTTTGATGAGAATTAGATCATAGGCTGAGAAATGAAAACAATGGTGAGGTCTACTTCACTCACAGCCTTGCTGAGATGTGTAAAGAAGAAAGGCAAAACAAAGATAAAGTCATTTGCTTGCTCTCTTCGCTGGGAGCTTTGCTCTGCACTTCGCTTGGACACTTGCTCTGGGGCTGTGTTCTCAGCTCTTTGCCTGCTGGGGAGCTGAGGTCTGCTGGCTGAACTCCATCTTGCTTTCTAACCTCACTCTCCATTTGCTTTGCTGATTCACCTTTGCTTCTTAATCCTCTTGGCCGAACCTCTGCCCTTCCTTGGGACTGGGGTAAGGTCGAGAGGGGTAGGGGGAAGATGAGGGGTGGTTGAAAGCCCCTCCTGGGGACTCAGGTTTCTGGGAGGGGAGTTGTGTTTCTGTATTACCTTTTTACCTTGTATATTTCTGTCTATATCTGTATATACTGTAACTATCTGCTTGTAAATTGTGCCAGCTGTAAGTATAAGCTTCATTCATATTTCCAGAGCCAGCTGAGTCTAGTCTGGGTGATTTCTAAAGTGTGGGGGGTGGGGGACACCCAAACCATCACAATTGTATTTGAAATTCATGCCAACAGAAGGGTGCAGAGAATTTTTAGCACAAGTAAAAAAGGTATATATGGCTAGCACACGAGAGAAAGAGCTTCACGTCAGTAATTTATTTAATCCATACACTAAATTGGCAAGGAGGTTAAGCTCTCAAGTACTGTAAAATTTCCTGGCAAATTTATGAACATAAACAGGAGAAAAACTTCAGCCAAAGCCAAATTTTAGCCTTATTGAAGTTCAATAAGGACAAGTGCAGGGTCCTGCACCTGGGGAAGAATAACAACAAGCACCAGTACAGGTTGGGGGCTGACCTGCTGGAAAGCAGCTCCATGGAGAAAGCACCTTGGAGTGCTGGTGGGCAGCAAGTTCTACAAAAGGACAGCAATGTGTCTTTGTGGCTAAGGGCCAATGGCATCCTGGGGTGTGTCCAGCAGGGCTAGGGAGGTTCTACTGCCCCTCTACTCTGCCCTAGTGAGACCACACCTGGAATACTGTATCCAATTTTGAGCTCTCCAGTTGAGGAGAGACAGAACCTGCTGGAGAGCCACAAGGATGACTGGGGGACTTGAGCATCATCCCTGTGAAGAGAGGCTGAGAAACCTGGGACTGTTTAGTCTTGAGAAGAGAAGATTGAGAGATGTGATCAGCGTCTACAAATATCTAAGGGATGGGTGTCAAGTGGATGGGGCCAATCTCTTTTTGGTGGTGCACAGCAGTAAGACAAGGAGCAATGGTTACAAACAGGAACACAGAAGGTTTCACCTCAATATGAGGAGAAGCTTCTTTACTGTGAGGGTGACAGAGTGCTGAAACAGCCTGCCCAGAGAGGTTGTGGAGTATCCTTCAAAACCTCAGGATGCAGTCCTGTTCAGACTACCCTGAGGAATCCTGCTTTGGCAGGGCGATTGGACTTCATGATCTCTGAAAGTCCTTTCCAACCTCTAAGGTTCTGTGATTCTGTGATTAATGCTTTTTCTGAGGGAGAAATCTCACACAGCAGTGAAGCTGCATTAGCTCATGGAACTGTTTCTTTAAAAATCTGTCTTTGAATCTCATCAGTATCTCTTTACCCTTTGACAGGTGTCCAATGTTCTGCATGAAGCTATATCCTAGAGAAATGAAACTATAAAAGTGTTTTCATTTTGGTTGTTTCAATTTTGATGCTTGTTTTCATTCTCATAAGCAAATGTTTTCCTCTTGTTCTTTCCTGAACTGCCACAGGATAAAATAAAATAAAACTCTAAGATAAAAAAGGAAACAATAAAGCCCTTAAAAGGCTGTTCTGTTGCTGTTCAGGCTCCTAACAGCTGCTTCATTCTTCTTCACTGATTTCAGATTTAATAAAACCATGTAAGTCTTTAAGAAAACATTACTTTAAAAGTCCATTCTTATTTTTTATTTTTCTTTTTTTGGTTTAATATTTTAATATCACAGAATCAAAGAATGTTAGGGTTGGAAGGGACCTCAAAAGATCATCTAGTCCAACCCCTCTGCCAGAACAGGAGCACCTAGAGAAGGTCACACGAGAACTCTTCCAGGCAGGTTTTCACCTGATGATATCGATTCATCTTCTCCAGATTTTCTTTATATATAATGCCTGAATTTCATATTTATAACTGGTGAGTTTTTTGTTGTTTTTTTTTTTTTTTTTTTTTTTTTTTTTTTTTTTAAATAGAGGTTAGCACAAAATAAAGTTTTCCATGAAAAAACATCACACAGATCCTATCCTACATACTGGCTTGACTCAGCAAAAATCCATAAAGTAAATAAATTCTTATTCTAGTAAAGAAAAAACCAAACAAACAAAACAACAAAAAAAGAGAAAAGAAAAAAAAAAGCTTATTATTTGAAACATGGCACTACTCAGACTGAGAGAAAAATCTGGTTTGTGATGAAAAACATTTGAGGAATCACAGAACATTAGAGATTGGAAGGGACCTCTAGAGATCAAGTGCAACCTCCCTGTCAAAGCATGATCACCTCAGGTAGTCCACACAGGAATGCATCCAGGAGAGTTTTGAAAGTCTCCAGAGGAGACTCCACAACCTCTCTGGGCAGCCTGTTCTGAGGGTCTGTCACCCTCACTGTAAAGAAGTTTCTTCTCATATTGAGGTGAAACCTTTTGTGTTCCAATTTGTAATCGTTGCTTCTTTTCTTATCACTGCTGACCACTGAAAAAGAGATTGGCCCCATCCACTTGACACTCACCCATCTGATATTTGTATACATTGATCAGATCCCCTCTCAGCCTTCTCTTCTCCAGACTAAACAGCTCCAGGTTTCTTAGCCTCTCATTGTATGGGAAGTGCTTGAGTTCCCCAGTCATCCTCGTGACTCTCCACTGGACTCTTTCCAGCAGGTCTCTGTCTCTCCTAAACTGGGGAGACCAAAATCAGACACAGTACTCCAGGTGTGGTCTCACTAGAGCAGAGTAGAAGGGGAGAAGAACCTCCCTAGACCTGCTGGACACGCTCTTCCTGATGCACCTGAGGATGCCATTGGGTCTCTGTGCCACAAGGGCACATTGCTACCCCATGCAGAACTTGCTGCCCACCAGCACTCTGAGGTCTTTCTCCATGGAGCTGATTTCCAGCAAGGCAGCCCTTAACCTGTACTGGTGCCTCTTGTCATACCCCTCCAGGTGCAGGACCCTGCATTTGTCCTTATTGAACTTCATGTGATTAGCCTTCACCCAGCTCTCCAGCCTGTCAAATCTCATTGGATGGCAGCACAGCCTGAAAGGCTGTTGGCCACCCCCCACTTGGTTCTGTATTATCAGCAAACTTGCTGAGGATATGCTCAATGGAAATGTCACTGTTACAGTTCTCAAATGTTTAATGCATTGCCTACTTTCTGAATAGAAGGAAACGATTAACTGATTTCTTGCCTGAGAACTTGGCATTCATTGGTGGGCTTTCCTTGCTTTTTTGCCTTATTACTTTACCTTTTACCTTACTAAATCACCCTAATCAGTGTTGCACGCCCTTACATGCCTTAGAGAGCACACTGGTCTTAACAAGGTTGTGTTTCTGGAACCATACTTACTAAGAGTCCTCTTCTGTTAATCAAGTCTCTATGATAGAGAGAAAGTGTACCCCAATAAATAAACGTTAAATGGTCAAGACTTACCCAAATAACTCCTTGACAGGCTTTCTCCGAGTGGAAGGAAAAGGTAGGATTGGTAGAGGGAATCTAAAAATCCATTTTGTTGCTTATTTTAACATTTCAAAAACCTGCTCCTTAAGAGTCTTTCATTCTATTTTACCCCTTTTTAGACATTGGTGTAAATTCCACAGGAAATTAAGACATTAATTACACTGTGAAGTGCATTATGTAAGTTTTCCTGATGCTGTTGGCTTCCATTAGACTTGAATGCACTTAAGGTGCATTAAGGTAGGCTATGTTCATGTGCAACTGTTTCTTGTAGAGTGAGGTGCTTCAAGCATGAACTGAAACATCTATTTTGTCTATGAACCTTCTAAGCCTTAAAGACTTGTTTACTTCTCTAGCAATCAATTAATTTATCCCTTAATTACAACAATAGCAATGCTCTAGTATGTTATCTGGAAGCTCAAAAAGCCTTTTGGCAATATTCCATCATCACCCTCCTACTGCTTAATCTTTAATAGCATTTCTAATATCACCTATCATCAAACAGAGTTCCAATAGTAATTTATCTTTATTCTTCCCCTTGGTGCTTTGCTAGGAACCCGTAGAAATGTGAGACAGAAGGTTAGTGAAGGAAATCCACGCTGCCTCAAAGGAGACATTCCTAACAGGCTAAATTATTCCCAGAAAAATACACCACATTAAAATGACATTGAACTCGAATTTTAGACAGTTGTAATGAAATTTTAAGAGGAAATTGATAGTCTGAAATCTCTCTTTATTTTTTAATGAAGTTACACAGGCTAGTCACCTTATTTTTCCAACCTTTGCAATGCTGATTTGACATCTCCAATACTTGGTTTAGTGTTAGATTTTCAGTATGAATGGAACATAAGCCATGCATATGCCTTATTTCTAAACAAAAGCAAGTGAGAAGTATGTTTAAGTTCTGTGAGTGATTAGAACATGTAATTTTCACAAAATGTAGTTCTGTTTAGATGGGTTGCAGGCATTCACCCTGTACAGTCACAAAGCTGAAAGGGATGCATGGATCAAAACAATTAGTGGTGTTTATTTATTAGTTAAAACATAATTTAATTAATAAATAGTGGGAAAAATATTTTGAGTGAGAGTGTGGTTAATTTAGTGAACAAAGGCTGCAGAAAGTCATTTTTTGTCTTTGAACTTTCAGTCATTTCTCATACACATGTAGGGCTGGGTTGATGGACTGTCTGGGATAAAGTTAAGAGAGAGGCTTCAGGTTTGTCTTCAGTTTTCCCACTCAAGAGTTTCAGGGAAAATACATTCAATCTGCTCAGTAAACCCAGTAAAATTAGGAAAGACTGAAGCCCAGAAGATCTTTTTACACTAAAACTAGTTTTGCTTGTCCTCTCAGCTCCCAAAATGTTGCAGCTTAGATGATTCTCTAAGACCTCAGTTAAGTTAAATTAGTGACATGCTGAAACTAAAAAAAAAGCTGTGTTGGACATTACTTTGGACAGTAAAATCTGAATAATAAAGTCTAGTCCTGAAAAAAGAATCTCTGCCCTTTTTAATAAAAATAAATGTCTTCATACCTTTTCATTGCTGGCAGAGACCAGCAAGACGTGATTGACCTTACATACTCTTTACAGTAACAAAAAGTCAATCATACAAGGGTGGCAAAGAGCTCTTTTGTACTCCAGCCCACTGGACTGCTTGATCGTTTTCATCCAAACCTAGAAATTCATCACATAGGAATTATTTCATTAGTGAAATTCTGTATTGCAGAATGACAGCTTAACATTTCTGACTTTGGCAGATGCCCTGGGTAGGTGTCATGTTTCAGAATATCTGTCTTTAGTGCAGCCCTCTCCTATATAAATTCCTCACAGTGGCTAAATCTTGGGGTTTTATTTCTCATGTTTAAAAGGTGACTGTCATCTCTGAGGCTTCTAAGTTTAAACCTAATTCTGGCTGTATGGACATTTTCACATAGTAATGAGAAACATTTCTCAAGGGGAAATCAGAAAAGCACGAGCCTCTCTAGATATGACAGTTTGTCTCTGATAAGCACTCAAAATTTAGACACTTGTCTGGACCTCTCTCTGGTCTTTAAATCTTCTAAGCATGTCTTAAAATACTTTTTTATTTCATGGATTTGTCGAGGTAGACATACCCAGATATTATTGTTTTGTGGTACTTTGTTATTAGCCCTACATTTCTGGATGCAATTAGGAGACTAGAAGATCAAAAAAACTCAATAAGGGGAGTCATTCAGTAAAGTTTTTTTTCAGGAAGGCTATATTTATTTCATGACTGGGACTGAATTCTATAGACCATGAAAGAAATATTTTAACTGAAAGAAATAATTATTTGTAACTTCTGCTATGTACCTCGTTTATGGCGTTGCTCCTTAGGGAGACAGAGAAAAAAAAATTGAATCATAGGATCGTAGAATCAACCAGGTTGGAAGAGACCTCCAAGATCATCCAGTCCAACCTGACACCCAGCCCTAGCCAATCAACTAGACCATGGCACTAAATGCCTCATTCAGGCTTTTCTTGAACACCTCCAGGGATGGTGACTCCACCACCACCCTGGGCAGCCCATTCCAATGGCAAATCACTCTCTCTGTGAAGAACTTCCTCCTAACATCCAGCCTAGACCTCCCCTGGCACAACTTGAGGCTGTGTCCCCGTGTTCTGTTGCTGGTTACCTGGGAGAAGAGACCGACCCCCATCTGGCTACAGCCTCCCTCCAGGTAGTTGTAGACAGCAATGAGGTCTGCCCTGAGCCTTCTCTTCTCCAGGCTAAGCAACCCCCAACTCCCTGAGCTTCTCCTCGTAAGGTTTCTGTTCCAGGCCCCTCACCAGCTTTGTCGCCCATCTCCAGACATGTTCCAGTATCTCAACATCTCTCTTGAATTGAGGGGCCCAGAACTGGACACAGCACTCAAGGTGTGGCTCGACCAGTGTTGAGTACAGCAGCAGAATAACCTCCCTCATCCTACTGGCCACACTGTTCCTGATACAGGCCAGGATGCCATTGGCTTTCTTGGCCACCTGGGCACACTGCTGGCTCATCTTCAGCCTACTATCTACCAGTACCCACAGGTCCCTCTCTTCCTGGTTGCTCTCCAGCCACTCTGTCCCCAGCCTGTAGCACTGCTTGGGGTTGTTGTGGCCAAAGTGCAGAACCCTGCTCTTGGCCTTGTTAAATCTCATCCCATCGGCCTCTGCCCACCCATCCAGCCTGTCCAGGTCCCTCTGCAGGGCTCTCCTACCCTCCAATGTATTGACACCTGCTCCTAGCTTGGAGTCACCTGCAAACTTACTGATGCTCTACTATGAAGGGCTTATCCTTCTCAGCAAACCAACAAACGATCTAGACTTCATCATGGTTTTCTTTTTACAACCAATGATCTAATTTATCTCATTAAAATATTCCAATTACCCTCAAACCAGCACACTAATCCAGGAGATTTTAGGTAGCAGCTTTTTCTTCGGTGTAGTCCAAATTTCACTCTGCCACATTCCTATTTAACCCACCAGCAGATGTTTGGATTTCATGCCATCTTCCTTCCTTATGACAGATAAAACAGGATATGACATGATATAGTTGCCTGCAGATAAGTTTCTAGTGCCATTTGAAACTGCTTAGGACACTAGAGGAAACTATGGGTGACTGGCAGCTGGGACACAGAACATGTTGGAGGTCTTTGCACTTCTAAAGCAGCATCTGAAGTCTAGCTAGGACATTCCCTGGACCCTGTGTGTACCAATGATTTGATCCATTTCTCAGAGAAAGATTTTCTTTAACACTCAGATTTTGCAAGGCACAATTAACAATTTCATTGGAGCTCTTCAGTGACATTCCAAGATGTCTATCTATTGCTTTCCTGTCTGAGAAACATTTCTTCTTACACTGCCACCTTTTGCTGCTTGATATTTATTAGATTTCACAACTTCCACCTAAAATCATAGTTACGTACATGAAGCCTATAAAATCAATAGCTGCTTGTGTATGCATCCAGATGCTTTATTAATTTAGCCTTCATTATGTTTCTCTACAGCAGGTAATAAGCCTTAATATTCTCGGACAGCATCCAGAGAATCAGAAATAAAGACAGATTTATTCAGTTACCCAAGGCTATGCTACAGGTATAGGGTCTGAGATTACCCCTACTTGCTTTGATATTTGCTGATTTTATATGATCCCAAGGATTTATACCCCCTACACCTTTCAAGACTGTTTCCAAATGTAGTTTAAATATGATCAATCCATACATACAGTATTACAAAATTTCCCAGGGATTTTGAATGAAAGTTGTGTTTCTTTCAGCACACACCCAAGGACAAACTTCTTAAAAACACCTTTCAGAGTTAGAAGACTGTGGAGGCAATGATCCTTTAGAGAAAACTTGACTTAGTGTATATATATCTGCAGTGTTCTTATTTAGCCATTGGTGGAATGCTCTGAAAGACTTAATTCAGTTTTTACACTCTCAGAGCAATAATGCCTTCCAGGAGAAAGTAAATGCTACATGTGGGTATCATGGTGTTTCCTAATTAGAATTCATACAGACACTAACATTCATAGATGCATAGAATGACTTTGGTTGGAAGGGACATTAAAGATCAGTCAGTTTCAACCTCCTGCCATGGGCAGGGACACCTTGCACTAGATCAGGTTGCTCAAGGCATTATCCAACCTGACCATGAACACCTCCAGGAAGAGAGTACCCACAGCCTCTCTGGGCAGCCTTTTCCAGTGTCTCACCACTCTCACTGTAAAGGATTACTTTATAGTATCTAGTCTAAATCTACCCTCCTCAAGTTTCATTTTATTCCCTCTCATCCTATCACAACCAATTCCAGCAGAAAATTCCTTTCCTCTTGTCTTATAGGCCCCCTTCATGTACTGGAAGGCCACTATAAGGTCCTGCTGGAGCGTTCTCTTCTCCTGAACAACCTCAATTCTTTTGGCTTGTCTTCACAGGAGGGATTCTCCAGCCCTCCTTTATGGTCCTCTTCTAGATCTGCTCCAGCAGATGGATCTTGTTATGCTGGAGGCAGCAGAACTGAATGAAGTACTCCAGGTGGGATCTGAGGAGAGCAGAAATGAAGGGAAGAATCACCTCCCTCATCCTGCTGGTCACACCATTTTTGATGCAGCCATGGGTACAGCTGCCTTCTGGGCTGCAAAGCTTGTGTTGATATCATAACATTAATTTAGGGGCTTTTTCATCAGAACAAAGGATAAAAACCAGTCTAGTCCTACTCACTTCTTATCAAGGAATAAAGAATCTTTCATAATTGATAATACAAAATATACACCACAGATTTTTTAAGTCACTGTGTTAGCATGAGCCCAGAACACAGCAGCTGACATCCTGAAGGTTTGCATACTGAAAAAGTAGTAATTTAGCACAGCTCTTGCACATTCCAGTAGGTTTGGGATGTGCATTTATCTGTTTTAAAAAGATATAATTTATCTTCAAGGAATATCAAGGAATTAATTGGCAACAAGGGTTTAAAAAAATGGTAAATTTGATGTGTTGTGGTTTAACACACATCTGCTTTACCCTGTTGGGTGGGGAGGAGAATCAGAAACAAGTGAAAATTCATGGGTTGAGATATTTAAAATTGAAAAAAAAAAAAACAAACCCCTCACAATTATAATAGTAATAACTGTAATGTAAAGGAAGATAAACAAAAGAGAGCAAAACAAAACCCAAGGAAGACAGGTGAAGTCAATGCAACTGCTCACCACTCACTGACCAGTGCTCAGCCAGTCTCTGAGAAGCAATGCACCCCTCCCAGTCAGCTCCCTGCAGTTTATACACTGGGCACTATGTCATACAGTATGGAATATTCCTTTGACCACTTTGGATCATTTGTCCTGGCTGTGTCCCCTCCAAAAATTCTTGTGCCCCTCTAGATTTCTCTCTGGCAGGGCATGGGAAGGTGAAAAGTTATTGACTTATATAAACACTAAGCAATACCTAAACCATCAGTGTGTTACCGAAATTATTCTCAGAGTAAATCCAAAACACAGCACTATGCCATCTACTAGGAAGAAAATTAGCTGTAGCCAAAAGCAGGACAAAATGTTTCACTGAGCATTTCGGTTTAGAGTATTTCCTTTCTATAACTTAAAAAAAATCCACTGTTATCTGTCATTGCAGAAGAAATAGAATGTTGTAAGATGCATGTAGCAGGTGAAAGTGATTTGACTTGGTATGGACATTGAAATATTAAAGAATAAAAATGAATTATCTGTTGGAATATCCAAATTCTAAGAAATTATATTTTCCATTTCAAGAGTGATACTGCTCATATTTTTATCCTGTAATCAGCCTCAGGATTTTGAGTTAGCAAAGAATTATTTTTTTTAGCCTGTAGCCATGCTCTTTCTTGGCTTCTTTTATCTGACTGTTTTATTTATCCCCTTTCGCTCTTATCTTTTATTCTCATATTCACGCTCACACTTTCTGATCCCCTGCCTTGTATTTCATTTTCTCAGTTGTTATCTCAGTAGATTCCTTTTCAAAATACAGGCAGAGCTCTGAGAAAATGATTTGGGAAGTAGGATCCCTGGGGAGAAGACCTCAAGAAATGAAATATCTCATCTTAAACATTAACAATGAGCTGCTCACAAGGCTGGGGTGAGTGTACTTAAGTGTGCTGCTGTTGGTTTGTTTGGTTCTTGAATAGTGATTCTAATTTCTCTGTACTAAATAATCCTACTTTAAGCATATGGAACAGTAAAAAATGATTGTTTTTTTAATGGAGTAATAGGAGAAAGATATTTGAACTTGAGGTAAATTAATTTTTTTATTTCCCTCAATAATACAGATCTGTTTTGGTTAAAGTTAATCAAATTTTATGTCATTTTATGTGTGTAAAAGCAGCACACATTATCAGGAAGATTACTAATGACAGCTGGGCTGGTCGGTGACAGCTGAGGCCAAACAAGTTTTGCTAGCTGGAGAGATTGTTCCTGAAGGGCTCAAAGTGTTGAGATGACAAAATCAAACACAGATTGTGCCTTTAGCTGTTGGCATTGCAGTACGCGTGCCTGTGAAATGTACATGCGTGACCTGATGGCTCTTTTTCACTGCCCCTTTTTTTTTTCCCCTCTCTCTGAATACAAAAGACAAATGGTATTTTGCTTTCCCTTGTCACGTATTGTTTTTCTCCCTTTAGTTGTTGCTTCGTGTAAGATACAAACCAAATGGAACAGTGCCAGGATTTTATACAAATGTACTGGCTGTTAACAACTGTTGTGATTTACAAGAAATGTTACTGAACTGTGGAGAGGGAAAAGCCAAGCAACGACCCAATGTGAGCTAGCATCAAGGCCATTCTGCTTTATTGAGAGAGCATCAGGGTTCAAGTTACGGAGAACTAATTTTCTGGTCATAGTGAGAAAGGGTGAGCATACCCAACATGCAGTGTGGTACATCCGAAGATTGGTATTTGCATATTCCCCCCACCTGTGGTATCTTTCATAACTTCTGGATAAGGTGGGTAAAAGGTGACCCGTCCAGTATGCAGTGCGGTGCTGTTAATCTGCATATTGCCCCCTACTTGCAGTTACTGCTATAGCTGAGATTCCCTCCTATCCTGGACACAGTCCCAGGGAGCTGCTTATCAGAAAGCTCAAGGCCACATTCCTTTGAGCTTCTTCACACACAGCTCTGTGATTTACTGCAGTCCCAATACTCAGACCTTACATCTGAGGCTTGATTGTACAAGCTTCTAGGGGCTTGTACACCCTTTCCTTCAGCCAGTTCCCAACAAACTTCTTTACAAGCCACCTGTAAAAAAAAAAAAAAATACAATCCCTAATTTGCTCTCCAGAATCTAAAGCATAATTTATTTTCCAGAATCTAACATATAGGACTCAGTTTTATACCTTATAGACTTGTTGATATTAATGTGGAAGATCGAGTTTAAGATGCATTAACAGCCAAATTCCATGGTATAAGTTCAGACACTTGGCTAGAACTACACAGGCTGTAAATTAGGAAAGACTCTGACTTTTATTGGCTTCATATCATAGTCTAGTAGGACAGTGTGGAAACAAGAGCTATTTCTATTAGCATAGTAATGAAACATTTTTTGTTTCCAAAGACAGTGAATGCAATCAGCACACTAATTATATTTTATGCATAATACTTGATGGTCAACATTACTCAAAAGGCATAGGAAAAGCTTTCCTTTAACGCATGCCAATATTATTGTTTATCTTGGTCATGGAAGAAGAACAAGAAGATAACATAGGCCATTATGAGAGGACAATACTTCTTAGAATGAAATTGTTCACATCTCATCCTTTTACTTACATTATGCAGACCTACAAAGGAAAAAAAAAAAACAACCTACTATAGAAGAGAAAATAAATAATTCTCAGCCTAACATGTTATTCATCACTCAGAAAAGGTCAGGCACGTGATTATAGAGAAAGAACGTGTATACAGATCAGCTCTGTTATACATACATTCAGATGAGAATCGGAACATTCTGTATCTAATCTCAAATGCATATGTAGTTTTGTTGGTAGCTTTTTCATGTAATGAAAAAAAACCTGAAGCTCGATGACTTTTGATTCCAGTGTTCTAACAGCATATTTTCATGGCCTCTGGCATATTTGCTAAAATTCATTTGCCCTGAGATATGGCCATGAAGCAGGTGTGACTTACTCAGACCAAGAGTTCAACAGTAAGAACATATATCTAAAGAATAGAGCTGGAGCATTTCTCCTATGGAGACAGACTGAGTTGGGGCTGTTCAGTCTGGAGGTGAGAAGGCTTTGAGAAGACCTTATTGTGGCCTTCCGGTATCGAAAGTGGGCTACAAGAAAGCTGTTGAAGGACTTTTTTAGGGTATCAGATAGTGATAGGACTGGAGGTAATGAAGCAAAACTAGAAGTGGGCAGATTCAGATTGGATGTTAGGAAGAATTTCTTCACCACGAGGGTGGTAAGACACTGGAACAGGTTGCACAGGGAGGTGGTGGAAATTTCATCCCTGGAAGTTTTTAAGGCCAGGCTGGATGTGGCTCTGAGCAACCTGCTCTAGTGTGAGGTGTCCCTGTCCATAGCAGGGGGTTTGGAACTAGGTGATCCTTGAGGACCCTTCCAGCCCTCACAATTCTACTATTGTAATATTAATACTTTTGCACAATTGTATGAACCAATATTAAAGATTTTCTTTGTTTTAATGAGAAGTGCTCATATTTAGAAAGAAATCTTTAGCATTTATTTGTAGAAAGATAAATTACATCAGAACTACCTACACAATGACTCAATTACAGATGCAGATTTTGGATTGAGTTAAAGGATTTTTAGAGAAATCTACATTTTGTTTTTTTTTTTTTAACCATAATAAAATTAATAAGGAGTTCAGTTAAAATTCCTTTAGGAGAATTCACTTTACTTGATGCAGAGTGATTAAAAAAATAGTTTCCTTCATATGAGGTAGCCAAGAAAGGTTAAAAAGAAAGGATTCCTATAACAGTAACATTTTCTCTGATTGCAGCTGTAGAAAGAAAAAGTAATTGACATTTACTCACTCTCACATGCAGACAAAATGGCTACTTTCATCATATCTCTTTTGCACACTATTTAAATTATAAGTGGAAGTAGCTTTTGACAAATTGCAAGTAACTCAGCAAATATATTAGTAGCAATTTGTATGAATCATGTATAATATAATTTATGCCAAGATTGCTGAAATTTTATCAGATCATCACTCTCTGAAAGTACAGAATAAAATATTGACCTCTTCAAGTGAAAAACTTCAGATAGAGCTTATCTGGCACTTTACTTTCTCATTATGAAATAAGCAGCTGCATTAACAGCTTACCAAAGATTCATAATATATTGCTCTTCCACTTTATTCAGCTCTTGAGTGAAACTGTTTCCAAAACACAACCTTAGATGTAAACACTCTCACACTGTTCATAATTCTGTTGTGTAAACAGTGTCACCTACTTATACAGACAAAACACCACCACGCTTACCACTCTTACATTAGGTGAGGGTTTAACATTGTGGCTCTCAATTCAAGCGTTGTACCTTCAGCATGCCCCTCAGTGAAGGTGAAGTGACTGAGTTACATAAACATCTTTTCTCTTTGTGTGTGCAGTTTGAGGTTGTATAAGACTTCCACAGCAAAGTAAATAACTCCGTGGAGAAAAGAGAAGAAAACCCCAAACAGATCCTCTGCAGAAAAACTGCTGTATATATACAGTATTCTATTTAATCTAATATTTAAAAGCTGGTGGAATGTTTGTAAGTTTTTTTACTCCAAAAGGAGAAACAATCTAAATATTTATCTGGGAAAAAAAATAAATATTAGGAAAATATTTTTCCCAGCAAGAATGGTCAGGCATTGGAATGGGCTGCCCAGGGAGGTGGTTGAGTCACTGAGCCTGGATGTGTTTTGAAGTCATTTGGATGTGGTGCTTGAGGATATAGTTTAGGGCACACCTTGTAGAGGAGGGCTATGGATAGAACTTGGTGATCCTGAGGGGCTTTTCCAATCTGAATGTTTCTGTGGTTTTCTACCTTTCTCATGTACATATAAAACGAATTTTGTCCCCACTGAGTTCTCCTTTCAGCACCATAACACTACATTTCAAAAAGGTGTATTAAGCTTGGCATTTCAGAGTTTTATCCTAGGGGAAATAGTGCATAACCATTCCTATTCATTTTATACACAACTTCTATGATTCCAGAGACCTCTGCCATATTAACTCAGTTAATTCCTTTGCAAAACTCAACATTGTCAAATGGTTTTAATCTCTTCTTGCTCAGAAGCCACTCCACAGTTGTGATAATCTTTATTACACCATGCAGGCTGTAACTGATGGCTTTTAAGTTTTAACCAGAGTTCAGGTGAGTGCTGCTGCTTTTATACTCAGTAGGAAAGCAAACAAGTTGTCTTCACGGCAATCAAAAAGCTTGTCCTTGATAACAAGAAGGCGTCACCTGTGACTGTGACTTGTTTATTAGCTAGGTTCCTGTCTGCAGTGGCACTGGAATGTATAAGGTCACAATTTGGGAGGCAGAAATGCAATGGAGTTGCTTCCATTTTATTTTTTTTTACACTTACATAGTCTGTTTACCTGGAGGTAAGATTGCCTCATGATTTGTTTCTACAGCTTGTACTAGGTTTTGATTATTTTGATTTTGTCCAAGTTACTCTGTCTGCTGTTAAGAGGCAAATATGTGAATAAATAACAGGGCTTTCTTTCTGTTCAGATTATTCTGTTTTCTTTTATACACTGTTCAAAAAAGAGTGCTTGCAGTGATCAATATTTGTTGTCTCCTCTCGTAGATGTATTCTGTGAGATGTGTGCCTTGAATTCAGGTCAGTGAAGATTTAGGTTGGATTGTGAAAAGAAATTGTTAATTGAGATATGTAGATGCCACCAGGGACCAATGTGTTTTATGGGCTCAAAACATAATGTTCAAATAGAGATGGCTGAGATCTAAAAAGATTTTTCATTGACTGTTCTCATGCAGTGTTCCATCCTTTCCCCTTCCCCCTCCCCATAATAGTGGCAGAACTATTACATTAAAAACCCAAGGTCTGAGGTAGAAGATTGTTTATTTTACTTCAAAATGTAGTCACTCTATAAAACAAAACCAAACCATAACACAACGAATTCTATGGAGATTGTGATTCCTTAAACTGAAAAAAAATATTTAACAACTCTAGAATAAATCCAAATCAGTAATTTTCACTTCTGTCTGCTCAAAACTGAGCCCTCCTACAACATCTTTAATGACCAGAACAGCCCTATAGTTTGCAGAAATAAAATCAGGTGCCACATAAGTCAGGTTTGTGTCACTGTGGATCAAAGCCACCTTTTAATGTGGTGGAGAGCACTGAAACAGTTCTCATAGCCTGTCCTGCCAGTATCTCTACAACAATTTCTATCAGCTTCAGCACTTCAGAAAAGCAGCTGACATTTAATTTGGCTGAATAAACAGAGGTGTTCCTGAATGGACTTCAGTGCCCCTTCTGTAATATAACAGTTAGCCTGAAGCAGATAAAGCTGAATCAGTTGATTGTGGCTGAAATTGGAACTATAGAGTAAAATGTGTGAGGAACGTGCATTTCTCTTATGTTTGGTGGAGTTACAAATGCTTCTCAGCACTTTCAATACAATTGCAGCTTTGCTCTCAAGATCTGGGCTGAATATTGGGTGCTCTAAAACGAATCATGTTGAAATATGCATATAATGGATTCCTCTACCAAATCTGAATGGCTCAAATCTGTGTTATCATAGAAACATAGAATCATAGAATGGTTTAGGTTGGAAGTGACCTTAAAGATCATCCAGTTCCACTCCCCCTGCCATAGGCAGGGACTCCTTCACTAGAGCAGGTTGCTCAAGGCCTCATCCAACCCGGCCTTGAACACCTCCAGGGAGGGAGCATCCACAACCTCCCTGGGCAATCTGTTCCAGTGTTTCATCACCCTCACTATGAAGAACCCTTTCCTAAAATCTAGTTTAAATCTCCCCTCATCCAGTCTAACCCCATTACCCCTTGTCCTGTCATTACAAGACCTTATCAATAGTCCCTCCGCAGCCTTCCTGTAGGCCCCCTTCAGATACTGAAAGGCTTCAATAAGGTGTCCTCAAAGCCTTCTCTTCTCCAGGCTGAAGAGCCCCAACTCTTATCACCTCTTCTTATTTCAATATTCACCAAAATTGACTTCAGTCTCTTTGGTGGATTTTTTTGTTTCCCAGAGCAGGTGCAGGCATTCATCTGAGTGATAGATTGAAAGCAACAGCATTTTCATAAAAGATTGGACTTCTGTGGATGAAACTTGCCCTTGAAAAATTGCTGTATAAATCATTTAGAAAGTTGAACTGTTCCATCTGAGCTGACATGCCATCAATTAAAGGGACCACTTCAGTCTTTCGCTCTTGCAACATATGTTTATTTTCCTCCTTGCAAGATAATCTCTGACACTGGAACAAGTCTCCGTGAACACAAAAATTGAACCTGTTGGAGAAAAGATACTTGTTGGCTTACCACTTACTTTCTTTGTATCTGGAAATATGTTAGGATTTCTCATGTTAATTGCTTAGTTTATAAACAATGATGAGTCCTTTAGAGAACTCTTGCCTCTAAAATAATAACCTAATAATGTCTATATTTAAGTGTAATATGTCCTATTGCATTTGGTTTCCTACATCCCTATCCTACTGTTGGCACTATTGGAACAGGCTGCCCAGGGGGTTGTGGAGTCGCCCCCTCTGGAGATGTTCAGGATGAGTTCCTGTGTGATCTGGTATAGGTGATCCTGCTCTGGCAGGGGTATTGGACTGGATGAGCTTTTGAGGTCCCTTCCAGCCACTAACATTCTGTGATTCTGTGATTGTCATTCTTTGTTTATAAGTGCTGGTGTTCCACAGCTCTAAACCTGTTGGTACACTTTTTATTGTTGGTTTAATATCTCTGGCTTATTATGTACTCCTCACGAGCTCTTCACCTAGTTCTACATCATCATCCATTCACTGCAGAAATAAAATGTGGTTGCTGTGTTTTTTGAAGGGTTTTTTTTTTCATTTCACCATAACTTCCAGAGAATTGTTTGTTTCCAAAAGCCAATATTTCCCTGGTATCACCTTAGAAAACACTGTCTCCTGAATTTTGAATTTTCCCAGCCACTTTTAGATATCAGGATCAAATTCTGCCAGCAAGCCAAGTTACCAAATAAAGCGGCTGTCATCCTCTGTGCTTAATAGAATCATAGAATCATAGAATGGTTTAGGTTGGAAGGGACCTCAAGGATCATCCAGCTCCAACCCCCTGCCATAGGCAGGGACACCTCCCACTAGAGCAGGCTGCTCAAGGCCTCATCCAGCCTGGCCTTAAACACCTCCAGGGAGGAAGCATCCACAACCTCCCTGGGCAACCTGTGCCAGTGTCTCACCACCCTCACTGTAAAGAACTTCCTCCTAACATCCAGTCTAAATCTCCCCTCTTCCAGCTTAAACCCATTCCCCCTCGTCCTGACATTACTAGACCTTGTCAATAGTCCCTCCCCAGCCTTCCTGTAGGCTCCCTTCAGATACTGGAAAGCCACTCTAAGGTCTCCTCGAAGCCTTCTCTTCTCCAGGCTGCAGAGCCCCAACTCTCTCAGCCTGTCCTCATAGCAGAGCTGCTGCAGCCCTCTGAGCATCTTCGTGGCTCTCCTCTGGACCCGCTCCAGCAGTTCCATGTCCTTCTTGTGTTGGGGGCTCCAGAACTGCACACAGTACTCCCATTTGGCATAGTGAGATCACAGAGGAGACCTTGTTTAGAAAGACAATATTTTTTATTGTTTTCATTAGGACTCCTCTGTTTGTTCTTTCTTCTAAGAATATTGACATTTTTGTTGTTGTTGTCTCTAACATTTCCTGTGCTGTTCTGAAGAACAGGAGCAGCCTATGGTAACATCAGTAAGATCTACATCATTCAAATTTGCCATAAGATCCTTTTTTGAAAAATAAGACAGGACATTCCAAGTCATTTCTAGACAGTCTGAGAGAGCTGTGGTAACGAGCCTTAAGAGATGGTCAATCTGACTGGGCAAATCACAGGATCACAGGATATTAGAGGTTGGAAGGGACCCAAGGAGATCACTGAGTCCAACCCCCCTGCCAGGGCAGGACCACACAATATAGCACAGATCACAGAGGAGCACATCCAGACAGGCCTTGAAACTCTCCAGAGAAGACTCCACAGCCTCTCGGGGGGGCCCTGTTCCAGTGCTCTGTGACCCTTATAGTAAAGAAGTTCCCTCTTATGTTGAGGTGGAGCCTCTTGTGCTGCTACTTACACCCATTGCTCCTTGTCCTACCACAGGGAGCAAGTGAGAAGAGCCTGTTCCCCCGCTTCCTGACCAGCCCTCAGGTGTTTATAGACATTTATTAAATCCCCTTTCAGTCTTCTTTCTCCAAACTAAAAAATCCCAGATCCCTCAGTCTCTCCTCAAGAGACAAATCATTAACCCTAGGGCTCCTCTTACTAAATTGTGCTTAAAAACCATCCCATTCCTTGATATTCACTACTTTTCTTTCTCTTTCCACATGTAGTCAGTGCGGTTGTGAACACTTTCAGAAATGTGAAGCATGTGAATTTTCCTCTCCGGTGATTTAGTTCAAGAATCTAAAATACAAGGCAGTGACAGCCCATGACCAGTTAAGATTCCCTGGAAGGAATCTGAAAATAAAAGAAATCTCAAGTAAGGTTACCAAAACAAGCTGCACAGGCTGAAACAGTCAGAAAGCATCTCAAGATGTTGCTTTCCTGTTCATCCTGCACTGAGCATTAGTGGCTGGCAGTATGACGTGCATTACCTGAGGAGAAGACAGAAGTTAATTTTGAAGCCTTCCCCTCCAACATGGTTGGATGCTGTGTTCTTAACATTTGTTTCTTCATGGCTCATATATCATCAAAAGCATAGTCTGACACCATGTAGGTTTTTATGATCAAAGAATTCACCCAGCATTTGCCTCCTGGCTGCCCATCATGTTCCGAGATGTTTCAGTGGAGCTCAGCCAAATGCTATTTGTTTGTCATCCAACCCCTGTTCCCTCTCTCCCTAATCTTGATGCAAAAATCAATGCAAGGCTTGAAGAAAAAGTATCAGTGTTCTCCCCTGCAGTTAAAGTCACATGTTCTATATATTGATGGCAGACAGGAAAGTTGCTGGATGGGAATTCAGTTTCATATATTTCTATGAAGGGAAATTAAGTAAATCACTGGTGCATAATTTATTCCTTGTACCTATACTCTACAGAATTGTAGTCCTCTAAAATGCTAATATCATCCATGGATTTTCTTATATATTCTCCAGGCTGTTAGGGGAAAATATTTCATGCTGACTCTAACAGACTGAGTGAGGTGAGACTGCTGCAGCTCCATGCCCTAGGTCCCACCAGCAGTGAGACTGAGTTTGCATTCACAGCAGACACACACACAGAGCACATACATGCACAAACAGATGTGTCTGGCTGCAAAGACAGACATACAGAGTACACACATGAACACAAGTAGCATTAATGGACTTATCCTGCTTCCCTGCTGGCTGAGAAGGGTGGAGGTGTAGAGTAAGACTACAATTCATGCAACTACAATATGGATCTCTCTAGCCATTAGGCTCATTTCATGAGATCAACTGCTTTATAGTCCACTACCCAAACACCATTTGTTGTGATGGGAAGTGAAGGGCCAGTGAGCCTGAAATGTCTTGGCATGGGGCAGAGCTTGGAAATGGAAGAAGGAACTAAAATGGACATGGGCTGTGAGAATAAGGGGCAGCAATTTGAGTCAAGCCTGTTTAGTCACGTCTGTAAGATACATGAGGTTTGAGATAGAGATGAAGTTAAGGGGTAAGATTCATCTTTGGACTTAGTACTGTTGAGTGAATGGTTGGACTTGATGATCTAAACAGTACTATACATTCAGGTTGGAAAAGACCCTTGAGGTCATCAGGTTCAACCATTAACCCTACTCTACCAAGTTCACCACTAAACCATATTGGTAAGTGCCACATCTGAATGACCTTTAAACAAATCTATGGATGGTGACTCAACCACTTCCTTGGGCAGCCTGTTCCAATGCTTGACCACTCTTGTAGTGAAAAAATGTTTTCTAATGTCTAACCAAAAGCTTCTCTGGTGTGGCTTGAGGTCATTCCCTCTTTTCTATTACTAATTACTTAAAAGAAGAGACCAGTGCCTACCTCTCTTTGTTGTTCTTTCAGGTAGTTGTAGAGAGTAATAAGGTCTCCCCTCAGCTTTCTCTTCCTCAAACTAAACAGTCCCTGTTCCCTCAGTCACTTTTCATCAGACTCATTCTCTGGGCCCTCCCCCAAGTTCGTTGCTTTTCTCTGCACCCACTCCAGCTCTTCAGTGTCTTTCTTGTATCGAGGTGGCCAAAACTGAACCCACTATTCAATTCTAAGCTAAATCCTTCCTCCCTGTCCTCCCATGCTTACTGACTTTTCCAGGAATCACAGAGAGAGAACATGAGTTTAGAAGAATGGGTACATGGTAAGTAATACCAGTGTAGCATTAAGCTCTTAAATATAGTGGTATTTGTGGATTTTAGGTCATTATCAATCAATAGGACTTGCACTTACAGAGAAGGACTTTCAAGAATGTAAGTACCTAGGAATAAAAATAAAAAAGCAAACAAAAAAAAATCAACCAATATAAAAAATAGAAAAATAAAAAAAAAGATGAAAAAAAGAGAGAGAAACAAACAAACTTTAAAAAGCATACAATGCAGGAAAGCTCACCAGAAATGGAAATTTATTCACTCTCAAGTGTGGATCCTAAAAGAAAAAGATGAAAAAGAGAGAAACAAACAAACTTTAAAAAGCATACAATGCAGGAAAGCTCACCAGAAACGGAAATTTATTCACTCTCAAGTGTGGATCCTAAAAGGCTTTTAAGCAACATATTTATACTTCAATTGCTTTCTTAAGGTTGGTTTAAATTTGAACCATTCAGCCTAGTGGAATCTGTCCCTGTCCACAGCTGGTGGGTTGGAAATAGATGATCTTTCAGGCCTCTTCCAGCCCAAACCACTCTATGATCCTATGATTGCTTCCGTAAGTGCAGATGCATATTTCGATTTTTATAAACTTGCAGATACTTGAAGTGGGGTTTTTTTGAGCTTTCTTTTGAAAACCCTATCCTGCTGATCAAAAACTTCATGCTTGAAGGTACCTTTAGAAAGCTGTCTCTAGCTGTAAAAATCACTTCTCGTAACATAAACCTGTCTAGATCACCAAAATGCCTTGAAACGTTTTGGCAAAGTTTTTCAGAACAATGTAAACAAGCCAGTCAGATTTGAGTGTCTGAGGAAATCCTAACAGCTTTGAAACTTAGATGTGGATTTCATTTATTCCCTTTTGTTGTGGGTTCTTTTGTGACCCTATTGTCTTCACATCCTTTGCAGATTCTGATGCCACTCTACAAGTGCATCTTCAGTTATGTACAACTTGTGAAAGCAATGTGGAAACATAAATGTGTCTTGGTTTGTCTGTCTTTAAGCATGAGCGTCCCCTTTGGGAGCTGCAAACAAGCATTGAAGTGCTACTATATCACTATACTTGCAGAGCAAGTTGGTGTGTCTGGAAGCCTTTTGCTCTGAAGTAAATAAATGTTCTTTTCAAAAGAACAGGAAGATTTTGAAAAAAAAAAAAAGGAAAGAAAGTGAGATTCTTCTGCAGCAACCTGAAGGAAAAATAGCTTTCTTAGAACAAATCTTCTAGATAACACCAAAAAACATGGAAGTTTGAGTGCTATGCTACAGATCTTATTTTTTTTGATAAGTAACCTCCCTTCTGGCAGTGAGGTTTCAGTGACAGAACACTAAGGCTTTCATTTGGATCCCTGCTTTTCTCCACAACTTAAATCTGTGTATGCTGTAAGAGTTTCTTCTGCATTTGTAACTGCAGTTCTGAGATTGATGTCAGCAGCTGTTATTATAGAGGACGACTGTTTGATACTGAAAGTTCCTGGAGCTCCCATCGCCTTTCTGTGACATTTGACGTCTCTTACACCTGACATAATCTCAAAACTTTAACACCTTTTGCTTTGTGAGGTATTAAGGAGTTTTGTTATCTCCACTTCTCCATTAAGGTTGTCACTATCTATTCTGACAATGCTTGATTTTAGTCATCTCCTTTTTAATCAAATAGAGATGTATAAAAAGTAGCAATGAAGGATCACCACAATATCATACACAATTAAATATGTCCTGCTGGAAAATGCTGAATGCAGAAAGACTGAAAAAACATGGATGAATCCATAGTCCTCTGAATCCACTTGCGTGAGGCTAACCTCTTTCCTGTTGATGACTCCCTGTTGATGACTCAGGGTATGTCGCTTCAGGAGCGGATGTAGATCAGACCCTATGCTCCATCTGATCTGTAATTCTTTCTGCCTTGGTGGCAAGCACCAGATGTTTCTGGGGAGATGTTAAAGCAGGCTGCCCACAGAGAATGCTTCTTTCCAATACTAGAACTGAGCACTAGGTTTTTGCTCTGAAACAGAAGGAACTGTCACTTCAGCATTCCAGTATCTAGCATCTCTACAGCTTTCATAAGTCTTGGGGACTTTGGACAGCTGACTGATCTGTCCCAAAAAATGCCAGACAGCACCTTGGATCTTGCTTAGTAATGACACATTCTTGTACAAAGGCTGTTTAAACTACAGTCACTACTGCAGTAAGTGTGACTGAGCTGAGTTTGCCAAACCAAACAAGGCAAATAAAAGGACCATAAATGAATGTCAGAAATGATAACTGGAATAGCTAGGAACAGTGCAGGTAAATTGAAATCGATGAGCCTCTGTAACACTGTTCCTTCTAAGTAATATCTCAAATTCTGTAAGATAGAAGTGGAGTAATACCTGTCCCATTCTTTGCAGACAAGGGGAAAAGCTCAAGAGAAACTCTGTAGCGTACCTAAACCTGCTAAACCCTGAAGATGGGAAACAAACACACAGTTCCTTGTCATTGCTTTGTTTGATCTGCTGCTGCAAAGTAGTAAAACATGTTACAGAATGTGATGGCTAATTGACTCTTGCAAACCTTCATTTCCATTCTGCTAACATATTCTTGAGGAAAGACTCAAAATAATGAGGTGTATTTAGTATTATCTATTATTATAAATAACAATAATCAGTGTTAAAGAAGGGATCTCTTGTCAAGTTGTTATAATAATAGTTAGAAGGAGAAAGAGATATAGATATAGATAGACATGATATAGATAAGAGAGAGAGAGAGAGAGAAATGGAGATAGAGATGGATAGAGATAGCTGGAGACAGAGATAGAGAGACAGAGAGAATGAGAGAGTGAGAGAGATATGATGATAAGAGATAGAGACAGAGATAGAGAGATATAGTTCTGATATAATGTGATGTTCCAGACTCAGTATAGTCAGAGCCAGTCAAGAGAAAGACAAAGAATCCTGTATCAATTTCATATTTAATTTTTCTGTGACTTTCTATATTACATTGTAACCTAAGTGCAGACTTACTCCTGGTAATTCTGTGTTCACACTAATACACCATGTCAGATGTCATGCTGCATAGGATTGACAGCAAAATAGTGTGTCAGTGTTGCACTAGGTGATACTAAGGTGTTGAATGGCGTAAAATGCCTATAAAGAAATAAATTATGTATAAATAAAGCAAATAAAAATAACTGAGTTGTAACCCCAAACAAAAGACAAACTACAGTTCCTCTCCAGTCCAAATCTTGGCAGTCTTGTATTCCTAACCCCACACAGACTATAATGAATATATATATTTNTATATATAATATAATCTATACCAAAATCTGTCTCTCACCAGCCTTCTTTAGGTGTTGGCGTTGACATGCATATCTACACAAACACACAAATATTGTTTTCAGTACTAATTTGGAAGGAGGTTTTTTAAAACAAAACTTCAAAAAAGCCTTACTGTAGATCTAGGCAGAATTTCATTGTGCTACTTCTCTGCAGAAAAGCATGCAGGCTCCAAAGTTGCAGTGTTATTTTTATTCTAACTTGCCAGTACAGAGTGTGGAGTGCAATAATAATTTTCATTGTGCTCTGAGAGTTCAGCATGACCTTATGGGTCACTGAATTCATTTCACTAACTCATCACAAACTACAGTGACAGCAAAGTCACCCTACTGTGCCACCTTCATCCAAAGTAAATAGCATGGAAAATTTAAACAGGTGTTTCTGCTCTCCCCAGTGCTTCAGGAAATCCAGTTGCTATTGGTTCTTTTTGTGAGCTTTGAGAGTATCTTTGCAGTTCATCATTCACATACACTTAGACCATTGGTATTTAGTGGTGACTATTTCATATGTACATTAGGAGAGGATATACTACCTGGCATACAGAAGCAGATACTGAAGACAATGCTCCTATACGTTTCACCAGTCAGGGGGAGTGTTGCAAAATGGCTGAAGGAGAGGGGACACGATCCCCTAGAAGCTTGTACAATCAAGCCTTGGACGTGAAGTCTGAGTATTGAAACGCAGTAAGCCACAGCAGTATATGTGAAGAAGCTCAAAAGGAATTTGACCATGAGCCTTCTGATAAACAACTTCTGTGGTACTGCGTCCAGTTTGGGAGGGAGTTTAGCTATAGCAGTAACCACAAGTAGGGAGGACCATGCAAATTCCAATCTTTAGATGTGCCATTTGCTAATTAACAATACTGCGTTGCATGCTGGGTTTGTGCTCGCTCTGCTCACCCTAACTAAAAAATATATGCTCTGTAACTTGAAGCCTGATGCTCTTAATAAAATGTTGGATTGCCTTGAAGCTAGCTCATATTGAGTCGTCTCTTGGCTTTCCCAACCCCACAGGGGAGCTCAGCAAAGAACTCACTGTGCAACAAATTTAAACATAGCAAACCTGAATATCAGAAAAATTAATATTTCTGTATTCCTTCAGCAATTTTTTTTTCTGACACATTTTGAAATAATATTCTCTATGTTGCATTTTCTTTTGAACTCCATGGCCCCAGCTTGAGAATTATAGGGTTAAAAACTCTTCAATCCCATCATTCTGCTGTCTCTTTATAAACACAAAACAAGGCCATCTCGTTCTCCTTTCCTCCTCCTCCTGCACTGTGTCTGACAGGATCCACTTTATTGGGAAGAATATGTAAGCAGTAGGCCTCTTATGGGGCCTCCAGAGGCTTGTTTAGGCCTCTTGGATGGCAGAGGCACTGGGGGGGGGCTGGTGGGGTAGGGGGGAGGATTGGAGCACTGGGGAGTATTAGATTTAGTTTTTGGGTTGGGGGGGAAAATTCAAGGGGTTTTACCAGGGATGTGATAATTGCTTTGTAATGTCTATCTCTGTATTTCTCTTTAAATCTAATTCTGTATTTCTTCTCCAATTTCATTTGAGAGCTTCCTTTCTGTCATCTGCCTTTAAAAACCTCAACATCCATGAAAACTTGTGTTTATAAAAAGTAAAAAAGTAATGCATCTGACTTTAATAAGTCATGCCAAGAAATGCAGCTAGATGCTTGCATGTCATCTTGCATATCATACTGCTCTCTAAGTCTTTCTCTCTAAAAGTGCAAGTTCAGTCTGAAAGAGTAGACTGTAGAACCTTGTCAATAAACACAAATTGTGGTTTAAAACCTATAGCTGTCCCAGTCTGTCTTTGTCGTTACCTTTCTTTTGTGAATATTAAATAGTGGCAATAAGAATACTCAGAATGTGCTGCTGATGCAGGTCACTTAATCTTTTGGATACAGTTTTCCAAAGGTTTATAGCTTTAGCCTTTGATTGATCCAACTCAAATTCTTTCTATTTAGAATTCAGAGCCACGAGGATGATTGCTGGGCTTGAGCATCTCCCCTACAAAGAGAGATTGAGAGACCTGGGGTCATTTAGTCTGGAGAAAAGACCAACAGGAGATCTGAACAATGTGTATGAATATCTGAGGGGTGAGTGTCAAGTGGCTGGGGCCAATCTCTTTTCGGTGGTCCACAGCAATAAGACAAGGAGTAACATCTACAAACTGGAACAGAGAAGGTTTCACCATAGCATGAGGAGAAACTTCTTTACAGTGAGGCTGACAGAGCACTGGAACAGGCTGCCCAGTGAGGTTGTGGGGTTGTGGAATCTCCTTCTCTGGAGACTTTCAAAACCTGCCTGGATGCACTCCTGTGCAGAACACCCTAGGGGATCCTGCTTTGACAGGAGGATTGGATCTCTGGAGGCCACTTTCAATCTCTAATATTCTATGATTTCAGGGAATTTACTCCAAAACTGAGACTTTCAATTCGTACTTCTCCAGTGCATTAACTTGTACTTCACAGAGGCAGAATGCTAGGAGGGATAATGTCTTATCAGACAGGGACAATGTTTTTCTTTGCATTCATCACTACAGCATTTTCTTTAGGTAAGAGAAGATAACACCAATGAGCACTAATTTTTTCTGTGCCCCTAAGGCTGTATTGGGCTGCTGAAAACATGAGATAAGATCACTGGCTTCACTGAGAGACTACATTTACTTTAGATATATGTGTAAGAGGCTGAGCAGAGAGCAGACTATTTACATTCTGGCATCCTAATGTGTTTCTACCTCTTTTTCACCTTCTCTTTCTCCTTGCTCCTGTAATGAGCAGCTTTGGTGGCATTACTAATACATGGTTGCAGAATAATGGAGAGACTATAGCAATGTCTTTGAGGTGAGTGAACTTTCTGTTTATATATTGAAATACCGTATTTGAGAGGAATTTACCTGATGAATACATGTCCCCTTCATCATCTACCCCCCAACCTAGAACTCTCTCAAAAACACATCTCCATGCATGAATTCTTTCAGAGGGCTTTTGATTTCACTCAATTCTATTGAGAAGTTAACTATCAGAAAATCATTTAATAGCCCTCTGTGTGCCATTGTTTCCACTTCCTAATTTACAGTTCTTTATCATGCATGCTTGTATTCTTAGAGACAGCTTAGACAGCTTTCTGCCTTAAAGAAAAAGGATCAGTGCTGGGCCCAGTCCTGTTTAGTGTCTTCATTGATGATCTGGATGAGGGGATTGAGTTCATCACCAGTAAGTTTGGAGATGACACCAAGTTGGGAGCATGTGTCAATCTGTTAGAGGGCAGGAGGGCTCTGCAGAGGGACCTGGACAGGCTTGATAGATGGGCACAGTCCAACCCCATGAGTTTAACAAGGTCAAGTGCAAGGTTCTGCACTTTGGCCACAACAACACCATGAGTGATACAGGCTGAGAACAGAGTGGCTGGAGAGCAGACAGAGAGGGACCTGGGGGTACTGGTTAAAATTGACTGAACATGAGCCAGCAGTGTGCCCAGGTGGCCAAGAAGGCCAGCAGCATCCTGGCCTGTATCAGGAATAGTGTGGCCTTCAGGACCAGGGAAATCCTTTTGTACTTAGCTCTGGTTAGGCCACACCTTGAGTACCGTATCCTGTTCTGGGGCCCTAAATTTAAGAAAGATCTTCAGCTGCTTGAACGTGTCCAGAGAAGGGCAACAAGGCTGGTGACAGAATGAGAGGACACAGTCTCAAGCTGCACCAGGCCAGGTTTAGGCTGGATGTTAGGAAGAAGTTCTTCACAGAAAGAGTGATTGGCATTGGAATGGGCTGCCTGGGGAGGTGGTGGAGTCACCATCCCTGGAGGCATTTAAAAGGAGACTGGATGAGGCACTTAGTACCATGGTTTAGTTAATGAAAAGGTATTAGATGACTAGATGACCTTTGAAGGTCACTTCTAACTTAAACCCTTCTCTGATTCTATTGTTAATAGCCTTTGTTTCCCTGGCAGATATGATGCATTGACAGGAACAAAGCCTTCCTACATAATCTGCCACAGCCTATCATAGCCACTCTTCCCATGTAGGACATTCTACTTTAAAGCAAGATTTTTTTGCCCACGACGTGTAAATTATTACATTGTGTGAAGAACAGAACCTACGAGGAAATGTAAGGCTTAGTGCAAAGATATGTGAGGAAATTCTTGTGTTATTAGTTCTTCCCTTTTTATGTGGCTTTTCTTGCAATTTCATTTCTATAGTTTCCTGATCTTTTTACCTTTTCAATTTTTCTTCCTATCACCTGATCCAATTTAACAGTGTCTTAGGGTCTACTCTGTGTGGTAAATAAAAGGTAGTTACACTACATGCCTGCAGAGGTTTCACTGTCAGTACTTCAGATTTAAGGCTGGATATTGATGGTGTACAGTGCTTTGTTTCAAATCTGCTCTTAAACAAAGGGTTATATCACTCCTCTCTCTGCAATAGACCTTGAAAAACATATCTGTCTTAATTCAAGCAGCTATAAAGCATACTGCCATCTACTCTGTCACTAGATTTTTAGTATTTCATAACCTTTCTGAGAGCCTTAAGATTTTAATTTCCACTGGATAAAACTGGGAAATACTTACTGTAATTTATTATATACATACGTAGATATCGTTTGACAAAGGCCATAAAATCTCTCAGAACTGAGCTTTTAGTGGCTTCTGCATGTTCCAGGGAAATTTACTACTGTCAAGATGACATTTTTATGTAAGTATTAGGAGAAAATAACATCCTCATGCATTCTTCTTCTTCTAATTATGATGTAGTTCAGGTAGAGGAGATGAGGAATACTGCAGGTGATAAACAGAAGAATTCTTTCCCATTCTTGGCTGTTACAAGAGAACATCTTAAAATGTTTAAAATCTTTATACTGCCTTTTACACCATCAGCTTAGCCTCTGAAATCTGTATTGTTCATTCTTTTTCTTTTGCTTAACCATTCAACCCTAAACCCAAAGCCTTACAAGATGATTGACTAAGCTCTGAACATATTCTTGTTACACATTTAAAACATAACATTCATTATTTGCTCAGCCTTATTTCTCTGTCCTCTACTACATGCTGTATGA
Organism: Tricholaema leucomelas; assembly: GCA_013400475.1. Taxonomy (NCBI): domain Eukaryota; kingdom Metazoa; phylum Chordata; class Aves; order Piciformes; family Lybiidae; genus Tricholaema lacrymosa; species Tricholaema leucomelas. The sequence goes on from WAAF01019216.1 coordinate 147,469, forward strand.
CTTTTCTAGAATTATCCAGCCATGCATATCTGTTTAGTACCTAATAACAAGATTTTTTAAATTTGTTTGGGGTTTATTTATTTAATTTTGTTTGCTTATTTGTTATTAAGTAGAAGAATTCCTCATAAAAGAGTTTAATTTAAAACCTTTACTGTTTGTTTGGGGTTTGGTTTTGTTAAAGAAATATATTTAGTATTTCTTACCTTTAGAATGTGGGCATGCACCAGCACCTAATAGTAAGTGAGCTACTAACTGAGGAATGATAGGAATGAAACCAGTTTGGCTTTTCACTTTAGAATACCAACTGTCTACACAACCCACCTTCTGTGCTACAAGGTGAAGAAATGGACTCACAGTTGGTCACATTTTGGTGGCTTCTAATGTTCTTTTAGGCACGACTAAATTTCACATTTAGTGCTCAGCTCTTTTCCCTTCTCGTTTTATGAACTCTTTAGTTCCAGCAGCTGGACATAGTGGATAAATGGAGGTCAATGAGTGCCTCCATCCTGCTATGAATGCCTAGTATCAAATGACAATCACATTGTTTCCTGTTCTCTGCACAGTATCCCAAGTTGGATGCATAAAATGATGAGCTCCTGTTAAACCTAAACAAAGTGATGAGCTCCTGCTAAACCTAAAACAATTCTAAAGCTCCCTTCATTACATCTGCAGTCCTACAATGCAGAAATGAACATAAACTTTTAGGGGAAAGTACGGTAATTGTGAGAAATTACTGCAGGTACACAGGTCATAGTCTCAGAAAAGAGATAAATTCTTCTTTCCTATAGTCTGACTCTTACATTTATGGTGCTGTATAGATTCCTTGACTTATCATTTTGCAAACTCTCTGTCAATAGTATTAGCAAGGTATTATTTGCACATAAACTGTAAGAACCTCTGAGGATGCAGGGTGTATGACATTGGGTCAAAATTACTCAGTTCCTGGAGTGGGTTCACTCTAGCCAGTAGCTGATCACCCAGCTGCTCGCTCACTTCCCTGCTCTTGGTGAGATGGGGAAAAGAATAGGAAAAGTAAAAGTGATAAAACTCAAGGGTTGAGACAAAGATAATTTAGTAAGTAAAGGAAAGAAAGATGAAAAAACCAAGTCATGCAACAACTGCATCTCACAAGCAGACTAATGTTCAGTCATTCCCTGGCCAGTGGCCACCTTGGAATAGAGCCCCTCCACCACTACCCATCCTTTCTTCCCCTACTCCAATTTTTTTTTGTGCTGAGCATGATTGTTTCTTTGGCCAGTTTGAGTTAGTTGTTCTCACTGTGTCTCATCTCAAGTTTTTGCTCATCGTCAGCAATAACTGGAGAGGGTACATAGGGGAAAGCAGAACAGCAGAAAAAAAGAGAAAGCCTTGAGGTTATGCAGGCACTGTTTAGCAAAACTCAAAATATTGGTGCTCAACACTCTGTCCACAAATCCAGAACACAGAAACATTTGAGTTGCTATGAAGAAACTTAACTACATCCTAGCCAGACCCAGAAGGGAAAGGAGAAGGAGAAGGAGAAGGAGAAGGAGAAGGAGGAGAAGGAGGAAAAGGAGGAGAAGAAGGAGAAGGAGGAGAAGTCAAGGTAATAAAGACATTATCTGCTTATATGGAAAACTGTGCTTACCCTCTTTTAGACCTAAAGATTCTATGCAACAACATCAAGCAGCATCAGTTTAAATATGTAATTTAAAAAGTGACAAAAGAGAAAAAATTATTCCTTTTTCCCACCTATTTTTCCCTCCTGTTTTGTTTTTGTGAGTTTAACTTTCTTGTTTGTTTTGTTTCTTTCTTTCTTTTTCTGTTTGAATTTGATTGTCTTTTCTTTGCATAGTCATAACAACATTTGGAAAAGTCTGTTCCACAATATTTTGGCACAGATAGTGCTTTTCTTGGTCATTATTCACTTTTTTTATGGAATGACTTATCAGCAAATAATTGTCACAACGTTATATATGGTGGCAGTCCAGAAAACATATTGAAAACAAGAGGAAATTCAAGTTAAGCATATGACAAACCTGTCTGGATTTTTTTTTGTTTTCTCCATGAACATATACTAAACATGTTTATTAACTACTGAAAAAAGAAGCACTGCTCTCACTTTATGTTTACTATGGCAAACATATCCCAGATGTTGAGGAAAGCTGCCATTTTCCTGCAGGAGTTTCTCGTAAAGCATCAGTGTTTGTTGCGTTGCTCAAGACTTGGGCAAATCCAGTAAACTTTGCGAGAGAAGCAGGATATTCCACAGGTTAAAAATCTGAAATGATCTCCAGTTTAATGTATAAATAAATAAAGCAAAGCAAATAAAGAAAATCTCCAATGTATAAACAAGAAATTCAGTATTCAAAGTGTTAACAACAGGAGATCAGAAATTGAACCACTTAAGAGCATGTAGTTGATTGGCTAGGGCTGGGTGATAGGTTGGACTGGATGATCTTGGAGGTCTCTTCCTACCTGGTTGATTCCATGATTCTATGATTCTATGATTACCTGTTCACTTACATGTTTTTTGACTTTACATCAATTAAATCAACACTACTGAGCTAATGGAAATTATCATTAAGGACATTTTAAAAATCCATATTTTTTTATATATACAATGAAGGTGGTATCACAGAATCACAGGACCTTAGAGTTTGGAAGGGACCTCCAGAGATCATCAAGTTTCCTCTGTTGAGGCAGGATCCCCTAGGGTATTCTGCACAGGAATGCATCCAGACAGGTTTTGAAAGTCTCCAGAGAAACAGACTTCACAACCTCTCTGGGCAGCCTGTTCTGAGGGTCTGTCACCCTCACTGTAAAGAAGTTTCTCTTCATGCTAAGGTGAAACAGTCTCTGTTCCAGTTTGTAGCTGTTGCTCCTTGTCTTATTGCTGTGGACCACCGAAAAGAGATTGGCCCCAGCCACTTGACACTCACCCCTCAGATATTTGTACACGTTGTTCAGATCTCCTGTCGGTCTTTTCTCCAGACTAAATGAGCCCAGGTCTCTCAGTCTCTCTTTGTAGGGGAGATGCTCAAGTCCACCAATCATCCTCATGTCTCTCTGCTGGACTCTCTCCAGCAGATCCCTGTCTCTCTTGAACTGGGGAGCCCAAAATTTGACACAGTATTCCAAATGTGGTCTCACTAAGACAGATTAGAGGGGGATAAGAACCTCCCTAGCCCTGCTGAACACACTTTTCCTGGTGTGCGTAAGAATGCCATTGAGCCTCTGTGCCACAAGGACACATTGCTGTCCCACAGAGAACTTGCTGTTCACCAGCACTCCAAATTCTTACTCCAAGGAGCTGCTTTCCAGCAGGACAACCCCAACCTGTATTGCTGCCTGTTGTTATTCCTCCTGAGTATTGTGAAGAATTATTCATATCTTGATCTGCTTATTATTCTACAACTTGTCCTTTAACATCCTGTTTTTTCTTACCTTTGTAAGCAAAAGAAAAAAAAAATCAGAAAAATTCCAAAAGTTAAGAATATTTCCACAACAAGAGAAAAGTTTAGAGTAAATATAAGTGTTTGTAGCTTTTTTGAAGCCTTTAGGACCTGGAGGAAAAATAGAAAGCTGATATCAAACACTGAATAACCATTTAAGCTTCAGGACAGCTATCAAATATATCTAGACAAATGACTTTATTTTTCCATCTGTTAGTACTTTTAAGTAGTCCCAGTAACATTTATTTCTAAGTGGATATATATAGGAGTGGAACACAGAACTTAATTTCTGCTTATGCTGACTGATTAGAATTTCTAGTTTCTGTATCTATCAATTTCTAGTTTCTGTATCTATCACGTTGTGCCAGGGGAGGTATAGGCAGGATGTTAGGAGGAAGCTCTTCCCAGAGAGAGTGGTTTACCATTGGAATGGGCTGCCCAGGGAGGTGGTGGAGTCACTGCCCCTGGGGTTGTTCAAGAAAAGCCTGGATGAGGCACTTAGAGCCATGGTCTAGTTGACTGGCTAGAGCTGGGTGCTAGGTTGGACTGGATGATCTTGGAGGTCTCTTCCAACCTGTCTGATTCTATGATTCTATGATTCTATATATCTATAGGTGTATTGATTTCAACTAACATTCATTGGCAGTAGCTTTGCTTTATCACTCTTTCTCATTCCATAAAGAGGCACAAACTATGATCCCAGAGTACTAGCAGTATCCATTCTGATCTTCAACCATCCCAAACTCACAGCAAGATATGAGTCAAAGGGCACAGTTTTTGCGTTAAAGTTAACACAAGGTGAATAGATTTTGCAGGTCTTTTCCATCTGAAATGATGGAGTGATTCATCTTCTTTAGGGAAACAGTTTTTGACAGGGCTGAGGACACATATAAGGAGATGCATCTCTAAATTGGGTAATGTTGGAAAACATTTACATTTAAATGAAAAAATGGAGCTGGTGGAAATAAATAATAATAACAATATTAATCAAAAGATTTAACTTTGGAAACATCACAAAATTAAAACCCCCAAAGCATTCACAGTTGCAATTGTTGCCCTTCAGGTATATGAGGAATCAAGGACAAAACTGATTCCCCCCGCCCTGTTTCTATTAAATAAGCTTAGATAATACTTGAATGTTAAGTATAGTGATTTTTAAAGGATTTGGTGCGTGTGACATATGCCAAAGTGTATGATTATGTGTCTTTATGTCTCCCTGAACTTCATTTATGCTGAATAGTCTCACCTGTAATCTATATCTTCCATTTTGTTGCTAAAATGACAATTTAATGTTGTGTCAAATTACTATGTTAAGAACTACTGCATTGAACAGTTAGTAGTTAAGCAGGCAATGAAGTTGAAAATGTAGCTATGTGGAATTCTACTCAGAATCTACCTATTTCTGACTGGAAATTTCCAACCTGACTGCTGTTGTGTATGTGAAAAGTATTTCTAGAGCTAGAGTCCCTCCCTCTCTTTCTCTCTTTCCAGCTACCACCCTCTCCCCCAGCCCCACTTCTCTCCCCCAGTCTCACCTCTTTCCCCTTCCCCAAAGATGGATATCTTTACTTTAGAATCCGTCTGCTTCCCTCAGTATATTTTAAGGAATAGGTAATCTATTCAATGTAATAGGTAATCTATGTCAAAAAGACAAAGAATTTTTCAGGTCCTATTTTCAGTGTCTCTGGTGAGTGTCTGGATTACACTTGTGACTATCTTTTCTTTTTCCATAAACCAAATACATTGTTATAAAAATGTTTTTGGGTTTGGTTTTGGATTTTTTTTTGTTAGTTTGTTTGCTTATTTTAATTTTTATCTATTTATTTTATTCAGTATCTGAGTTTTCTACCAACATTGGAAGTATTATTTATTTCTTCCAGATCAACACTATGCAAACTTGTTCATAAATGTTTACAAGGGCTTCAGCTATGAGCTTTATGTAGGTATTAGAATAATATAACATACAGACATCAGAGTACTTAGACACCTATAATTTTCTGAGCCTGTTAAGATATGAAGTTCAATTTTGAAGACACTTGGAAAAGTTATCAGGTCTTCTTATAATGTTGGGTTTGCATAAATGAATTAAAGGTTTGGAAAGGCTAAGTGACCTGTCTGGAAAAGATTTCCTGAGGGAAACAGAAGAATGGTATTATTTAATGGGTTGAGTAGTTGGAAGACTATTGAGAATAGGAAACAAAATAGAATCATAGGATGCTAGCAGTTGGATGAGATCTCTGGAGATCATCTAATCCAACTCCTTTGCTAATGCAGATAGTAGGACAACAAGTATTAAGGAATGTTTATGTAATTATCTGACCTGAATCTGAAAGTGGAGGCTTTACCAGAGGTTTGGGGTTTTGGGGGTTTTGTTTGTTTTTAATAGTCTCTAGAGTTTCTCTCTCTCTCTTTCTCTCTCAGTAATGAAGTGTATTTTCTGTATCAGAAAGCCTTTGAGGTTTTCTGCCTATATATGCAGTTGATCAACTCTAATATGTTTTATATGTGAATGTATCCGTATGTGCATCATACATAATAAAAGAGAGCTCACACAAGGTCTCATCAAACTCTGGCAAGGGTAGCAGAAGAAAAACAGAAGAGATTTGTGGTTAATGTAGGATTTCTTCCCTGCTCTAATGCGTAGTGTAGCTGTAACATAAATCTGCCAACAGAAAAAAACCCAAACATCTATATACCAGGATCCAGTGTCTCTGTTAATTCTTGTGTAAAGCTGATAACAAGGATGTCATCCGTTTCTTAGTGTTTGATTAAATAACTACCATTAACTGCCAAAAAGGTATGGCTAAATGAAATAATATCTTGGTCTTTTACAGTATTTTTTCACAATAATTCTCAGAGTTCTTAAAAAAAAAGGCTTTCATTATCCTCATTTTAAACTGAGACACAGGGAGGGGAAATGTGTCTTGTTTGACAGCATTGACAACTGAGCGCTGACAACTTTTGCTGCAGTATACAAAAACATTATTGCTTATCACTGCTCTTATCTAGAGATTGCCATCTCCAGAGCAAGCACCAGAAAGGAAAGGGTCCACATATTTCAGCTATACTACAATAAACTTTATCCTAAGCTTTTAATTAATGAAACTGCTAGACATTTTTTACTGATGTTTGGGTATACTACTTACTTTGCTGATGAGAAAATAACTTCTAGTGAAAGGAAAAGAAGACAATATAAGGAAATCTCTGCTTTACTTGCAGAGTGATGCCTAACATTTTTTCAGAGCTGCCTGTCAATGCCCTGGTTCTTGAGTCAGGAAAAGGATGTGAATGCTCTACTACATTGTTATGGAGGGGTAATTAAATAATTCTGTTACTGTCTTGGTGGCCGCTAAGACTTCTGATTCTTCCCAGGCTTCTGGGAAAAGGAGGCAGACCGTCTCGGACTTTATCTTGATATCTCTGGATGATCTGTGCATCTCCAGGACTTCCCATCTTGGCAGGAGACTTTCAGGTGTAGGCAGGATGTCTTGAAATGTGCAGTCTTAGCACAACGTCATGCTGGCTATGCAGGCCCATCGTGTGGAGGCAACAGCAGGCACAAAAACAACAGCAGAGCACACTGCATTCCCTGCTCAACTCCTTTTATCAATATGGCCCGAGATTAATGAACCTTTGGACACAGAAGAGCCAATCCAAATGGCAGTTAGGCCAAGCTTGACCATATTAGGTGAAACTGTAGGCTTGCTTTACCTAAATTTGGGAAAAGCATAGGCCTTGCACAAGGCAGGCACAAGCTAAGTGTGTGTATCTTGTTCACCACAGGAGTAAAACAAGTTTGGGCAGGCCAGAGTCCTTGGGCTTAGTGGTTCCAGTTCTTTGTCCTCTTTCCTGTGGTTGCTTCTCCTCAAAACAGAAGGAGGGAGAGCAGAAAAATATGCCTGGGCAAGCCAGGACATGGATAAGCCCATTTCTGGCCTATCAGGCCTACCATGACATACATTGTCATACAGTATAACATCCTCAGTTACTGAGATTTAAGCACAATATATGAAAACATTAAACTGGTTCCCCATATTAGAAAAACAATTTAGACACTGCGAGTGTCATGGATTAAGCTTAATTTGAATCTGACCTCCTATTTTTGGAATTCCTCTTTGTCACAAACCTTCCCCCACTGGAAGATACCTTTGTGTCTGAGTTTTTTTCCTGTAGTTACTCTGAAAGGTACTCTTTCAGTTTAAGTTCTGCATATAACAGCTTCCATAACTTTAGGAATTGGATAAAACTCCAGTCGAGTTCTAACTCTTTATAGAATCACAGCATCACAGAATTGTGAGGGCTGGAAGGGTCCTCAAGGATCACCTAGTTCCACCTCCCTGCTATGGGCAGGGACACCTCACACTAGATCAGGTTGCTCAGAGCCACATACATCCTGGCCGTAAAAACTTCCAGGGATGAAACTTCCACCACCTCCCTGTGCAACCTGTTCCACTCTCTCACCACCCTCATGGTGAAGAAATTCTTGCTAACATCCAATCTGAATCTACCCACTTCTACTTTTGCTCCATTCCCTCCAGTCCTATCACTATCTGACATCCTAAAAAGTTCCTCCACAGCTTTCTTGTAGTCTCTTTCAGGTAGTGGAAGGCCACAATATGGTCCTCTTAGAGCCTTCTTCTCTCTAGATTCAACAGTTCAAACTCTCTCAGTCTGTCTTCTCAGGAGAGGTGCTCCAGCTCTCTGATCAACCTCATGGACCTTCTCTGGACACATTCCAGCACAGACCTGGATTATAGTTTTCCTTTGTATTTTCTCCTTATGTCTCAGTGGCTTGACTATTCTTTAGAATTCATTTTTTGAGAGATGAAACCTTTAGATGTACTTTTATAATGTGTCTCTCTTTTTTTTTTTTTTTGGTAATTAGTTTTCATTTTAGCTACATAATGTCAACAAATGATACATCAAAATCACAATGGAAAAATTCAGAAGTGGAGCTTGTGAAACATTTTATCAGGTTCCATCAGAAGCTTGACGATCTTAATTGGCACATTTTTAACATCATTAATGGGTTTTGCATATGCTTTAGCTACTGTTCATGCAGATGAGAACAAATATCAATATCCATCTGTCAAGTGGGTGCAGCACATATGGTATCACAGAACCTTTAAATAAGTCAGATATGGTTTATAAAACAAGATACTAACCACTGTAGCATGCAATAGCTTCAGCAAGCTAAGGGATTTGCTCACCTTTATTTGCCTTCTAATCAAAGGCAGACCTGCAGGAAAACCTTGGAATTGGATACATCTCCTGCAGAGCTTTTGCAGAGCTTCTCAGGAGTGCACCTCTTTAATACAAAGATTAATACAATCTTAGAACTATACAATTTCCAACGTTGTGAGAATTTGGCTGCATTATGGCTATGCACTTTTTTGCTTTGTGTGGTGTCTACAAACAAAGAGTTAAAGCAGTGGTTTGTAGACAGATTCACTGCACATCTACATTTATCTAAGCATGTGTGTGTATGTATATATATATATGCACACACATATACATAAAAGAGAAAAAAAATGCAAATTACTGTATTTTCATAGCTGGCTTCTGAAACCTGACTTTAAGAACTGAAAAAAGCTCCATTCTTCATTCCTTTGATGAGAGCAGATGGAAGAGTCCCATATGAGTCGAAGGAACTTGGCAAGTTTCAGGAATTTGTTAAATTTGTTCGGTTTCATTTGGAATCACCAGATAGCAGTTGTGTCAAATCTATATTTGCTATCTGCCCTTTTACTACAGCCTCTTTTCTGTCTTGCAGTTGCACCCTTTTTTAGTGGAAACAAGGACAGTTTGTGAAAAAAAGAAAGCAAACAAAAAAGAAACAAAACAGGGCACATATTAGATTGTCATTTGCTAAATTAACATCAGGAAAAAAACAAAGCAAACAACTCCCCCCCCCCAAAAAAAATAAAAAACAAACAAACCGAAAACAAAACAACCCAATGAAAAAAAAAAAACAAGCCAAACAAAAACCAAACCAGCCTCCAAAAAAAAAAACTCTTCTACACCTCTGTGAAATACAAAGATTGAAAGTTTTGTTTTCTTTTATAGATCTTGACAATTGGAATAGATTATTATGACCGTTAGAATCAGGAAAAGTGTGTCCAGCAGGTCTAGGGAAGCTTTTCTACCCCTCTACTCTGCTCTAGTGAGACCACATCCAGTTTGTGGATCCTGTTGTCAAGAGAGACAGGGAGACAGGGAGAGCAGAGAGCCACGAGGATGACTGGGGGCCTTGAGTATCTGCCCCATGGAGAAAGACTGAGAAACCTGGAGTTGCTTAGTCTGGAGAAGACTGAGAGGAGATCTGACCAATGTATACAAATATCCGAGGCTTGGGCATCAGGTGGATGGGGTCAACCTCTTTTCTGTGGTCAGCAGCAATAAGACAAGGAGTAACATCTACAAACTGGAATAGAGAAGGTTTCACCTCAACACGAGGAGAAACGACTTTACAGCGAGGGTGACAGAGCACTGGAACAGGCTGCCCTGAGAGTTTGTGGAGTCTCCTTCTCTGGAGACTTCCAAAACTCACCTGGACCCATTCTTGTGCAGATTACCCTAGGGGGTCCTTTTTTGTTAGGGAGATTGACTCTCTGGAGGTCTCTTCCAACCTCTAAGATTCTGTGATTTGTTCAAAGTTCGACATGTTAAGAAAGAAGGAATTGATCTCTGTCTCCATCTTACTTCAGAGGATATTGATCAAATTGTGTATTAGTGTATGGTACTATAGAAAGAACACATCCTGTAGCTTGGAAAACAAAAATTTGAATAGGCATAGCTGATCACTAGTGCCCAGCTACAGTTATGAAGCAGTTCTTACTGCTGCTTTTGAAAAGGAATTTCCTGACTATCCTCTTCTGGCATACTGCACCATTCAAACATGAGGGAAAAAGAGCAATGGTTTTGCCTTGTTGTATTTTATTTTGTTTTCATGGTGTTAACCTTATTGAGAAGTAACTGTATTGGCTTACTGAAGACCTTCCACCCACCTGAAATATTTGAGGTCTGGTCTCCTCAGTTCAAGGGAGACATAGAACTACTGGAGAGAATCTATGAAGATGACTGGGAAACAGGTACATCTTTTTTGTGAGGAAAGGCTGAAATATCTGGGGCTGTTTAGTCTCGAGAAGAGAAACCTAAGAGGAGATTTACCAATACATTTAAATACCTAAAGGGCAAGTGTCAATATGGATGGGGCCTATCTCTTCAGTGTTGCACAGCAAGGAACAAGAGGCAGTAGGCACAAACTGGAACACGTGAAGTTAAAGTAAAGCTGTGTGAATAAAAGTGGACAAGGGCTTTGCAAAAGGCCTTTCACTTTTCTATGAGGGAAAAAGAAAGATAAAAATGAAGAGTTGCATTCTTAACATAATCAGACAGGTGGGTATTAAATATATGTTCTAGGAATTTCATATATGATTCATCACAAGTTTTCCCTCTGCCTTAAAGTATGATGGGAGATTTCAGGATGAAGAATAAAGCTGAAGAGCATTATCATCTAAAAGTTTGGAGGACTACGCATACACAGTCCCTTCATATATGCTATACAGAGCCACTTTGTACAACAGAGAGTGATCTTGAGGACAAGTTATGACTAACTGTCTAGTCAAGTAAATCCGTATGTAAGATAAAGGCGTATTTATACTGAAGTGAAGAAGTAGTTCTAGTACTGTGTACAATATAATGCTGAACTAAGCCAGTCTATCCCTAAAATATGCCTAGATTTGACTGAAAACATGGTGTATTTATTTTACATTTCCTTCTCAAAATTCAGTTTTGAGATAGCAGACTTAAGCCCTCCCCCCAAAACCATCAAAACCCAACAAAACCTAACTAACTAAATAAATTGTAAATTGATCCCTGCTATAATGTTGTTGATTTCAGGAGTAATTCTGGCTCAGTTCTTTGGAAATACACTTTTTTTTTCAAATATTTAATAGTCTCATAGCAGTTTTTCATTTCACTATAGAAACCAAAGAGATACAAAACGCCCAGCAAAAGGAACAATTGCAAGCACTTGTGATAGTGATTTCTCCTGTACCCAAAGAGACTGTAAAGCATAATATTTAGCTTTGTACAGAGAAGGCAGAAAGAAGTTGCAACAAAGTGCATAACACATTAAATTCCAAGATACCAAAGTTTACCATAAGATTTTTTTCCTATCTTTTCTAAAATAATAAAGTTGAGATATCAGTAGATTAGAGCATTTATTTGGCAAAGGCTAAACACATTGCATTTATCAGAATCAGTTTGTGGAACTTACTGATACTGTGGAAACAAATACGTAAGGTTATTCAGAAAAGGTCAGTAAATGTTCTCTTATGGAAAAAAGAAAATCATTTCAAAGCCAAAACCAATTCAGTATCTATCATTATGTCAAGCTGCGTTTTCTCTTTGTGACTTGTTAAGACATTACTCAAGACTCAAATATATCAAGATCTTCCACCACCCAAGATTATGCAATGAGAGGCAATTGTTCCATGTATAATGGAGCAAGGCAGGTTTGCTTCTTGGGTCTTTCAGAAAACCTGTTTAAAAGTTTCTGATTTCTTAAGACAGCTTGGACTACTTAAAATTAAAGATTGACCTTTTCTGCATGTGCAGAGAAGCCCTTTGGAGTGCCTTCTACAAAACTGGGAGCTGCAGCCATGTGATGCTATTAAGACTTATATGTTAGGACAGAAAATAATCACTAGCTAGAATCAGGGGAAAAAAAATAGGTGGGATCTGGGGGGAGCAGGGATGAGATATAAGAGATATGTGCTGTGTAGTTTATTACCTTTATAAATTTTCATTTGATTTGTTGTTTGAAGTTGGTCCCAGTTCCAGACTCACCTAATAACAATAGCAGATTGGAGTTCATAAATGTCAAGTAGTGTCTCCATTTCAGCTTGCAGCAGGACAAGTGTATACTCAGGGGCTGCTTTGCACATTCTGGTGAATCCTGCAACCACTGAAGGATTTGTAAGTCCTTACACTGTCCCTTTTTGTCTTTCCTTTTTCCTTGCAGTGTCATGTTATCTGTAATTCTTTAATGGGTAGACCTTCTGCAAAATCTGTGTTTTAACAGTCATTTGTTTCTACAATCTCAGACTGACTCGCTGCAGTGTGCTGGAGTGAAGAAGAGCAAACTGTCAGCAGCAACTGATTTATAAGAGTGATTTACCTTCTGGAGAGTGTAATTATGTTCATAGTTAAGAATTAATCATGTGAGAGAATTACAGAATAATCACACTCTTGACTTTGGAAGGACAAACTGAATGGAGATTGATCCTGCGAGTCATCTCAGCAGATGGAAATCGCCGCTCTTTAACAGCTGGAAGAGCAGGTTTCCAGGACAGTTCTCTTTGCTTTTAAAAAGAGAGAAACGCAGCGACTTTGCAGCGGTTGCCTTTAGTTCACATAGGTGATGAGATGTGAGAAAGATGAAGACTAAAATGTATTTCTGATCATGACAGTACAGTAAATCAGAAAAAAAATACTGAGCTGATGTTTTTTGACTTTGCCTTTCTGACACTGTGTACAGTTCTGTGAACATGAGAAAGGTTTCACTCTATCTCTGCTGTCTAAATCCTTTTTTTTCCCTTCTCTTCTTAGCAATGACTGTGATGTCTTTTACACTTCAGCTTCCTTGCTGTGTGTCCTTTAACAGCTATGTTTTATTAAATTTCAAGGCAGTTGGTTCCTCATCTGAAGATATCACCCTATCTGACACTCTAAAGGCTAGCAGATGAGATTTTCCCAAACAGTTTCTTACGGAATCTACAGGGTTTCTTACTGAAGCAGGTTTTGCTTTACATATTCTCTGAGCTCACTGCTACTGTTTACAGGTGAAATCTTGTCCTAGGCACTGCCAATTGTACATGTCATGTGCAGTCATACATAGCATGTAGAGCATGTTGACTTTGTGAGATTCTGCACAGTGAAAAGTCTCCTTTAATTCCAGGTGACCTTGATTAAAGTTTGTGAGGTTCATCACCTACAAGAAAGTGAAGGTAATCGTTTTGGTCATAAGCTGTGAGGCTTGAATCTTTCATCAAGTGTGCTGTCAAAACAGAAAAAAGTATTAGTTACAGCCATGAGAGGGATGTCTCAGATCCTCCACATTGTAATTATAACTGCTGCATCAAGGCACAGTTTCCCTTCCTCGCCTAACAGGAAACATGGTCTTGATCAAACTAACTGCAGAGAAAATTGGTCACAAGCAGATTCTATTGGAATTTGCTCAACTTTAAGCAGCCACAATTCTATGTGTAGTGACCATATGAGGTCTCAGCTCACAATTTACTTTTTTATTTCAACTCACAATTTACTGTTTTACTTCAAAAAATAGCATGATAGTGAGCTTTGTAGGAAGACACCCTATCTTCTGGTCCTTTCCAGATTCAGTGAGCTATCAAATGAGTCTGAGTACAGAGCAGCCGTTAGAACTATGGCAATGTCAATGATAGCCACATTGCAGCTCAGATCTTCCTCATTATGATTATATTTGGTGCATCAAGGCACAATTTCCTTTCCCAGTCTAATGGGAAACATGGTCTTGATCAAGCTGACTATAGAGAAAAATGGCCACATGCAGATTCTACTGGAATTTGCTCAACTTTAAGCAGCCATAATTCTATGTGTAGTGACAATATACAGTCTTAACTCACAATTTACTTTTTTACTTCCAAAAATTCAGTGAGCTTTGTAGGAGGACACACTATCTTCAAGCCTTTTACAGATCCAATGAGCTATCAAATGGGATTGAGTCTGGAGCAGCTACTAGAACCACTGCAATGTCAATGGTAGCTACATTTCATCTTTCTCAAAGTAAATTGTTCTGTGTCAAAAAAAATTTGTGACTCCTCTTTCATTCAGGCAGGAGAGGGAAATGATTCAGAAATTCAACACATCATTTTCATGTGAGCAGAATTTCCAACAGGAAAGGTGATAACTCACTTTCTAAGTCAAACATGCTGTAGTGTGTGGGTTGAGTTTCGTTTTGCTTCCCTTCCTTGTTATGCCTCCTTATCCCTGCAGCAGGAATGTTTAAGTGCTCAAAAATTCACCTCTGGGACTAGAAAAATCATCCTTCTAGTTATGGCATATTCTCAAGGAGACTATGCAATAGCATTAATTTTACTACCAGAAAAGAAAACCAAACAAAACAAAAAAAAAGACCCTAATGTCCACACTGGCAAATATATTTACTTACATATATCCCAAGTATCTCTCAAAGGACATATTCAAGATGAAATTCTGCCTGTCTCAAAGGAGACAAAGGTGTTTTGTGCCCCATTTGCACAATGAGGGAGCTACACATTAAAGTAGTAGCCTGCATATCATTATGCATAATTATAGCTGTAATAGAAGCCCTTTATTTCCCTGTCTCTCTGAGTTGCTTTTTGCAATAACCTGGGTCACTCATATTTAGCAGAAAATGCAGTCATTTCTCAAGTGTAAATAATAGCTTATTTGTTGGTTCGGGAAAACCAAACTTGTTTAGATGCCAAAGGCCATATAGAGTTTTTCTAAGTCCTTACAAACTTTCTTGAAAACACTGTAATTTGCAAACCTTTATATAAGCATGTAATGCCATAACTATGTCCCAGCCAGAACAATGTAAATATGAATTCCAAGGACATCAGACATCAAAGTTTTGGGGCCTACAAAAGTCACAGAATCACAGAATGTTGGGGGTTGGAAGGGCCCTTGAAAGCATTAAGTCAAACTTCCCCTCTCACATCAGGATCACCTAGAGTGGGTCACAGAAGAACACATCCAGGCAGGCTTTGAGTGTCTCCAGGGCCGTAGACTCCACAACCTCTGTAGGCAGGCTGTTCCGGGGCTTTGGCATCCTCACAGTGTAAAAGTTTTTCCTTATGTTCATGTGGAACCTCCTCTGCTTCAGCTTGCACCTATCGCCCCTTGTCCTATCATTGCACATCACTGAGAAAAGACTCTACAAGTCTATAGAAAAACATATGACCGATTTGCCAGTAAGTTGTACAATAATAGTTTCAGCCTTTCAGATGTGAACGTTTGTGCCATTCAGCATGTCCATCTGGCTTCAGGTTCCTTCCAAAATCCAAGCATGTATTTTGTTGATATTTCTGAGGACCCTCACTGACAACTCTTATACCCTACTTTGTGAATGAGTTCCTGAAACTTATTGACCCAATGTATTAAGTATTCAACTAGAGATATAATTCAAGGTTGCCCAGGGAGGTATTTGAAGCCCCATCCTTGGAGATATTCAAGGTCAGGCTCAACAGGGCTCTGAGCAACATGATCTAATGGAGGATGGACTAGATGACCTTTGGAAGTCTCTTCCAGCCCAAACTATTCTATGATTCCATAATTCAAACCTTATCCAACATTATTCCATAGATTGCAGAGCAGGTTTTCCTTCGTACATATCCTATGCAGTACATGTCCAGGAATAGGTCCAGCAAATAGACTGTGTTCCTAGTTCTAAGAACAGGCATCCATCCTCCAACAACAACAATGACTCATGAGCTCCCATGTAGCTTGCCCTGTTTTTTCATCAACAATGTTTGTCTTCTCACACTAGAGAATCTCCTAAACAAACACCGTTTGGGGATCATAGAATCAACCAGGTTGGAAGAGACCTCCAAGATCATCCAGTCCAACCTAGCACCCAGCCCTATCCAGTCATCTTGACCATGGCACTAAATGCCTCATCCAGTCTTTTCTTGAGCACCTCCAGGGACAGTGGCTCCACCACCTCCCTGGGCAGCCCATTCCAATAGCAAATCTCTCTGTGAAGCACTTCCAAAGGTTATGGGTTATTTAGAGAAAAATACTGTCACAAAATTAAACTTTAATGGCAACCTCATTTTTTTATGATTGAGGAATGTTGTTTTATCTGAGTCCACTTAAGGTCTCAGTGTATATAAAGATCCACTAGAACTCAGTAGGTGTAAAATTAATGACAAACAGTTTACGTTTATCTTTCATTCTTATGCTAAATTCTATAGGATCACTGACAATAAGGCTGTACAATTTTTTGTATTAAATTCAAATGATTATTATTTTTGACACAGCATTAGAGATTGGTAATGGTACTTGAAAGCTCAGAGCAAGGCATTACCAGCTTCTGGATATTTTTTTCTCTCTTGTTCTCTCTCATTTTAATTGTTGTAATTAATACTCAGTACACATTTGCTGCACAAGACGTAGTTAATGAATCTTTACAACCCCCTGTTTACATAGTTAAGTTCAAATGTTAAAAGTCAAGAAGTAGATAACCAGCAACAGAACAAGGGGACACAGTCTCAAGTTGTGCCGGGGGAAGTATAGGCTGGATGTTAGGAGGAAATTCTTGCCAGAGAAAGTGATTTGCCATTGGAATGGGCTGCCCAGGGAGGTGGTGGAGCCACCATCCCTGGGGGTGTTCAAGAAAAGACTGGATGAGGCATTTAGTGCTATGGTCTAGTTGACTGGCTAGGGCTGGGTGCTAGGTTGGACTGGATGATCTTGGAGGTCTCTTCCAACCTGTCTGATTCTATTCTATGCTGTTCTATTTGAGAAATACTGTGGTATGTTTTCAGTATGGAGTACATTACAACAGGGAATTTTACCAAAAAGTAAAGGGAATTTGAAAACTCCCTTTCTGAATGCAGAATCTTACTGTGTGAGGAAAACGAAGGGAAGATGTCAGTGTAATGCAGTAGTAGTGGCTGACCCTACTAACCAGGGGGCACACAGAATGTCCTAGATATGGGAAGTTTTATGGGAAATATTAGTTTCTGTCAGGCTCCACTTTTCTTACTGTGCATAACCATAGCAGAAAACGAGAACACAAAACTAATAACATTTGCTTGGTTCTCACAGCAATAACAATATGCTGCCTTTGTGAAGAAGCATAGAGAAAGGAGAGAGAAAATGAGGCATGTAAGTGATCAGAGAATGGCAGCTCTGAAAAACTTCAGCAGCTGCACAGAAACCAAGCCACTTTGCTGGTAAAGCACTTCCCTTGTCCCTCCCACAGGGAAAGCCCAATGGATATGCTGCCTTCTTTTTATGTAGAAAAGAGACCCACATAGTGTTATCCCTATGGTTTTTAATTTCCTATTTCAGATGGCTTTATTAACCTCTCAGCTGGTCACCTACAGATGCTAACTGTGCTCTCTAAAACAGCACTGCTGGACTCTGGAAACTCACTTTCTCTTCTGCTATTTTCACAGAAATAAAAAAAAATAAAATATAAAGGAGGACAGGGAAGAAGGAGTAAGAAAAGTCAAAAAAGAAAGGTTGTGTATCTCAAACTCCAGTAAATACCTTTCCTAGAATAAAAAGGAACAAAGTATATGACTCCTACAGAGAAGCTCCATTAGAAAGTCAACATACAATGATAGTTTCATAGAGAATGATCCAGCTGAACAAGAAAGTACTGGACAAGGAAGGCTAACTTCCTGATTTTTTCCCTCTGTGTTCAAACTGGAACATCAATCATTTGGGGGAAATTCAGGCTTGTTTGCAGTCTTCTTTAGTGCTTGTCCTTGCTACTTCAGGAAAGGAAAGGAGGAGAGGGGAAGGAGAAGGAGAGGGGAAGGAGAAGGAGAGGGGAAGGAGAAGGAGAGGGGAAGGAGAAGGGGAAGGGGGAGGGGGGGGGGAAGGAGAGGGGGAAGGGAGG
>WAAF01019216.1:165640-183549 GCA_013400475.1 Tricholaema leucomelas
AGAAGGAGAAGGAGAAGGAGAAGGAGAAGGAGAAGGAGAAGAAGAAAAGAAGGACCTCCAATTTCTTCACGATTCTTTGTTGTATTTGCAAGTGATATGGAAGGAAAACTTCAAGCTGTGTGGTACATTCAACATCCAGAGGAAAGTAAACAAGTTTGAGAAATGAACCCATGTGAACATTATGACGTTTGGTAAGGCCAGGTGCAAGGTCCTGCACCTGAATCTGGGTAATGCCTGGTGTCAACACTGGCTGAGGGATGATGGAGTTAAGTGCAGCCCTGTGGAGAAAGACTCAGATGTACTGGTGGATAAAAAATTGGGCATGAGCTGTCAGTGATGTGCTCACAGAGCAGAAGGCCAGCTCTGTCCTGGGCTGCATCAAAAGAAATGTAGCCAGTTGTCTGAGGGAGGCAATTCTGCCACTCTACTCCGCAATGGTGAGGGTGTACTCACTTGCAATACCATGTCTAGCTCTGTATCTCTCAGCACAGGAAAGACATGGGCCTGTTGAAAAGGCTCCAGAGGAGAGCCACAAAAACTATTATGGGGCTGGTGTCATGGTAGGCCTGAGTAGGCCAAAACAGACTTATCCATGTCCTGGCTTGCCCAAGCATGTTTTTCTGCTCTCCCTCCTTCTGTTTTTGGGGAGAAGCAACTGTGGGAAAGAGGACTAAGAACCTGGTGCCACTGAGTCCATGAAAACCAAACCAACCAACAAACAAAACCAAACAAAAAACACAATACCAGGGCAAAACCACCTCACCCCACTCCCCCGAAAATAAATATTACCAACCTGGGGCAAAGTACTAGAATGAGAGTGTGAAAAAGTCACAGAATCACAGAACTTTAGAGGTTGGAAGGGACCTCCAGAGTCCAACCTCCCTGCCAAGGCAGGATCCCCTAAGGTAGGGGGAATGCATCAAGGCAAATTTTGAAAGTCTCCAGAGAAGAGACCACAACCTCTCTGGGCAGCCTGTTCTGAGGGTCTGTCACCCTCACTGTAAAGAAGTTTCTCCTCATATTGAGGTGAAACCTTCTATATTCCAATTTGCATCCACTCCCCTTGTCTTATTGCTTCTGAGCAGTGAAAAGAGATTGGCCCCATTCACTTGACACCCACCCCTCAGATACTTGTACCCACAGGTAATATCTCCTCTCAGTTTTCTCTTCTCCAGACTAAGTCCATTTGATGTGTTATTTATGACTGACTTATAGTTGTTTTCTTAACTCTCCTGCAAGGCACATGAAGAAATAAAACTCAGAAAGCTGTTCCAAAACATGTAGGTATTTATTCAAAAGCATTATTTTTTTCTGTGTGATAACTACTACCAGAACAGATTTGAAAAGTTTTATTTTTAGCTTGAAAAGTTACATATCCCTGGATCTTACTGGCAGTTTTTTTCTCCTTTCCTCTTCGGTCTTACCAAAATAATTCATTTTGGAAAATGGTTGATGAATATTCATCAAAGCACATGGAACAGCTTCATGAAATTGTAAGATGAAAAGCACTGCAGTGCTAGGATATGTCTGTATTTCTCAACTTTTGTGACTAAGGGCAACGGTTTTCATGCAAAACAAACAAACTGAAAGCTTCCAGGCTGTTCCTGCTGTATTTTATCCTGCCTTACTTGGGAAAAAAAAAAGAAAAAAAAGGAATTCCTGAGTTGAGATTTACAAAAAAAATACAATACAAAAGCTTACAGTCATTTTATTGTAAAATTATATATGAGTAGATTTAGATATAAAACTCAGAATTATTCATAGAGGAAAAATTATCATAGACCAGCTTGAGCATTTAGGCCTCCTCAAGAGCACCTCTGCTATGAGGACAGGCTGAGAGAGTTGGGGCTCTTCAGCCTGGAGAAGAGAAGGCTTCGAGGAGACCTTATAGTGGCTTTCCAATATCTGAAGGGAGCCTACAGGAAGGCTGGGGAGGGACTATTGACAAGGTCTAGTAATGTCAGGACGAGGGGGAATGGGTTTAAACTGGCAGAGGGGAGATGTTAGGAGGAAGTTCTTTAGAGTGAGGGTGGTAAGACACTGGAACGGGTTGCCCAGGGAGGTTGTGGATGCTTCCTCCCTGGAGGCATTTAAAGCCAGGCTGGATGAGGCCTTGAGCAGCCTGCTCTAGTGGGAGGTGTCCCTGCCTATGGCAGGGGGTTGGAGCTGGATGATCCTTGAGGTCCCTTCCAACCTAAACCATTCTATGATTCTACAAGATGGCTGCCAACACACGTTCATTGTGCTACCCATCCTAAATTAGTTACTTTCAGAGTAGTATTTCCCATGATAAATCTCTGTCCTTATATAACATCAGCTTCCAGGAAAAACAACCCACTGAGACAGAAATAAGAGTTGCTTTTTAAGTTAGATGAAATTATGTAGAGCTTGTAGTTGCTCAGCAATCACTGTTTGTTTTTTTTTGTTGGTTTCTCTTTTTTTCTTTTAGAATAGAGATTGAAAATAATGCATTAAAATAAAAGTTGAAGAGGATGTTGAGGATGATTTAAATCATCACAAAGGTAATAAAACCCACAAGTAGTTACTTGAGGTGTAAGTAGATTGCGACCTGAGCTCCAAAGAAAAGAGTGTAGGAAGCCAAGACTTCAGCCAAGAAATAGGATCACCAGCTTAAGAAAACAGTAGATTTGTACTGCAAAAGGAATTTAGGACAAAGGGTGGAATTAAACATAGGAACTCAGCTTCAAACAAGTTGCTAAGTAGAGCTCTAAAGTGTCTGAAAGGTTTAAATAGAACATATATATTATGGGCTAGCTCTTATCTCCTCCTCAACTTGATCAAGTGTGGCAAGTCCTTAGTCTCCAAAATGCCTGATTTTGGCCTCCTTGCCTGAGAAGTTTGGTAAATTTCCATTACAGACAATAAATATCAAGATCATTTATTCACAGAACAACCTTTGTGAAAAGAATTGTTGAATTCACTGTTTTCATCAGGAACCAAACAAAACAAAAGGATATATTCACATGGCTCACTGCATACAATTAGTGTTGTCATTTAAAACAGGTTCTGTTTCTGTCCATAAGGACAAGAGACAACTCATTCCGCATGAGGTTTATTACATGGGATACAACAAGTCATGATATCTACTCAGAATCATAGAATCATTTAAGTTGGAAAGGAACTTAATATCATGGCCAACCATTAACCTAACCCTGCCAAATCCATTACTAAATTACATCACTAAGCACCACATCTATATCTCTTTTAAATACCTCCAAGGATGGTGATTGTGTTTGGTTTGGCTAAGATGGGGTCAGTTCTCCCTGTAGCATCTTTCACAGTGCTGTGTTTTGTAGTGGTGGATGGAAAGGTGTTGATGACACACCAGTGTTTCCACTATCACTGAGCACCAAGTCTGCGCTTTACCAACATCGCTCCCCCAGCAGTAAGCTGAGGGGTGAGTAAGGTCTTTGGAGGAGACATGGCAGGGCCAGCTGACCCAAACTCACCAAAGAGGTATTCCATATCATATGATGTCAGATATCAAAGCCAAGTTTAAGAAGTGTGGGGGTGTTCATTGATGACATCTGTTCTCTAGAGCCACCTCTCAGTGTATTGAAACCTTGCTTCCTGGGGAGCGGCCAGACATCACCTGCTGATGGCAAGTAAAGAATAATGGGTTTGTTTGCTCTGCCTTCCACGTGCAGCCTTTGCTTTTGCTCTATTAAATTCCGACTATCTCAAGCCATGGGCCTCTTGTTATATTTTCCCTGTCCCCCATCCATCTAAGAAGGGGAGTGATAGAATGTCTTTGGTGGGCATCTGGCCCCTAGCTAGGGCCAAACCATCACAGAGACTCAACCACTTCCCTGAGCAGCCTGTTCCAATGCTTGACAGTCCTTTTGTGAAGACTTTTTTTTTTCTGAAATCCAATCTAAACATTCTTTGGTACAACGTGAAACCATTTCCTTTTATCCTCTTATGCCTTTTCTGTAGTGAGCATCCCAAGACTGAAAACAGTATTTGAAGTGCTACTTCACCAGTTCCAAGCATAGGGGATATGCGTTTCTCTAGCCCTGATGGCCAAACTGATTCTGATACAAGCCAGGGTGCTATTGGCCTTCTTGGCCACCTGGATACTCTATCTTGATCTATGGAAAGCCTTACAAAATAATACACTCACAAAACGATGAATTATTATAAGATGCTTCTTATTCCAAGAAGGGACTAGATCAGTTAATGACATTTAATTATCAGGATTAATTAATTGTATTAGGACTGCTGCAGACCAGTTTAGTACTATGAAATATCATATAGGGCAGCATACTAAAGAACTTCTCAAAGGAGAGAGATCAAGAGTATAAGGAGCAGAAATGGAAAGCTAAAAATGAGCACATTCACTTATTAATGATGTTGAGTGTAACCATAGGGCACTGAAGAAATAATAATGACTAAATATTTAGTTGCTACAGTTACTATCCTTGTTCTTTCTGTGAACCTCCCAAAGTGACATCAGTGAACACTGCTGTGGATCAAGGCCAGCTTTGCACTTTTGGCCATGGACTATAATTAAAAGAAGATTAATGAATAAGGAAATGCCTGAAGACAGAGATCAGTCTTGCAACATTTCCCAAAGGTCATTAGATTTCTTTGAGGGCTAAACTGCAGTTTAAATCTCCCCACTTACAGTAGATTCTTCCTTTTACAGCATGATTTTCAACTGCAAAGCAGCTAGCTAAGCATGTATTCCAGGGGGATGCAGAGGCACCATTACTCTTGCTCATAGTTTGGCTGGCAGTAGTGTTGATTATATGTGTATCCCTGTTTTCAGTGACATAAAAGGGTCTCATCACTGTATTTGCATAATGCAAATTGCTCCCTTTTAGGAGGAACCAATGGAAATTAAACTGTGGGTGAAAAGGATTATTGTGACTTTTCAATCTACCCCAAAGGGGTCTTTATGTATTTTTTCTGAGCAGGTTTTCCTGTGGTTTCTACCTGCCATTGGTTACATAATTTCAGCTAGATTACATTGCTTCTGTTTCAGTCACTATGAGAGCCCACAGTATACTTTTAATGAAAGGGTATTCCTTCACACCAGAGACACTTTCACCTCATATTTGAAACTGAATAAGTGAGATGAAATGATGTGCTAGTTTGAGCCTAGCTAGAATGTTTTGGTGAGAAGAATTAGATCATAGGCTGAGAAATTAAAACAATGGTGAGGTCTACTTCCCTCACAGCCTTGCTGAGATGTGTAGAAAGGAAAAGCAAAACTTTAGATAAAGTCACTTTGCTTGGGCACTTCGCTCTGGTCTGTGCTCTCAGCTCTTTGCCTGCTGGGAAGCTCGGTCTGCTGGCTAAACTCCATCTTGCTTTCTAACCTCACCCTCCATTTGCTTCTTGGCTGATTCACCTTGCGTCTTAATCCCTCTGGCCAAACCTCCATTCTTCCTTGGGACTGGGCTAAGGTTGAGAGGGGTGGGGGGTGGTTGAGAGCCCCTCCTGGGGACTCAGGTTTCTGGGAGGGGAGTTGTGTCTGTATTACCTTTTTCCCTTGTATATTTCTGTATATATCTGCATATACTGTAAATATCTGCTTGTAAATTGTGCCAGCTGTAAATATAAGCTTCATTCAAATTTCCAGAGCCGACTGGGTCTAGACTGGGTGATTTCTAAAGTGTGGGGGGGCAGGGGACACCCAAACCACCACAAATGAAGAAACAAAATAAAATCACAGAAACACACAGAATCACAGAATGTCAGGGGCTGGAAGGAATCTAGAAAGATCATCCAGTCCAACTCCTCTGCAGAGCAGGATCACCCATACCAAATCACATGGGAACACATCCAGGCGGGTTTTGAATATCTCCAGAGAGGGAGACTGCACAGCCCACCTGGGCAGCCTGTTCCAGTGCTCTGTCACCCTCACAGGGAAAAAAATCCTCCTCATGTTTCCATGAAATTTCCTATGCCTCAACTTCCACCCATTGCCCCTTTTCACATCTTTCATCAATACTACACACTACTGTTCAAAAGGGAAAAGGTGGCAGACAGACAGAAACAGCAAACTGCAGCCCAAGAGTAGCACTAACTACACAGAAGATACTTCTTGACACTTTGCAGAAGTATCAGCTTGTATCTTATCTTGCCAATTCTCTCTATATTTGATCTGAAGCAGATAATGCATTCTGATTCTTACTAATTTATGGCTTCTTCATGTAAAGGTTTCATTTCTGCTTCATTTTTACATCCTTGTTAAAAAACTTTTGTGTTTGTAGATGTGCAAGTTCTGTTTCTCAGTGATTATATCAGGCAACTTTCTGACTGTGTACCACAGAATCATTAAGGTTGAAAAAGATATTTGAGATAATATTAAGTTCAACCCAACTAATATGATGATTAAATTTCCTGAATCACTGAATGACAGAAAGTTAGGAGTTGGAAAGGACTTCCAGAGATTATTGAGTCTAACCCCACTGCCGGAGCAGGATCACCTACGGTAAGTCACGCAGGAATGCATCTGGGTGGGTTTTGAAAGTCTCCAGAGAAGGAAACTCTGCAACCTCTTTGGGCAGCCTCTTCCAGGGCTCTATCACCCTCACAGTAAGGAAGTTTTTCCTCATGTTGATGTGGAACTTCCTGTGTTCTAGCTTTTACCTGATGATCCTTGTCCCATCACTGGACACCACCAAAAAAGACTGGCACCTTCATCTTGACATCCATCCCTCAGATATTTAGAAGTGCCACAGCTACAGCTTCTACAGGACTAGAAGTATGAGTAGAAGTGCCACATCTACAGGAGGAACAGCTCCAAGGATGGTGACTCCACCATCTCTGTGGGCAGCCTGTTCCAATCCCTCACCACTCTCCCAGTAAAGTTTTTTCCTAATATTCAATCTAAACCTCCTCTGGCATATCTTAAACCAATTTCCTCTCATCCTGTTGCTAGTTATCTGGGAGAAGAGACCAATAGCAGCCTCATTCCACCTCCTTTCAGGTAGTTGTAGAGAGCAATAAGCCTTCTCATCTGCAGATTAAACAACCCCAGCTCCCTCCACCGCTCCTTGTATGACACCCTCCAAACCCCTCACGGGCCTCACTGATATTCTCTGGACATACTCCAGGGCTCCAATGTCTTCATATTCTTTGTATTTTTATTTGTTCTCTTAACAAAGAAATATCAGGAATCTATCTATCCATCTGAGTGCTTCATAAATCAACAATATGTGGGACCACAGGTTAAACTTTCATGAATTTGAATAACCCCATGAGCATTTGTAACCTAATAAGCATCCTTAGGAACTGACTATTATGTATGTCGGTCCCTTGCAAAAGAAATAATGAAGAAGACAAGGTCATTTTATGTATCACAGCTTCAGTTTTCCCTGCAACACATATATTACAAAGGTATATGGAAGAAAGGTTTTCTTTTGCCCCTGCGTTTCCCTGCTTCTGAGATTAAGTTGTACCAATAACTAAAACCTCTCCAGTGCAATAATCCCAAATGTACATCAATGGTAAATGATGCATTTTCATCAGTTTCTTTCACCACTGTAAACACTTCTACTGAGAGAGTTCTTAACTATTTAGTTTTCTTTTTCTTTCACCCTGACAGATCAGTGGAAAGAGCCGCAGCCTGGAGGAGAATAAAGCCTATGAATTACTTGCTTTACTTACTGTCAATGGACAGCTGTCTCAAAGACATAATTTAATATAAGCACGTAGTATATTCTGAGCTAGGTGAGACATCTGGGGTTATGGGTTCAATATAGCATGCTCAAAATGCAGCACAATGTTAAAAGCCTTAAAACTCAAACCAAGTCACTGCAAATACACAGTGGTGATAAGCTCGAGCTCTATTCTTACTGGATAAAACAGTCTACCACGGCCAAAGCTGTTATTTCCCAGTAGAAACATGGGGTTTGAAGGCCATAGTCTAACAAAAAAAATCTCAAAGGGAGCTACAAACAATGATTTGATTTGATTATTTGCTTTGGATTTTATTGTTTAAAGGGTACTATACTAAAGAAATGAAGAAAAGGAGGTTGGGAGCCTTAGGAATTTTGCGGGCCTAGTGACACATTTCTAACTCCACTATTGAAATATCAGAGAAAAAGAGAATAGAACAATGCAGAGATCCAAAGATTTTAGTTATTTAGAGCCATGGAATTAATAAATTAATAAGGTACCTCTGCTTAGAGGGAAGATTTCCCTTCTCTTGGCATACAGGAGATGAGTTCATGCTGCAGTGGTTGGTGTCAAACCAGGATTGAGCATTTTCAAGTTCTGCATGCTTTTTTCCTAAAGTGGAATGTATGCAATTTCTTGTTACTCAACTTGAGTTTGGGTTCCTTTCAACATTGGGAGATGTCTGCGAAATACAAGGACATATATTCAGACTACGAAGATGGTGAAGGGGCTGAAGCACTGCCCTATGAGGAAGGGCAGAGAGACCTGGAGCTTTTTGAGTCTGGTGAAAAAAAGACTTAGGATCTAATCAATGCCTATAAATATCTGAGGGCTGGGAGCCAAGGCGGAGGGGACAAACTCTTCTCAGTTGTGCCGTGTGATAGGACAAGGGGTAATGGATAGAAACTACAGCATGGGAAGTTCCACCTCAACACGAGGAAGAATTTCTTTACAATGAGGATGACAGAGCACTGGAACAGGCTTCCCAGAGAGGTTATGGAGTCTCCTCTGGAGACTTTCAAGCCCTGTCTGGATGCATTCATGTGTGCAAACTCAGTTACATTTTATGGTCCTATTCTGGCAGGGGTATTGGACTCGATGATCTCTGCAGGTCCCTGCCAACCCCTAACGTCCTGTGATCTTGTGATCCTATCCAGAAACCAAAAGAAGGGGGGTGGGTGGGTGGAAGGATATTCCTTTTCATAAGTTTCCTTAAAATGCTACTTTTCCCAAAAAGCAATTACAATTGTGTAAGAAATTAACCTGATGTTCAGTCTGTTCTTGACTCTAGTACAAACATCCAGATATTTGCTCAGACAAATTTACCATAGATGATAGTTTTTGTGTAGTCAGATTTCTCTCATGTGGTTTCTTTTGTCATTTCTGTTTCAGGATAGCCTTTATTGGGTGATTTTTACTTGCCTAATTCTACAACTTAGAGAAAAAATAGTAAAGCAGAAACAAATTTTGGTTTCTCTTCTTGTTTTTTTTTCTTGTTGTAGTATTGGAACTTGATATTCAGATTAGTTCTGATCTCATATCAATTATCTGAATTATCTCTTATCTAAATCAAGAAAAAAAATCTTTTCTTATTTGCTAAAGTGTGAATGGACTTCATCTTTTTTATTCATTACTCTTCCACCTTCTCTCCACTCTGATTACTGCCAGAGGGGAGTAGGCATTATGTTCATAACACCACATTGTTGCCACTCCTTCCTCCTCACACATCCCTCTGCTCCACCATGGGTCATTTCCATGGGCTAAAATCCTTTACCAAAAGATTAATCCTTGAAAGATTCAGTGTACATCTCCCATGGGCCAAAGGTCCTGCCAGAAGACTTGCTCCTGCAGGACCTTCTTTCCCCGTGCTGCAGTTCTTGTCATAAGCTGTCTCCAGCTTGGGCTCTCCACGGGATGTAGTTTCCATCAGGTATATCCATCTGCTGCAGCACTGAATCATCTGTAGGATGGGGTGGGACAACCTGCTTTATGCTGGTCTTCTCTGTGGGCTGATGGGGAATTTGTGCTCAGGTGCTTGGAGCTGCTCCTTCCTTTCCATCACACTGACCTTTCTGTCTGTGGGGCTGTTTCACATTTTTCTCACTCCTCTCTCTCATAGCTGCTGTAGAGCATTTTTTAACCTTTCTCAGCTATGTCGTCACAGCAGCACCAGCATCACTAACAGGCTCAGCTCTGGCCAGTAGTGAGTCCATTTTGGAGCCAGATGGAACTGGCTGGCACAGGGGCTACCCTTAGTATCTTCTCTTAGAGACCACTTAGCTACCCAAACTGTGCCAAATAAACCCCATACAGCGATACATAAAGCTGCCTCTGTGGGTCTTACAATAGTATCCTTGTCTAGGTTTATCTGTTAGAGCCAGATTTCATGCAATTTAAATCCAGTGAAGTTTTGTGAAAAGGTTTTAAAATGTTTTGTTGCTGTTACCAGAATTGTCCTATACATTCATATTCCATGCTAGATATCTTTAAAATATACATTTATAATATTACTACATGCTTTTAAGGAAAAAAAAAACCAACAACAAACAACTATCTCACCTAGTGTCCTACCAATAGCACACCTGAACCATGCTGTAACAGAGAGACCAGACATGAATTTGCAAATCATCAGTACTGTAGGACACAAGTGATCATTTAGAAAGACAGCAGGTGCCCCAAACCAGCTTGAATTGATTTGAAGGTCTTTTCCTGGTGCATAATCACATAAATTTGTCTAATTATAGGGATACTCATATTGAATCGTGCAATGATTGAGAACATGAAGGTGATTCTAAGCTTCACTGACTACATATGCCACAAAGGATGAGTGTTGGCAGACCACTGAAAGTTTAATGCTAGTGCTTGAACTATGATGATGTCAATTATGCTTCTACCCATAGCCGTTCAGGCAAGAAGTGAGGTGACCAAGTAACAGCACCCATCAAGTTCAAATCACCTGTGCATTTTTTTGGTAGAGTACTAAAGTGTGTCTTGCCACATGGGAAACCTTAATAATGAAAAGCAAACCTTGACTCTGACTGCTATCAATAAATATGATTTATAGTTTTGTAGGGAACTTATGAAACTACCTGAGCTCTCTGAACCAGCCCGTTCTTATCTGAATACACGGTAGGCTTAGTCTCGGGAAAGCAGCTGCCAGGTGAGTTCACAAAATTCACAAAGATGGGGATTAGGATTGATAAATGAGTGTATATGTGCATACAGAATTTAAAAGTGTGGGGGAGGGGAGGAGGAAGGCAAAAGCATAGCTGCCTCTTGCGTGGGGATGTCTGATGAACACAGTGGACTACAGTTCCTTTCAGCAGCAGGGGTTGTATTTAGTATTCTCATTCTGGCACAGAACAGAAACAGGTGTCTGCACTGACTAATCTCTGTTGTTGGCTGGAAGGTATTTACATGCTTTTGAAACAAACAGATGTGAAAAATTCACCTTTCCATTTGACATGGTGCAGTGGTGCAGCCTACTTGAATTCTCCTCTTTGAATCAGTTGTAGCACAATTCCAGTGTTGTTAAGAGCGTTGGAGAAGAGGTACTTAATTATCTCATGCTAACCAGTTGTGCCAGGATCAGCTGTTTTGTCCCTTGTGGCTCTTCTGGAAAAGAGGTGTGTATGCCTGAGAAGAAAAAAATTAAAATAATAAATAATGATTTAAAAAAAATACTAACACATGATGTTTGGTTTGGCTGAGATGCAAGGCACATAAACAACAATTAATTTATGAGTGAAACAGTGAAAAAGTGGAGGTATTTCTACAGCTGCTAAGGTATGCCTACCATTTGGTTAGAGGATTTGTGACCTTTGTAGATCTTGCTGATGCCCTAAATCCTTTTGGCTACCTAAGCCACAGATGTTGCTTAGCTTTTGTTTTCTTTTTACTTTTTTCCCATTTGCCTTTCAAGTTTTATTATTGCTGTGCACTTTCCATGAGATAAGGCCTTTAAAATACTAGGAAAACTCATGCTAATGCATAATTCTTTAGCCCACTTCTAAGACACTGCTTCTCTTGAACCAATTTTCCCTTTTGTTCTACCAGCTGTCCCATGTAATGAATGCATCCTAAAGGAAGTTGAAGGTGTTGGCTTTTATTTAAACTAAAAAATGTCAAGAGTGACAACCCAGCAGCTAGTTCATTTCACTGCAGGCACTAGCTGCTGGAAGGCAGGAGGGAAAAGAATTAAAAAGCAGCATTTCCACAACAAACTATGATGATGTGATACAGAAACAGTCCCATATGGGAGTAATCATCAAGGTTTGCTCTAAAAATCTGAGCACTGCATTCAGATTACCTTCACATTTGTTGTCCAAGGTAATGTTCTGATCAGAATTTTCACTGATTGAGAAGTGTTCACCACAAAAACAAAAACCCAAAGAGAACCGGTCTTGAGTCTGATTTAAAGAGCTAATCAGATTAAGACAGAACAGAAGCGTGTCCCGATGGCCTTTGTGTACATGGACAATCACAGTATTTAGTGCTTCAAAACTCAACACTCTCAATGCATTATTCAGAAATGACCTGACTATGGCAGATGTTTTGACAGGAATACTTAGGGTGATTCCAACTGAAAAGTAATAAGCTGCTTGCAAAATCTTTGGGGACTGAAAGGGAAAAGAAAGCAATGATTTTACTGTGTGCATTTCTACTTCATACACAAGTAGTCTCAAAGCCAAATTCTCTGACCAGTGTTTGTAGTGGTAGGAGTGCCTTTAGGGTCACTGGTGACATTCCACCTGCTATATACTCAACTGTATGTGCCTTGCTTGTCTGCCTCCCTAACATCTACAGGTGACTGCTGACTCTGTGGATGGAGTTCTACAAGCTTGTTTTACAGAAGAGTCACCACAGAAAATCACAGAACCTCATCCAAATAAAAAGGTCTCCTATCCCTTCCCCTCCCCACCCTCTCCAAGCTGCCACACAGGGCATACCTTTTCTAAAGTCCATAGCAAAGGAAGGCGTGCAGGCTCCTCCATATAACGCAACAGCCAAAATGCCACAAGGTTCACAGCAAACTGCGGACTGTTATCTGGATCATGACCTCTATGAGGGGTCTCTGCCCTTCTCCTTGTAAAGAAGGGAAAGACAGAGAATGAAATGTTTCACCACAGCTAAAGCAAGGTGAGCTGCAAACAATTTGTGACAAGAAACAGATAACTGACTCAGAGACCACAGCTCCTGCAGCAATATTGAAAAAAAAGAAAAGAGGCTTTACCCAAGGAAAGCAGCTTCCTTGGTACAACAAAAGAGAGGGCTAAGAGAGCTGTCTTCCTGACTGGCTTGTAAGAGAAGCATTTCACAGGAAGGCAGGAAAGTTGCATCTGCGCAGAATGTTGCAGTTCACAACCACCTTCACTTTTATAGGCTGGGAAGTAAATGAAGTGCACAGAGTTGGAGTTTTCTAAGTTTTTTAAAATAGAGGTTACATGTCTTTAATACTCTTACAAAAACAAAACAAAGAAAGAAAATAAAGGCTTCATTTATTGAATACGTGGCAGAGAGGTCCGGGATGTGAATTTAAGGCTTATCCAACCATCAGTGGAGGACACGTCACCCTGGTGTTGCTTATGCTGATGCCAAATCACTTTTTAGCAGACTGAGGAAATAAGTCAGAACACAGCCTGGTTTTGTGTTCATTATCTCCCTCTGGATGCTTTGCTTTATGCTCCAGCCTGCATGTACATATAGTCTTACTAGACTCCAACAGATGGCCTGTATCAAAGTTTTTCGTTAAAGAACTGTGACTAATGTGAGCTGGCCCCATTAATCAAGTGTGGTCTGTATGGAAATATTCTCTAGCTGTGCAGTGAGTAGTTTCAAAAGGCCTGACTTAGAAAGGACAAGCTTTGTATAGGCAAATGTTCCTTTGTGTGTGTTTCAGACAGTATTTAAAGTGTGCATGTCTTGAGCTTGGCCTTAAGGTGCGCTCTGTAGTCACAGTGTCTTTATCCAAGGGCTATTAAGTTTACAAACTTATCTTGATAGATTTTGTTGTTGTTGTGTAGCATATGAAAACAAAGGGGTTTGTTTTGGTTGGGTTTCTCTTTTTCCAAGAAATTTTCTGCTGTGTTATTTTTATGCTCTTTGGGAATACTCTTAGCCCTAAAGCTCTCCCAGTGACAAATGGGTACATGAGTACCACTGGAGGGTAAAGTTTGTGCAGTCTACATGAGGCTTATTGCACTCCTGAAAACCCAACACCTAAACAAACAAACAAAACACCAAAGTAAAATAAACCCAAACCAACCAAACACACACACACTCCATTACAAAAAACTCCCAAACCATCAAACACAAACAAACAAACCCCAAAACCAACCAATCAACCAAAACCCCAACTAAACTAAACTTTCATTTCAAAGAAAATAGCAAAAAGTTAGAACCCTGGAGAAAATGATGTCAAAGTGATGTCAAAGTGAGAAATTCAGAAGAGCTCTGTAAACTCTCATTTGCTGTTAATGTGCATGAAGGAATGTGGCTGAAACATGAGAATAGATAAGAAGTTTATATATGTGAAGTAATTCTGTAATAGTGTTTTTATTCGACAGATGCAGGTAGCGAAATAGTGCAAGGTCTCATTCTGCAGTTGATTGTCCTGTCTCTGTAGTTGGGAGAAGAGTAATATCTACCTTGATTGTGAGAGATCCTTTGAGTTTTTTTTTAACTAGGTGGAAAAAAGAGCTATGCAGGGAAATGTTATTAAGGCATGGAGATAGAAAACTTCAATTAAGGCTGAACGATGAAACCAGGATGTTGTGTTAATGTTGTGGACAGGCTATAAAGTATGCTTCAGGAAAGCAGGGAAAATGAGAAAGAAAGGAGGAGAGAAGAAAAGGCATTTAGGAGCTACAAGTGGAGCAGCAGAAAATTTCACAGTGGGTCTGGATGAAGTGTGTAAGGTTTATAGATGAGAAAATGACATTTTGCAGTCCGTCATGGAGGAAGAGAATAGTAAACTCTACTACCCTCACCGGTCTAGTAGCTACTCTGTGTGGAATGGCATCCTGCTGTCAGTGCACAAACTGAGTAGTGCAGAATGGGCTGTCCTGATCTCCACACTGTTCATGCTAGCATTAGTCCACTTTTGAAAGCAATGCTAGGAAACCATCATCTAGAAGGATAATCAGAAGGAGATGAGAACGCTTTCATGGCAATGTCACCTCTAGTGGACTCAATGCCAAAGAGCTGTTTTAAAACCAGAGTCTGTCAGAGAGATGTTCACCTATGCGTGGATTGAAATGACAGCCTGTAAGTGGCATTTCTGTTCCAGATCCTCCTCTGGGCTGTTGTAACAGAGCACAAAGGTGAATTTCAACTTCAAAAGTTGTGATGCTTCAGTAGGTGTCTATGGTTAAATTGAAAGTTCTATTGATAGATGGATAGATATGGTTGTATTGATAGATGGACAGACATGTACATAGATAGATAGACAGATGGACAGGCAGACATGTAGATAGATAGATAGATAGATAGATAGATAGACAGAAAGACAGGCAGACAGACATACAGAGAGACTGGTAGGTAGGTAGATAGATAGAAAGATAGATAGACAGAAGGATAGATAGACAGAAGGATGGATGGATAGATAGATAGATAGATAGATAGATAGATAGATAGATAGATAGATAGATTCCACACTTGACTCTGGCATGATATATTTCTCTGACTTTACAGATAATATTGCATTCTCCTGTGAAAGTAGTTTCAATAACACTACCACATTTAACATATTAGCACATCGCAGCTGTAGTCCAAGAATCTGACTCTTCCACTATTACATTGACAACAGCTTGCTCCACAAATGACCCCATTGAACTGTACTGAACTATTTCCTCTGCTCTGTTGAAGATATTATTGGTAGTATGTGCTAATAACAAGACAAAGGGAAAAGAATTAAAAAGCACACACTTGCTTTAAAAGCCAAAGCACACACTTGCTTTAAGCTCTGTTGGGTAGCCCTTTCAGCAATCAGTTATGAAGACAGAATATCCCTATGGAGGTCTGTTTGAAAAATGAACGCTGTTGTTGTCAGCTGTTGTCACAGAGCACCAACTTATTGCAGGTAGTCTAAATGATCAGTCCCGTGGCTTCCACCCAACAGATCTTGTGATTCAGTGAGAAGTGAATGGCAGTGACATTGCCCTTTATCCAAGATATGCACCTGTTGGAAAGGGTCCAGAAGAGGGTCACAAAAATAATCAGAAGGCTGAAGCACTAAAAAGCACTGAAAGACTAAGAAAGGTGTGATTGTTTTGCCTGCAGAAGAGAAGGCTCCAGGGAGATCTTATTATGGCCTTTCAGTACCTCAAGGAGGGGATATAAGAAAGATGGGATAACCTTTATATCGAGACTTGTTGCAACAGGAGAAGAGGTAAAGTAAAAGACTGTAGATTCACACTAAATATAAGGAACTGTTCACAGCAAAGGCGAACAGTTCAGCACAGGCTGCTCAGAGAGCTGGTAGGTACTCTATCCCTGGAAATATTCCAGGGCAGATTGGGCTGGACTCTGAGCAACCTGATCTAGTTGAAAACGTCCCTGCTCACTGCAGGGTGGGTAAACTAGAAGACTTTAAATGTCCCTCCAGCCAAACCCATTCTACGATTCCATGGATTCTATGGTTCTAAGGTACTATCACCCAGGGTAGTGGTCAGTGGATCTTCCAGCTCTTTGCTGACATCAAGTGGATGATATTTAGTCTCCGCACAGTTCCTGCCTGGCCGTGACCTGCTTGTTCCTAATTCCAGCATCTTTTTTTCTACAAAATGCCTCTCTCCAATTCTTTTTTTGCACATATGAGTCCAATTCGTTTGATGTGAGCTGATTTCCTCTCATACCATAACTTTCCTGTCTGGGCTCTAGATACACATGTGTCACTTGTAATTTCTCTCTAACATCTAACCATATTTTCTGTAATGCATAAGCTCCCTGTCCTGGCCTCTTTGCCCACTGGAAGCAAGTCACCTAGACTTCAGATCCAAATAATTTCCAATTTGCTGTTGTCTTCCCTCCTCTTTAATAAGATTGTCTCTTCCCTCCTTGCTCTAGATCAGTTTTTGATTTGAAATGGATCAAAATCCCAAACTTAGTCCCAATTTTTTACTCTCCTCGTTCAAACCTTTTCCTGTTTCAGTTGTACCTTTGGCTTTCTGGTGTGTTACAGATCATCTTTCCCATCAAATTTCACTTTTTACAGTCTATTACATTGTGATTTTCTTCCTCCTCAGCCCTTTCTGTTTGATAATGCCATGCTGAGAAATTGAGCAAGTTGGAAGCTATAGAGAGCTCTGCTGTGGTCTGCTGTAACACCTACTCATACTCAACTCAGATTGTCTGAATTGAGTTCAGGTACTTCTGTACCACTGTAATATAAGTGGCTGCTGCTTAAATTCATTCTTTGAGTCTCAGTGTGTTCATCTTTTGCTTAAGCAATACATTGTTGAAGTTTCTCTTCCTAAGAGCAGAGAATAAGTGTCACTACATGCCCTCATTTTCATTGTCTGTCTTCCTTGTTTTCCCAGTTGCTCTATCCCATGCTGTGGAATGGGTAGGTTTTAATTCAGTGTCAAATGTAACAAAGAAAAAGAAACATACCAAAAAAAAAAAATATCCCTGAAAACCATTCTGAAATTTACTTGGATTCCCAGTGAAGCTAAGCATAACACACACAGAGTAGAGGAATGGACTGTGCGATGCACCTCTTGTTTGGCATGTTGACTAGTAGCACCTCTGCATCTTTTATAATCCCATGCTTTATGATTTCCAGATCAATCTGCATGTTTTCTCTTCCTTTCTTTCACCCTTTTCTTTTTTATGCTTTTGTTTTTTTTTTTTTCTCTTTTCTTTTCTACAGGCTCAAGCCAATTTTTCATTCAATTGCTAGCAAAGAGGCAAATCTCAGAGGTTTAGCTTCTTTGTGAAAGATTTCCCTCCCCCCTCAAGCAACTCTACATCTAATTTTCTTTGTATACCATCAGCTGAGAATCTCAAGGTAGTGCTTATTGGCAGTGACCTTCCAGACATCCTGTGTCTTAAGGATGAATGAATAAATAACTTTGCTGAATGCTGCTGAATATGTGATAATGCAATTAGTATTCTTGCCAGCTGAATAGAAAATGAGATGTTGTGTCTCCTGGGACGATTGTACCCCTTCTACATTTTTTTTTTTTTAATGCTTCAAACATGTATGAGCTGAGCAAAAAAATGTCCATTATAGAGGAGAGGAGAGGAGAGGAGAG
>WAAF01019216.1:184221-219657 GCA_013400475.1 Tricholaema leucomelas
GGAGAGGAGAGGAGAGGAGAGGAGAGAGAAAAGGAAAAAGAAAAGGCTTTATGCTGTAGATTAGGTGGCCACTTCTGATTTGGCAGTTAAAGTTCAATTTCGTTATCACTGTTGAAGTAGATGAGAATGTGTTTTGTTCACTACATTTGTGTACAATTGAAATTATTGATTATAATCGAACACATCATTTTACATACACTGAAGTGGAACAAAGTGTAGGTTGCACTACATACTGCCACTCTCTTGAGACAAAGGCAAGGAACAACTACTTACTAGTGGAGTATTTGAAAGGCATGAGATGATACCAATGATCTGATATAATGTATGAGGTATACCTAGAACCAACATATTAAACAGCCTCAAACACAGTGGCTGCACACAGGTGCACAAGAAATAACAGTGAAGATTGTTACAGAACGTTTTTTAGTGAAAAATAGAGGAAGTTTTTTCCTCAAAATCACATAAGAAGATTGATATTCTCCTTGGAAAATCTCACAAGAGATGAGCATGACATTCAGGCTGTATATCACTGCCACTGCTATAGACAATGACTTTAGAGGCAGGAAGAAATGGATAAATCAGGTATCTGTACTCATTAGGAA
This sequence comes from Tricholaema leucomelas, assembly GCA_013400475.1. NCBI lineage: Eukaryota > Metazoa > Chordata > Aves > Piciformes > Lybiidae > Tricholaema lacrymosa > Tricholaema leucomelas. The sequence goes on from WAAF01019216.1 coordinate 184,824, forward strand.
GGGTGAGGGCAAAGCTGATACATAAACCAAAGCTATTTGTAACGATGATGATTGCCTGTAGCTGAAAAAAAATAACACAGGTGGTTTTCTACTTCAGCCTTCCTGACAACATTGTGAAGTATTTTGTTGTTGAGATTGAAGGGGCAGGGGGAAGAAAAAGTAAAAAAAAAAAAACCAAACAATGAAAACAGACCACAAAAAATCCCCCCCCCNCCCCCCCAAACTGAAACAATAACCACCACCACCACAGCAACAAAAAGTAAAACAGAACACAAGCAGACAAAGCCACACACAGAAACCTAACAACACAGGAATATTCCTTGCTAGGGCTGCAGAGTAGCCAGCAAGGCAGACACTCAGCGTCACTAAGTTGTCCCACAAGATACAGAGCTGCTGGGGAGCCAATGATCTCATTTAACCTTACTGCATAATACAGAGAACTAACACAGCAGGTCAGGGACAAGCCCAGACAGCAGCACCTGTACTGACTGGACTTTTGATTAATTGTATTTTACTACAGGCAGCCAGAATCAGAATAGGAATTAGGGGAATATAATTTATATTATAAACCCTTCTTGCTCCTGAAGAGCCCACTGTTATAGAAAGGGGCACTGTGTGACTCCATGCTGTCTGAAACAAGCCACATAGAGGATGTAAGAGCAGCTGAGGTTCTCAAAACAATCACGTAGCTTATTTGATGCATGAGTGGTGGAATAAGTCTAAGATGGGGAAACTACATCAAAGAGTTCCTTGTACAAAATGTAGAATTTTGGTTTAGAGATGGAAATGCAGGACTGGATTCACAAGAGCTGCCCAGCAACATTTTTCTCTTACCTATTTCTCTTGCTCATTGTCCCCCGGTGAAACAAACATGAATTCTTTGTCCTATCTCCAACCCTCAGGACTCTGTTACTCTCTGCCTGATAATATTCTGTGGGACTGAATAATATGTAATCTTGCCTTACCCCAGAAATGTGCTGTTTCACTGTGAAATGAAGTTGAAGATGCATCTCAGCGATGCATCTCAGCATGAGGTGAGGATGTAGCTGTGTGCCTTATACCAAAGTTTACTCATGTCCAGCCTCACTAGTGTTTTGTGGATATATTCTCCAGCCTAAGCATATAGTACTTAGAATCAAGAAATATTTCTGCCTTTCATTCTTCTTGAATTTGTCAGCTAATGAGTGCTAATAATTTTAACATTTCATATCTGTTTCAGCAAGGAATAATAAGAGGTGTTCCATACCTATTGTCTTACTTTAAAAAAAAGCTTCATTTTCTTTTTCTAATAAATCCTTCTGCCCATTTGAAATGAAATGCAGGTATAGAGAAGTACAATATAAAGTGTAATGTGGAGAATTACAAAATGATAAGGAGCTCTACAGTCCTCTCTAGAGCACATTATACACACTATACTATGACTTATGAAATAATCAACATAGAATCATAAAATCACAGAATCAACCAGGTTGGAAGAGACCCCCAAGATCATCCAGTCCAACCTATCACCCAGCCCTATCCAATCAACTAGACCATGGCACTAAGTGCCTCATCCAGGCTTCTCTTGAACACCTCCAGGGACAGTGACTCCACCACCTCCCTGGGCAGCCCATTCCAAGGGCAAATCACTCTCTCTGTAAAGAACTTCCTCCTAACATCCAACATATCCTCACAACTCATTATTTTCTCAGGTAATTCTTCTTTTGGTATTAGAAAGAGAACTTCTGATGCTGAGCAACTGAATGGTTAATAAATTTGTATCATCTCTCCAATGTACATATCAGGATAGCTGTAAAGATAGCAGATGTCTGTATGAAACCCAGTTTCAAGGGGAATAACAACACCAAACAGCTTCAAAAGCTTCTCAGTTTCTCTTTTTTTTTTTCTCTTTAAACATGAATTTTCTAAAAGAGTGATTTTCCCCACCTTGTTTCTTGTGTCTTTTTTTTTTCCTTTTCCTTTTTCCTTTGTTTCTTTTTTTCCTTTTTTTTAAAATTCATTTTCTTTGCTACAGTGAAGTAGACAGAACAAGTTTTTTAGAGAGATATGTCCTGCTGATCAAGTTTTGATTCTGAATAGCTCACAGATTTCCTGACACTCAGAAGTGTTCAAGCTCAGTGGGTATTGTGCTCCCTGGTTTCTATAAATACACTTCAGATTTTGATTGTTTTATGATGAAAGTTTATTTTATTTTATTTTTGACTTCACAGTTGGCTTTGGATTTTTTTTTCCCCTGCTTTATAGACCCTTGGTTTTTTATTAGTTCAGTGTTCCCTGTTGATTTTATGTTTTATATTCCTGCTGCCACCACCAGCATCTCACTGTAAACAAGAATGTTGTGTCTCAGTGGGTTATTTTCTCTTAATAACCTGTGATATAGTATATAAATAAACCAGAGAGGAGTTCACAGGTGCAATTTATTAGAGTTATTGCAATGTGACTCCGGTAATGTGCTCAAGTTCTTTAAAAACTTTGTTGTGTTCTGAGTTGAAGATGACAGCTATATATTGCAGTTCAGGAGAGAAAAATAAAGATCACTGTAATGAAATATATCCAAGTCCAACTCCATAATAATTGCAATTTCTCAGTGTCAACACTTGGAGACCTGTGTGTACCTCAGGGTAATTTGAACAAAAGTAAACTGGGAAGGTAGCTTATTATCCAGGTTGGGCTGGAAGAATCAAACCAAGCCAAATGGCAAACCACACAAAATACTCTGTCCTCCCTTTACCTACATCATGTTAACTACACCATAGAATAGTTATATATGCTATATTCAGACCTTGGAGTCCTCATCACCGTTAACTACATGATAGTGTATTTATATATGCTGTATGTTCAGACCTTGGAGTGCTGGTGGAAGGAAATTCTGCAATGTGCCCTTGTGACCAAGAGAGCCAATGGCATCCTGTGGGGACATCAGGAAAAATGTGTCCAGCAGGTCTAGGGAGGTTCTTCTTCCCCTCTCCTCTGCCCTGCTGAGACGATATCTGGAATATTGTGTCTAGTTTTGGGCTCCCCAGTTCAAGAGAGACAGGGATCTGCTGGAGAGAGTTCAGCAGGGAGCCACAAGGATGGCTGGGGACTTGAGCATCTACCTTATGAAGAGAGACGGAGAGCCCTGGCACCGTTCAGTCTTGAGAAGACTGAGAGGAGATCTTATCGATGTGTACAAATATCTGAGGGGTCAGTGTCAAGTGACTGTGGCCAATCTCTTTTCGGTGTTCAGCAGCAATAAGACAAGGAGCAACAGCAATAAGACAAGGAGCAACAGCTACAAACTGGAACACCAAAGGTTTCGGTGAGGGTGACAGAGCCCTGGAACAGGCTGTCCAGGGAGGTTGGGGAGCCTCTTTCTCTGGAAACTTTCAAAACCTGACTAAACACATTCCTGTGCAAAATGCCTAGGGGATCCTGATTTGGCAGGGAGGTTGGAATTGATCATCTCTGGAGGTCCCTTCCAACCTCTGTGATTCTGTGATTTCCATCTTAGCATACCTCTGTTAAACTTGACATGATACAATCGTATTTCAGATATGTTATACCTACGGAGGAGAGCTGTAATAAGCAAAATGTAATTCAAACTTCACAGGATCACAGGATGTAAGCAGTCGGAAGGGATCTCCATAGATCATTGAATTCAGCCCCCCCCTGCCACAGCAGAACTGTAAAGTCTAGCTCAGGTCACACAAGAAAACATCCAGATGGGTCTTGAAAGTCTCCAGAGAAAGAGACATGTTTGACTCCATCTCAAAGTAGTAATAGTTAAGTCTCCAAAAATCAACCAAACGACTTCAAAAATATTTTCAAAAATACTGGCTAAGGAGAAAAGTAAGATTTGATCATCTATAACATCTGGTAGTGCACAAGCAGGGCTGTCAGCTCTGAAATGTCTGTGTGGGCTGCTGTTCTTTTCATGATTCACATAAGAACACTTAGAAAATGAGAACACAGATAGATAATCCAGTGCTTGATGTGAGTCAGATTATAGGGAAAAAACAATGTACTCAGAGCAGTTAAAAAGCAGTGTTCATACTACCTTTTCTCGCCCTTGTAAGTGGGTATGTTGGTTCAAATAAAACCCTGTTCTGCCAGTCAGAATGATTTTCCACCGTAGAAGTCAGTTCTAGAAGAACTCAGTACTATGACTTATACATGTTCAACACTGTGCTTCATACTCTTCTCTAAGATTGTAATTCATTATCTTCTCTAGACATCATCGATCTACAGAGAGTGCAGGCGGTACCGTGCAAACGTGACCAGAAATTTTGCTGAGAGGCACAGCTTAAAAGGAAGCTTGCCATTTAGGGAAGGGGGAAATAATAATAACAGAGGTCTTTAGGGCCAGGCTGGATGGGGTGCTGAGCAACCTGATCTGGTGTGAGAAGGGCAACAAAGGTAGTGAAGGGCCTGGAAAATAAATCTTATGAGGAGTGACTGAGGGAACTGCAGATGGTTAGTTTGAAGAGGAGGCTGATGGAGACCTACAGCTACCTGAAAGGACATTGTGGAGAGGCTGGTGTTGGTCTCTTCTCACAGGTAAATAATGATACAACAAGAGGGAACGGCCTCAAGCTGCCACTGAGTGGGCTTAGACTAGACATTAGGAAACATTTTTTCCCCAGCAAGAGTGGTTAGACATTGGAATGGGCTGCCCAGAGAGGTGGTTGAATGACCAACCCTGGATGTGTTTAAAAGTTGTTTGGATGTCATGCTTGAGGATATGGCTTAAGGGTGAACTTTGTAGAGTAGGGATAATAGTTGGACTTAATGCTTCTGGGTGTCTTTTCCAACTGGAATGTTTCTGTGATTCTGTGTCCTTGACCATGGCAGGGGGGAATGGTGGGGTGGGGGGTTTGGAACTAAACGATCCTTGAGGTCACTTCCAGCCCTGACAAATCTATGATTAAAATAATACAGATTGCTGGCAATAAAAAACAAGGTTGTTGGAGCTGACTGAGTCTGTGGAGCTGTAGATACCACAAGCCTTTTTTTAGTGAAACATCAGGCTGTCCCATCTTCCCCAGTCAAGTATTCACAGAATCCATGAGCATGTATCCTTTTTGTTTGTGGGAAGGAAGACCACTGAGTTAGAAAGGATTAATTTGCGTTTGTCAAAGGCGTTCTGTACAAAGGTCCTTTGACATTGGTGGTCTTTGATTTTAAAGTTCCTTTGCTGACATGAATAATGTCATTCTCACAAATATTGTCTCAATGACTATCGACAAATATTTGTTAGCAGATGCTCAGCCAGCTGTAGGATTCCATGCCTGTCCCAGAGCTGTCAGTAAAAAGCCTGCTGAATGCCTCTGTATATTGCTGACATATGCATAACTGAACTTTACCCTGCCATATAGGGATAAATTCTCTGGGATTTATGGACATTACAGTTCACAATTGCGCTAGTTTAAGGCTAATTTCAATATTTGAATGAGAAAAAATGGATCATAGTCTGTGAAAAGAAAACAACAGTGATGTCTATTTCACTCATAAGTTCACTGAGACATAAAAACAAGAACACAAACACAGATAAGAATGTCTGTATCTGTTGGAGTTCGATGTCTGTGTTTTCTCCCTGGGGTTTTGCTGCTCTGTGTAACCCAGCTAATCATTCTGCTTCTAACCCCCTACTATGCTCCAGCTTCAGGAAAGTTTGAACACTACAAGGGTTTGCTGAAAACTACACTAAAGGCCATGAGGGGTGGAACTTTGAAAAATTGGCACAAACATTTAGCACAAGCAACCCAATTGGTAAATAGTAGAGGTTCAGTAAACAGAGCAGGACCTGCACAGTCAGATTTGGTACAAACAGCAGATGGTGATAAAGTTCCTGTTGTACGTGAGAAGAGTCTGTTAGGGAAAACTGTTTGGGTATTTTCTCCTTCAGATGAAGGAAAACCTGTCTGAGGGGTGGTGTCTGCTGAAGGTCTTGGTCTTACATACTGGGTAATGCAGGAGAATGGTGAAATCCAGTGTATTCCACAGAGAAATCTAACCTTAGCTGAGAGAGGTTAAATTCAGAGTGTATAATAAAAGCTGCTGGGAGTTTTCCATTCTAGGTACTACCCAGTGTCCAAAGGCAGAATCTACAAGAGAATCTACAGTATGTGAACACAAAGCCAGTGTCACCTGGGAGTCCCTGTTCTTGTCTCATCTGTGAGATGTTTTCTGTTGTTTGCTGTTTTCTGAGCTTTTGAATCACCTGAGATAGCTGGAATGAAGTGTAAACTGAACTTGTAATATTCATTATTGCAAATATTGTTTTAGTTTAGACAGACAGTTCTCAGCAAAACTCTGAGTGAAATAGACAGGGGTAGATTGTGCTACTTTGATGCTAATTGGAATATTTTAATGAGAAAAAATTAGATTATAGGCTGTGAAAAGAAAATAATGGTGATGTCTGCTTCACTCATAGGTTTCCTGAGATGTATGAAAATAAGAACACAAACATAGATAAGAGAGTTTCTATCTGTCAGAGTTTGGGGGTCTGTGTTTTCTCCCTGGACTTTTGCTGCTCTGTGTAACCCAACTAATTATTCTGCTTCTAACCTCCCTTGCCGATCCTCCCCGCTCACCTTGCACATAAGGCAGATTCTGGGATAAGAGTGGGGGATGGAAAGAAGGTGGAAGTGTGGTTGGGAGCCCCTCCTGGGGACTCTGATTTCTGGGAGGGGTGAAGCGCTTCTGTATTACTTTCAGCTTGTATATTTCTGTATATAGCTGTATATATTTATAATATATTGTAAATATATGCTTATATATTGTGTCTAAAACTACCTGAAGGGAGGCTGTAGCCAGGTGAGGGTTGGTCTCTTCTCCCAGGCAACCAGCAACAGAACAAGGGGACACAGTCTCAAGTTGTGCCAGGGGAAGTATAGGCTGGATGTTAGGAGGAAGTTCTTCCCAGAGAGAGTGATTGGCATTGGAATGGGCTGCCCAGGGAGGTGGTGGAGTCACCGTCCCTGGAGGTGTTCAAGAAAAGACTGGATGAGGCACTTAGTGCCATGGTCTAGTTGACTGGATGGGGCTGGGTGCTAGGTTGGACTGGCTGATCTTGGAGGTCTCTTCCAACCTGGTTGATTCTATGATTCTACCGTTCTAAGCTGTTAATATAGCTTCAGTCCTTAACTTCTAGCTGGCTAAGTCTAGTCTGGGTGATTTCATAAGAGTGGGGGGGACAGGTAATTCTCAAACCATCATAACAATTTTTTAGCAGACAGCAGTAGTTGAGGGAAACTAACACCATGAAGGCAGTACTTAGGTCTTAGCTCCTGCCTTGTTAAGTTGCTGGGAATGCTGCCTCCAGTATTAAAGTGAAGATCAGGCGTCTATTCCTAGGCACAATCAGGATTCAATGACAGATGTGACATCTCCAGCAGAGAGAGCCTTCTCTGGCATCAGAGAGAACAGACCCCAGTCTTGTATGATGAAAGATCCAGACTGTCTTGCATGAAGGAAGATCTCTTTTAACTTAAGTAATAAATGTGTACTCTGTATTGCCACCATGATAGCTTTGGGCAAATAATATAGAACTCTGTAAGGTTTTAAAAAAATAGTTATTAGTTTAACAACAGCTGTTTCAATTTTACCTTTAAATCCTATGGAAACATTACCTATCACACTTTCATAATACTCTGTGGGTCTCCTGTGAGAAAATCAAACAGAAGGCAAGACAGGCAAATGTAATTTATGAATGAATTTATTTTTCTCCTTTCCCAGCTTTCCTTTGGTTAACATTTATATTACTCTTCTCTTCCACAATATAATGATTCCCTTTTCCCCGTGTTTGCACTATGGATTGTTTCGTTATTTAGTTACTTATTTGTGATATTGCATTAAATACACTACAATAAAATGGAGGTCATACCAAGATGTGTCTCAGAAATAGCTTTGATCATAGAATAATGGGATGGCTTTGGTTGGAAGGGATCTGTGCTAGTTTGAAACTAGCTAGAATGTTTTGGTGAGAAGAGTTAGATCATAGGCTGAGAAATGAAAACAACGGTGTCTACTTCGCTCACAGTCTTGCTGAGATGTGTAAAGGAAGAAAAGCAAAACAAAAGATAAAGTCACTTCTGCTCTGCACTTTGCTTGGGCACTTCGTGCTGGGCTGTTCTCTCAGCTCTTTGCCTGCTGGGGAGAAGCTGAGGCTGCTGGCTGAACTCCATCTTGCTTTCTAACCTCACCCTCCATTTGCTTTTGTGGCTGATTCACCTTTGCTTCTTAATCCTCTTGGCCAAAATTCCATTCCTCCTTGGGACTGGGGTAAGGTTGAGAGGGGTAGGGGGGAAGGTGAGGGGGTGGTTGAGAGCCCCTCCTGGGGACTCAGGTATCTGGGAGGGGAGTTGTGTCTGTATTACCTTTTTACCTCATATATTTCTGTCTATAACTGTATACGCTGTAAATATCTGCTTGTAAATTGTGCCAGCTGTAAATATAAGCTTCATTCAAATTTCCAGAGCCAACTGAGTCTAGTCTGGGTGATTTCTAAAGTGTGGGGGGTGGGGGACACCCAAACCATCACAGGATCTCAGACATCATCTGCTCCAGCCTCCCCACCATGAGCGGGGATGCCCCTCGAGTAGACTTGGCTGTTTGTCCAACCTGGCCTTGAACAGCCTTAGGGAGAAGGCATCCACAGCCTTCCTGGACAACCTGCCAGAGCAGGATCATCTCAAGTTGATCATGCAGGAATGCATCCAGGTGGGTTTTGAATATCTTCAGAGAAGCAGACTGCGCAACCTCTCTGAGCTCTCTCAGCCTTTCCTCAGGAGGGAGATATTCCACTGCCTTCAGCGTCTTTGTGGCTCTGTGCTGGACTCTCGGTCAGTTCCCTGTCCTTGAGCTGAGTGGCCCAGAATTATTTCTTCATATTAGCTGTACATAGATTTTTGTTCAAATAGCTGATGTTTAGGTCTCTACTTCTAAATTTAAAATTACTTCAAAATTAAAACTCCCCTACAAAATTTGTCAGTCCCTCTTCTCTCTCTTGGGAGAGAAAATATGGTAACTTTCCCCCTGACATTCTGTTCATCCTTTACTCTTGCTTATTCTTCACTTTTAGGTAACGTTACCTAAATTCATTACAGAATGCCCAACTGTAATACCACCACTCACCTTGTAAGTACTATTACAGCTGTCTTGTCAAACGTGCATTCAGCTGATGCCTGTCTTCTTCTTTACCCTAGTTTCTGGTAAACCTACTTCAACATTTGCCTAGTTCATTTTTGCTATAATTCCATTTCTTATGTGAGTGATAGTGGTGTGATTGTTTAGTGTGTGAATAAGTTGACTTGAGTGATGGTGGTGTTAAGAACGACAGGAATGCTTTCTTTGTTTTCAGTAAGGGAAGGATTGACCTACAGCCTATCAGCTATATCAGACTTCAAAAGAAAAATACGATGTATAAATATCTGATCCGACCAGTGCTGATAGTAAATATATATATATATATGCCAATGCTGACATAAGCAACAAGGAGATGTATTTCCTTTAAACTGGATAAACATTCTTGGAGGAAAGATCTTACCAGCTGGAAGCTGCCAGATAGTTTTAATGGAATTCCATTCTTCTGGAATTCAGAGAAATGTTTATCAAGTTCTTGGCTGATAGTGTTTCCCTTTGTGTGTGTGTGTTAGTCAATACACATGCGCTAGGCTCTAGCTAGATTGTACCACGCACAATACAGCAGCTTTTCACATGCTGGAGACTCTGATGTATGCAATTAATGGGGATTCACATTCTAAACTGTATTTTGCACACTAGGTAAGCTACTTTTATCCTCCATAAGAAGGGAAAAGTCCTTTGCAACTCATCTCAAAATGACTGACAGTGACAGTTAAAGCTTGCTTTTGTTTAATATAGCCCACGGGTTGTTAGCTAATACACTTATGATGGATAACACAGTTTGAAATGAATGTTCTGTGTGGTTCAAATCCATGAATCTGTGATGTCACTCCCTCAGCTGAATCCGTTAACTCTGCATAAATAATTAAATGTCTGTCGGAGTGGAGCAAGAGAGGAATTCACAATGGAAATTAACTATCAAGGTACCAGTCTATGCCTGAATGGGGCCAGGATTTATCACTGCCTCAGTTGTGTCCTAACCAACAGAATGGCTGGAAAAAAAAAGGGAGGAGAGAAGATCTGGAGCTTTTTCGCTTTGGTTTGAGGAGGTGATTCTCCTCCTTTACTCTGCTCTCGTCAGACCCCACCTGGAGTACTGTGTGCAGTTCTGCAGCCCCCAACACAAGAAGGACATGGAACTGCTGGAGCGAGTCCAGAGGAGAGCCACGAAGATGATCAGAGGGCTGGAGCAGCTCTGCTATGAGGACAGGCTGAGAGAGTTGGGGCTCTTCAGCCTGGAGAAGAGAAGGCTTCGAGGAGACCTTATAGTGGCTTTCCAGGATCTGAAGGGAGCCTACAGGAAGGCTGGGGAGGGACTATTGACAAGGTCTGGTAATGTCAGGACGAGGAGTAATGGGTTTAAGCTGGAGGAGGGGAGATTTAGACTGGATGTTAGGAGGAAGTTCTTTACAGTGAGGGTGGTGAGACACTGGCACAGGTTGCCCAGGGAGGTTGTGGATGCTTCCTCCCTGGAGGTGTTTAAAGCCAGGCTGGATGAGGCCTTGAGCAACCTGCTCTAGTGGGAGGTGTCCCTGCCTATGGCAGGGGGTTGGAGCTGGATGATCCTCGAGGTCCCTTCCAACCTAAACCATTTTATGATTCTATGATTTTATGATTCTCTATACTTCACCTTGAGCTCAAAAGTATTTGAAAAAAATTCCACAGATAGATCAATGTTTTCCAAGAAGAGTTTAGTTTTGGTGAGGTAATATTTTCCAAACAAAACAAAACAATATTAAAGTATTTTGGACAAGATCTCTGTAATAAAATTTCACTCACCATAAATTTTCTGAGTTTATAGCAGACTAGGGAAGTCAAGAGAGGAAGACTGGAAATCTCAAGAAGGTATGGAGGATTAATTAGATAAAACCACATGTGACATTTTCGACTGACTTGATTTTTCTTTATTTTAAATGTCAGAGTTTAGCAAAGGAAATTATATTGCTAGGGGAAAAGACTGGGTTTCTACAGAATATCGTACCTTTGACCAAAGAATTGAGGAAGAGCTCATTCTCTGACAAGTGTGCTTAACCTTTCTTTAACAAATATCTATTTGTGAGAGCATATTTTGTCATCTTAAATATACAGCTGAACTGCATTTGACTCTGGATTTCCTCAGCCGGCTTCAGCTGATATATGCAAACTTACTAAACGTGCCTGAATCCAGAGGCATAGTTAAGCATTTCAAAGGAAAAACTGAACTGCCAGTAGGGTCCAGTAGAGTAGGGTTATTGGTTGGACTTGGTGATCCCGAGGGTCCTTTCCAACCTGAATTGGATTTCTGTGATTCTGTGGAAGCTTATGATCCCTAAAATCAATTGCTAGTCATGACTCTTAATTTCTAATTAAGACCAGCTTCTTTTCTATGCCTCCTTACCATAGTCACTCTTATATATCAAGCATTAATTCCCTACAGGCAAAATGATCTAGTATGCATAGAATCATAGAATCATACAATCAGTGTTTTGAGTTGGAAGGGACCTCTGACAGTCATCTCGTCCAACCCCTGCTGCCAGGTCTCCTCAACTAGACCAAACTGCATCGTCTATATTTTGTGGAGGCTGAAGATACTACATTAGCATGCCCCAGCAATAAAAATGAATTAACTTAACATTCCTTCACATTTGTAATTTCTGCAATTTCATCTACTACTGATATTCTATTTCTCATTAGATAAGGAAAATATGTATTATTGCATATATATGCAATAATATATATATGCATATCCATATGCATCATGTGGGGTTTGAGTGGATAGCAAAACAAACTTTTAGCAGTAATATGAAAAAGGTGTTTTGATAACAACACAGATTTTTCTTAATCTTCTGTGTCAATTGCGGCTATGGAATTTGTAAGTATAGAAAAAGTTAAAGTTTTTGTACCTGTGCTGGTTTGAGGCTAATTGGAATATTTTAATGAGAGAAATTAGATCACTGGCTGTGAAAAGAAAATAATAGTGATGTCTACATTACCCATTGGTTTGGTTTAGACATATAAAAACAAGAGCGTAAACAAAGATAAGGTCAGTCTGTGGCTGCCTGCTTGCTGTATTAACTCCTCTGCCTGGATCTTTGTAGCTTGAACCAATCCTTCTTTTAACACTTCTTAACAACCTTTCCCAGCTCACTCTGCATGTAAGGAGGATTCTGAGATAAGGGAGGGGGTGGAAAGAAGATGGAAGGTTGGTTGTGAGCCTCTCTTGGGCAGTCTGGCTGCTCAGGAAGGGGCTCTGTATTTCTGTATTACTTTTAACTTGCATATTACTGTATATAGCTGTAAATATCTCTATATATTGTATGTATATGCTTGTAAATTGTGTCAAGCTATAAATACAGCTTCATTCTTTAACTTCCAGCTGACTGAGTTAGTCTGGGTGAATTCCTGGGGCGGGGGGAGGTAGGTAATTCCCAAATCTGCACAGTGCCTATTTCAGCTACTACCCTCTTGGACTTAAAACAGGAATACACTTCAAAATACAATGATTTTTTTTTCCCTAAGGATTTCTAAATGCTTTAAGAAATTGCCTGGTAACCAGAAATAGAAGCTTTGAAAAATGAAGTACGGTGTACATAGACTTATTTATCCATTTATTTGGATATTTTGTTTGTATTCAATCTGGATTTAATGTTAATTACTTCACTTTAAAAGTTTCAGGCAGGCAGTGGTTGGATATTTTCCTGTAGCAAGGGTAAAAGCTAAATAGCATAGCCAAGTAGTAGAGGCTTTCTTTGAGAATGCTGCCAGAGTTTGGTTTCCAGATCACGTAGCAGGACATAACATGTAAAATAGATGTCTCCCTCTGAAAGCTCTGCAGTGAGAGAACAGTCTTAAAAATAGGGGGAGAGGAGGTATAGAAATAAACAGAAAAAAAAAACCCCAACCAACCAATAAGCAAGTAAAAGATAAGAACCAAAAAGTTCCTGACAGAGACTACAATTGCAGTGAACTTGGTCAGTACATCTGTGCATGCTTTAAGGGACTTTTAAATACCAACAGGTCAGAGAAAAAATATTGTGAATCTGTTCAATGTATGAGAAACCCTCTCTTGAATTCCAGTCTTGGAACATGCATTTTAGCAGTAGTTGTGGCATAAAATTAGGCTTGGGCAGGAATGCATCAGTTCAAACCAATAAAAAGCAATGGTGCTTTCTTCACGACAAATTGGCACTAGAGCAAAACCTTGGCAATTTCCTATATTATTTAGAGGAGCAGTGATCAAAGGAAGAGGCATACAAAGAGTCAGCACTGGTATATTCTGCACTGAGGCAGAGATATTGTCAGCGGTGGGGAATACAATTGCCACCAAGGCGTGCTGGGGAAATGCTTTCACAACTCACATTTATATATCTTTGCTGAAAGTCAGAAGAAGGAGAGTAAAAGGAAAGACCATATTCCTACAGTTATTAATTATACTGCTGTTTTTTCTCATCTAGTGATGTTTTCTCATTATATTGTGCTGTTGGTTTATTTTCTTTAATGCAGCCACTGGGTGCACAGTCAACGCTGTTATAATTATCTTGCTGCCTTACACAAAAATTGAGTTCTAATTTTCACGTAATGTACTCTGCCTTCATATTGATAACAAGAAAAGCAATCTCTTTATTCTCAAGTGTGCACTGAAAAAGGAAGGGTGGTTTTGCACTTTGTAAACAGTGGCCCACTCTCCATCAAAATTTCATCCTCGTTCTTGTCAGCAGCAGGGAACACAACAGAAATCTGCTGCACAGAGTATGTAACTGTCCGTGAGACTCAGGTTATTTCTTTCCTGGGTGTAGACTAAGCGAGTCAAACTGTCAGTGTTCTGGTATCTCCCTGAGATCTGAAGTTCATCCATGAAAATGGGTAGAAAAGCTCACAAACAGTAATGATTGATGCAATATGACAAATGCCATTCTCATTTTTTTCATTTTTTCCTTCCTCTGAGTAATGCAGCAAATGCTCCCCAAATCCATTCTTTGACTTATTTTCTGGGATGAGAGCAAGAAGGTGGTATTCTTACTTTTTTCTTTCTAACACTTTCCATAATGGTTACCATAACTCTTGTAAATCAAAAGGCCATATTTCATATTTTACATGCTTTATTCAATGTGCTGGAGAATAATTTTATCTGGGATCCAGGAACTCACATCATTCTTACCAGAGAAGGAATGCTTATGGTAATATATCAGAATTAACCTCCTATGAAATAGAATAGAATAGAATAGAATAGAATAGAATAGAATAGAATAGAATAGAATAGAATAGAATAGAATAGAATAGAATAGAATAGAATACATCAACCAGGTTGGAAGAGACCTCCAAGATCATCCAGTCCAACCTAGCACCCAGCCCTATCCAGTCAACTAGACCATGGCACTAAGTGCCTCATCCAGTCTTTTCCTGAACACTGCCAGGGATGGTGACTCCACCACCTCCCTGGGCAGCCCATTCCAATGGCAAATCACTCTCTCTGTGAAGAACTTCCTCCTAACATCCAGCCTATACTTCCCCTAACACAACTTGAGACTGTGTCCCCTTGTCCTGTTGCTGGTTGCCTGGGAGAAGAGACCAACCCCCACCTGGCTACAGCCTCCCTTAGAAATGCTTGCTAACATTCATAACTTTGTGTGACTTCATCATGTGCCAACCTATTTAATGTCTGCTATCTTCACTAACTGCCATGTAGATACATTTTTATTTGAAAGAAAGGCTTTTTTATTCTGCTCTTCCTAAGTGAAACTTGAAAATACAAACTCTAATTTCTTGAAAATTATAAAAAAATGCTTTTCAATTATATAATTTCAACTCCTATTATGAAAACTTATTTTTGGTAAGTCTGACACCTGCTTTTGAACATTTGCTGTTGACAATACAAAAATCATAGAGTCCAACATTCATATTTTTTGGAAGGGTGAAAGAAACACATTCAATGTAGTTCTTAGAATCTTAGGATGGCTTAGGTTGGAAGGGAACTTGGAGCTTGTGATGGTTTGGGTATCCCCCGCCCCCACACACTTTGGAACTTTGGAAATCACCCAGACTTGACTCAGTCGGCTCTGGAAATTTGAATGAAGCTTATATTTACAGCTGGCACAATTTACAAGCAGATATTTACAGTATATACAGATATAGACAGAAATATACAAGGTAAAAGTAATACAGAAACACANGCTTTATCTAGTGTTTTGCCTTTCTTCTTTACACATCTCAGCAAGGCTGTGAGGGAAGTAGACCTCACCATTGTTTTCATTTCTCAGCCTATGATCTAATTCTTCTCACCAAAACATCCCAGCTAGGCTCAAACTCGCACAGAGCTCATCTGCTCCAGCCTCCCCACCACGGACAGGGACATCTCACAGCTTGACTCAACTGCTCAAGGCCCCATCCAACCCAGCCTTGAACACTCCCAGGCAGGAGACATCCACAACCTTCCCAGACAACCTATTCCAGAGTCACACCACCTTTATACTGAAGAATTTCTTCCTAAGATCCAGTCTGATGCTACTCTCCTTCAGCTTCAAACCATTCCCTCTTGTCCTACTGCTAGATACCCTTACAAAAATTCCCTCTCCAATCTTCCTGCAAGATCCCTTCAGGTATAAGAAGATACCCTTCAGGTATAAGAAGATACCCTTTAGGTATAAGATTCCCCTGGAGTCTTCTCTGGGCTGAACACCCCCAGCTCCCTCAGCCTATCCTCATAGCAGAGGTGTTCCAGGCCTTGGATCATCTTTGTGGTCCTCCTCTGGACTCACACCAATGGCTCTGTGTTCTTATGATGGGGACAAGAGAAGAACTGAATGCAGTATTTGAGATGGGGTCTCACAAGAGCAGGATAAAGGGTCAGAATCCCTTCTCTTGCCCTGCTGGCCACATTCCTCTTGATGCAGCCCAAAGCACAACTGTCTTCTGGCTGCGTGAGTGCACTGCTGGTTCATGGGGAGCTTCTCATCAATCAGTACACCCAAGTGTCTTCTTCAGAGCTACTCTCAATCCACTCTACACCCAGCCTGAATTTGTACCTGGGATTGGCCCAATCCAGATATGGGACCTTGCACTTTGGCTTGTTGAACCTCATGTTGTTGGCACTGGCCTACTGAATTCACTGCAAAATTCACTTTGTTACTGTTCTCAGGGGTACTGCAGACAGAGAAAAGAAAACAAGCATGGGGATATGTGTTCAGCAGAGCTTCTACAGCCTTCTTGCTCCTTTAACCTTTCTGCCAGCAAAAGGGGAATATTCTGGCCATGCAGTGAACTATCAAAAAAAATATTCCATCTTCAAAGGTCATGGATTCTATGGTCTTTACACTGGTTAGGATAAAGTCTTTTTTTCCCCCTCCCTTCCAAAGAATCAGCCTGATTCTTCTCTTAGGTGCTAATGGGAATATATGTTTTTAAAAGGAGTGGAAGTAGCTAGCCTAAGAATTTTCTTCAAGTAAAAAATGTTTTGTGACTGCAGTACCAACTGGAGTGCAAATATGAAAGTGTAACTTGTAAAATGTAATATGTAAATGCAGCTATTTTTATCCCAAGCTTTGGGTCAATAGTTCAACTGTTAAAATGTGTGAGAAAAAAAATAAATAATGAGTTAAATTAGTTGCTTTTCTTTTTTTACCAGCTGTAACAGCAGGTAGCCATCTCACTTTATCTGGAAGGTGTCATTCATTACAAGCTATTTGCTTCCAATATTGGGGGTTTATAACAGTGGAAAATCACCAGGGAACCCACTGCTTACCTCTGAAATAACATACCATAAAAGCATGGCAATGAATATCCATTTGCAAGGTATTCGAATCATATATTTTGCTCACAGCTGGTTTCACAACTGGAAGCAGAAGGTAGCCAAATATAAAGTCCTTCTAACCTGGGTAAGAGAATTTATAGGAGGATCTCAACACTTAAAACAAGTGACTCACAAAATCACAGAACCTTAGAGGTTGGGAGGGACCTCCAGAGATCATCAAGTCCAAACTCTCTACCAAGGCAGAATCATCTAGGGTAGTCTGCACAGGAACGCATTCAGGTGGGTTTTGAAAGTGTCCAGAGAAGGAGACTCCACAACCCCTCTGGGCAGCCTGTTCCAATGCTCTGTCACCCTCACTGTGAAGAAGCTTCTCCTTGTGTGGAGGTGAAACTTTCTCTGTTCCAGTTTGTAGCTGTTGCTCCTTGTCTTATTGCTGCTGACCACAGAAAAGAGATTGGCCTCAGCCACTTGACAGCCACCCCTCAGATATTTGTACACATTGATCAGATCTCCTCTCGTCTTCCATTCTCCAAACTAAACAGCCCCAGGTTTCTCAGTCTCTTTGGCTCTATGACTTGTGATATTATACCACTTTAAAACTTTCATCTACCCTGCAGTACCTGCTTGCCCATCATTTAAATCACGCCAGTCTGTGCCACTACCCCAAATGGCATCTAGAATAACCCTGTGTATGAACA
The DNA here is from genome assembly GCA_013400475.1 of Tricholaema leucomelas. Taxonomy (NCBI): domain Eukaryota; kingdom Metazoa; phylum Chordata; class Aves; order Piciformes; family Lybiidae; genus Tricholaema lacrymosa; species Tricholaema leucomelas. Next base: position 202,374 of record WAAF01019216.1, read on the forward strand.
AGAACTTCCCCTGAAATGGCATGGCTACTCTGTAGGCATCTGTGGAGGTCATATGAGCGCAGAGAAGGATGCCCCTCTGCACTCCTTGGCAGCAAATGTGATTAATATAATAAGCTGAAGACTTTAAAAGGAAGAAGGAAATGCAGAACTCCTCATAATTTAAGACTGATGTCACTGTCTTTGTTAGTTTCTGAGCATGCAGTGATTAAGTTCATGGTTAAATCAAGGAAAGGTGTCAACAGCAGTAAGACACAAAAGAAAGAGGTTTTCATTTGTTAAAATCCTTCCAGGGCTGCAATTTTTAATAAGGACTCAGATTAGTCAGGATTTAAGATGTTCAGGTCTCATGAGTTTCCAAAATTCACAGTTTCCTCCCATCGTACTCCTGACACTCACCATCCTCTATTTATTCTATTGGAATATTTCCCCTCACAATTTTAACCATTCTTCCATTTGAGTGGTTTACAAACACAACTGAATTAAGCTTTAACCTCCTGACACTCATGTAAGCTTCTCATAACTAATTTCCTCGTGACTAGCAGTAGGATTGGACCAGATGACCTTTGGAGGTCCCTTCCAACACAGACCATTCCATGAGCCGGCAGTGTGCATGTGCAGCCCAGACTGCCAACCGTGTGCTGGGCTGCATCAAGAGAAGTGTGGCCAGCAGGGCAAGGGAGGGGATTCTCCCCCTTTACTCTGCACTCATCAGACCCCACCTGGAGTACTGTGTGCAGTTCTGCAGCCCCCAACACAAGAAGGACATGGAACTGTTGGAGCAAGTCCAGAGGAGAGCCACAAAGATGATCAGAGGGCTGGAGCACCTCTGCTATGAGGACAGGCTGAGAGAGTTGGGGCTCTTCAGCCTGGAGAAGAGAAGGCTTTGAGGAGACCTTAGAGTGGCTTTCCAGTATCTGAAGGGAGCCTACAGGAAGGCTGGGGAGGGACTATTGACAAGGTCTGGTAATGTCAGGACGAGGGGGAATGGGTTTAAGCTGGAGGAGGGGAGATTTAGACTGGATGTTAGGAGGAAGTTCTTTACAGTGAGGGTGGTAAGACACTGGAACAGGTTGCCCAGGGAGGGTGTGGATGCTTCCTCCCTGGAGGCGTTTAAGGCCAGGCTGGATGAGGCCTTGAGCAGCCTGCTCTAGTGGGAGGTGTCCCTGCCTATGGCGGGGAGTTGGAGCTGAGTGATCCAAACAGTTGTGACACAGGTGGTCACAAACTTCAGTGCTCATGATAGGTTCTTACAAGTTCATACCGCCATTGCAACCAGACGTTACATCGAACCTTTGAGGTAGGGGTCATGAGAAGCGAAGTTTCTGAATACCCAGGGTGAAACAATTCAATTTATTTTGAGAACATTTCACGCTAAAGATGAGTTTATAAATCACAGGATTTGTGCTGATGCTGGACTTCTGCAATTTTTAACCATAATATACGGTACTTCTCAGCTGGAAGTTTGCAACTTTAGTTTGTTTGGAAGTCTTATTGAATACTCATTTACCTCTAGGGAAGTAAATCAGAGAGATGTGCTGCCCAGAGAGGTTGTGAAGTCTCTCAAAACCTGCCTGGATATATTCCTGTGCAATGTACCCTAGGATATCCTGCCTTGGCAGGGGGGGGTGGCCTCGATGACCTCTGGAAGTCCCTTACAACCTCTAAGGTCCTGTGATTCTGTGATGAAAGCCATCTACTCACACACACATAAGCATGCACACTAAATAAAGGATTTCTTCACAGCACCAAATATCCAAATGTAAAAATTAAATCTGTCCAAGCTGCTTTCCTATATTGGCTGTTACCAAAGTCAGTAAACAGTAACATTTCTTTAAATAAAAGAAAACAAACCAGCAATATTTCCAGAAATTCCTTTTCTAAAACCAAAATCAAACTGTATCTTTTGACTATCAAACATTGCTTCATGTTGTTTATTCAAGCAGATTGTTACGCAATAATCCCATCTTAATTTACAGCTAGATATAAATTACTGTTGGCCCCAGGTGAAGTGAAATATGTACTTCAATGTAAGTACCAGGATGAAATGGAAGGTTAATTGCATCATTCATTGCAGTCTGCAGTCTTATTCTTCAGAGAAGAAACAGAGGAAACACAGATTGGTATCACCATTCTGTTTTTATCATCGCATTTTCTGCTCTTCTCTTTTGCTGTCCTTATTAATTTTTGTTGATCTGGCTATTAGTCCTTCTTGTATTTTTGGTTTTTTTCTTCCCCCTTCTCTTCCCTGATGTTGGAGTGAGTTCAGAGGAGAGCCACGAAGATGATCAGAGGTCTGGAGCACCTCTGCTATGAGGACAGGCTGGGAGAGTTGGGGCTCTTCAGCCTGGAGAAGAGAAGGCTTCGAGGAGACCTTATAGTGGCTTTCCAGGATCTGAAGGGAGCCTACAGGAAGGCTGGGGAGGGACTATTTACAAGGTCTGGTAATGTCAGGATGAGGGGGAATGGGTTTAAACTGGCAGAGGGGAGATTTAGACTGGATGTTAGGAGGAAGTTCTTTACAGTGAGGGTGGTAAGACACTGGAACGGGTTGCCCAGGGAGGTTGTGGATGCTTCCTCCCTGGAGGTGTTTAAGGCCAGGCTGGATGAGGCCTTGAGTAACCTGCTCTAGTGGGAGGTGTCCCTGCCTATGGCAGGGGGTTGGAGCTGGATGATCCTTGAGGTCCCTTCCAACCTAAACCATTCTATGATTCTATGATTCTATGTTACTGTTAAAAGAACCAATCCCCCCCTTGCTTACAATCAATTTTCCCTTTGTATAAATAACCGCCAGGGCAAGGAGCAAACACTTAGCACTTACATCCATCCTGGCAAGCATGGCAAGATGCTTATAGCAAAACCAAACCCAAGAGGATATGCCATTCTAATTACACAGGGCAACATTCAAAACAGCTTGAAAAGTGTACTACTTTTCCAGTACTACACAACCCAGCTTGAGATCCTCTCCTAGTTTTGGGGTCTCTGGACTATATTTGATCATGGTAACACCAAAGACTGTAGTGATCCCTTGTGACATTAATTTTCCTGTTTTCAGTTACACTATTTCTTTTTTCCATACCTGTTCTTCATACTATAAAGTGAACTTAAGGCAATAGTGGCTCAGATTCATCCAGTGGGGAAGGATCAAAACTGCAATGCACAAATGATTTCTGCTGAGGAAAGTTATCTAATAGAGCTGTGCAAAAGCTTCCAGTCTTGTTTGTTGATATTTCTAACAGCTATTCCAGCTTGTTTTGAATCATTTGCTAATGTGGCAAATTTTCATTTTCATGGTATATTTTTAGCTGATTTCCTTATAAAGGACTATATAAAGTTTAATCCAGCCTCAGAAATGTAAAGTTTATCATTCTCTTTTACTCTTCTTCCATTTCACCTACATCTGTGTCATTTGTGTTGTCCCTGTCTACCCCTCCCTCTGCTTTTCCATAATGTCTTAACTATGTACAAGACAGACTAAGGGATGCAAGTTCTTAGAGCTAAATTCACCATGAGTTGGGGTGACTCTGGCTGGACAGTAGGTGCCCACCAAAGCCTCTCTATCACTCCATCTCCTCAGTTAGACAGAGGAGAGAAAATATGACAATGGTCTTATAGGTGAGGTCAAGATTAAGACAGAGAGATTGCTCACCAGTTACTGTCATGGGTGAAACAGACTCAATCTGGAGAAATGTACTTGGATGACTCACATGCCTAGAGTACTGAAATGGAATAATATAGGCATTTTAGGAATTGCAGATGAGAAAGAAGAGTTGCCTTTTACAGCTGAGAACAGCTGGAATGCATGGATCTCTGCCTTGGGATGAGTCAGGAGCCGGTTTGGAGCATATAAATCATGATTAGCAGGCATGGCATGCCAATCATCTCATCAAGGAGAAGTAGATGTGGTCTTCTTCAAACTGGAGATCTCACAGTCACATATTTAGGCCCTCATGACTGACTTCAACAACTTCAATATCTGCTGGAAGGGCAAGGAAGGAGGACACAAGCAACCTAGATCTCTTAAGGGCACTGAAGGTAACATAAAAGTAGGAGGAGTAGCTGCAATACACCTACACAGCAAAAAAAAAAATGGCCAAGAGCATCATGGATTGTGTTGGGAGTGCTGCCATCTGGGTAAGGCAGGTGATTCTTCCTCCAGCCTGTGCACTGATGGGGCTATGCTTGGAGCACCATGGCTAGTTCTGGCCTCCACAGTACAACAGAAGCATAAAGCTAGTTAAAAAAATACAGCAAAGGACCACTAAGATGGCTAAAGATCTGCAGCATTTCTCATATGAGGAAAGGCTGAGAAAGCTGGGACCAATTAGGCTGAAGAAAAAAGGGTTGAAGGGGAACACATCAACGTGTACAAATACCTGATGCAAACAAATGAAGATGCAGGAACCAGACTCTTCTCAGTAGTGCCTAATGACAGGACAAGGGGTAACAGGTACAAGATAGAGCAGGGGAAATTCTACCTGGCAACAGGAAAACAGAGTAGAACATTGGGCACTGGTTGCCCAGAGAGCTTGTGGAATCTGTATCTGCAAAGGTATTCAAAAAGTGAATGGACACAATCACTACCTGCTCTGGCTGGTCGTGCTTTGTGCAGTCAAGTTGGATTAGATGAGCTCTAGAGGTTCCTTTCAACCTCAACTGCTGTATGGTTCCAAATTCACATTTCCAAACGGATTCCAGATGATTCACCTTTACTTCCAATGATTAATTCTTACTACATGTTTATGAGATCCAATAGGATGAGCTTCATGCTCCTGCTTCTGGCAGAAATGAAAAATAGATCTGAGTAATGTCAGTTTGTGATTTACAGTGAAGTCTTATGACAGTGTTCATACAATTACTCAAAGAAATGGTAGGGGATTAAAACACTTCCCAACGACACTTTAACTGTATTTATATGGTAATACACCATTTTTCTGTCTTTGTCTCTCAAAATAAGTGAAAGTAATTTTTGCTTAGGTAATGTTTACTGCTACTTAATAATTAAAGCATTTACCTGCATGGGGGGGGGAAAAAAAAAGGTAGAAAGATATTATAAAACAGTAAAATGCAAAATAGTGAGTTACAGCTGGATTCTAAGTGAAAGATTAAAAAGAAGAGAGCATATGAGTGTGAACATTACATTGTGTCCCCCCACAACATTTAATTTCAATCAGGCAACATATTTGTGATGATTTTGGATTTTTAAGAATTATTGTTTTATAACCTATATGAAGCTCATTGTCCTGACTTCACGTTTTACAGTAATTGTCTCTTTATACAGGGAGGACATCTTTATAGGTAAGTGACCTTCCATTTTGCCTTCTAATATGACTTAAAACATGACTTGGCACCAGTGTTGCTGGCTTGTGTATCAACTGTGACAAATTTTCTGCTAGATCACGTTCTCTAACATGCAATGTTCGAGATCCACATCACAACTAAATGTGTTTGAATGAAGACTTGTGCTCTCTGCCATAAAAAATGGTAAAAACAGTCCTCAACATCTCAGATTTCTCATTTCCACAACTGTAGAAGTAAATGTATGGACAAAACAATTGAAAAGATCAATGTGCTTCGTTTTACTGTCAGAGGCTGAACTAGATGGAAACTCCAGAAGAGCTTCAGCATCTTAATGTTAAAAGAAGGAAAGAGGAAACATTTGGATACTAACACGTAGATTAAATTCTTAATTCTTTCAGAGTCATTACTGGAATGAAGACTCTCTAGGGAGGACCAAGTTATGGGAGGATGTCTGTCTGAGGAACTTTAACACAACTGTGTTGCCTGTGAAAATTGATGTATAGAAGACCAAAGGATCTAGTAAGAGCCATGATTGTCACAAATCTACAGTGAAAATGAATAACTGCACAGTAATATTCAGTGAGATATAGGCACAGCTGTTAAAAAGTTGGCATTTCCCATCTTCATCACACCAACAGACGTCAGATTTTGTTTCAGCAGCTTGGAAGACCTAAACAACCAGGGGCTGAAATATCAAGGGTTTACTTATTACTGGTCTTTCATGGCTTGACTGTCACGCATTCCCCATGTAACCTTCCACAAGTCGCTAAATGAACTAACCATTGGGATATTTTCTTGAGAATTAAATGAAGTGACACTAAAGGAGGAGCCGTGAAAATAATTTCAAAATTTGAAGTGATTAGTAGCTTGAGCCTCCCTAAAGGACCTTATTTCCCTTGGCAGGAAACCTTGTTGGAGGTAAAACTCCATCCCTAAACTGGGTCAGAGCAACGACTTTCATTAACGACACATACAGTATACATAAAGAATACTTCCATTTTTCTCACTGTCAGCATTCCTTTTACTTCTATAATCCTTGAAGCAATTTGGCTTTCTCCAGTATCTGTTCTAAAAGGTGGACCACTTCATTAAACCTACCCAGCAACATTGATGCAAATATTAAGATTTACAATAACTGTCCTGTTCCTCTGTGGACAGAAACATTTCCAATTCAAAATAAACAATTAATTCACTGTGAAGATTCAGTTGCCTTTCACTTCTTCCCCCCCACCCCTCCCCCCCTAAATGTCTTCTTTGTTTGAGATGTTCTAATTATCCTGAAGATCCTAACTTGCAAAGAGGGAGGAAGAAATGAATGCTCATCACAAAGTTCTTTCACTCAAAGTAGTTTCCTTCATTTTTATTTAAATTGTTGTTAGCAATGGATAAATTTGAGGTCATATAATGATAATTTATTTTTTGTCTATTCTTAGGACTTTCATATTTTTCATATACTTTCATTGAAGTTCTTCCCAGAGAGAGTGATTTGCCATTGGAGTGGGCTGCCCAGGGAGGTGGTGGAGTCACCGTCCCTGGGGGTGTTCAGGAAAAGACTGGATGAGGCACTTAGTGCCATGGTCTAGTTGACTGGATAGGGCAGGGTGATAGGTTGGACTGGATGATCTTGGAGGTCTCTTCCAACCTGTTTGATTCTATTCTATTCTATTCTATTCTATTCTATATGTGACAACCAAGTGCCATATAAACTAGAAGTGTCATATAAGCAAAAATTAATGAAGTACAACTCAGATTTGCTGCTGTCTACACAGTTTATGGAGGGAGGAAAACTGAGAATGCAACTTAAATTCTCATTTATAGATCTCGTGCCTTAGTTTCACAAAAACAATCAAACCAATAAAACCCACAACAGCAACAACAAAAAATCCAAAACAAAATGAAGAATAAACAACAAAACTCTCCCACAAAAAAAACAAACAAACCCACCAAAAAACCCCAAGACATTGTAAGACAGAAGACTTTCAAGTGCCAAGAGGATGAAAGAGTAGTTGACTAAGTGTGTTGAGGATTGGTTTGGATTTCTAAGTATAAGGTTATCAGAGGATAACATGGGATCATGGGATGATAGGGGTTGGAAGGGACCTCTGCAGAAGCAGTTTCAAGCCTTCTTCTCCCCATTCAAACCTATGGGGGGCGGGGAGAAGAAAGGAATTCGGAGTACTCTGGAACAGAAGTTCCTCCTCATGTTGAGGGGGAACTTCCTGTGTTGTAGTTTCCATCCATTGCCCCTTGTCCTATCATAGGGCACAAGTGAGCAGAGGCTGTCCCAGTCCCTTCCTTCCTGACCCCCCGCCCTCAGATATTTATAGACATTGATTAGATCCCCTCTTAGTCTTCTCCTCCCCAGACTAAACAGCCTCAGGTCTCTCAGCCTCTCCACATCAGACAGTGCTCCAGTCACTTAGTCATCCTTGTAGCCCTCTGTTGGACTTGAGAATCTCAAGTAGATCCCTGTTGAGCTGGGAAGCCCAGAACTGGAAGCAATATTGCATTTTTGAACAGGGACCCTGCTCTACCCATTACTTACTGGTTTCAGCATAACTTTTTCAAACTAATTCATATGTGACTTTTTTAAATTCTATTCAGTTTCTTATCCTTGGTTATGTTGCTTATGTAATGTTTTATTAGTGACATTTCCTACTTTTGGCTGTTATTGGGCTGTCACACATTCCAGATGATGATTTCAATAAAAGAATAAGTAGGAGGATTAAATGGACTGTAAAGGCAAAAATAAAAACCTTCTCAGAAACTCCTGGATGGATTAACAGTGAATGTTTGCCATTTAACTGTTATGTGCTTTTCAGTGTACAGAAGAACAACCAACCCATTTGTTATTTAATTCATTTATGTTCTTCCTTCCCATAGTCAGTTCTATCTCATTTCTGAATTTATCATTTACAGATTTTTGCCATGAATATAATTGCAGAATCACAGAAGCATTGAATTAACCAGGTGGAAAAAAACATTGAGATCATCAAGCCCAACCTATTACCCAACACCATCCAAAGCACTGCACCGAGTGCCACATCCAGTCTCCTTTTTAACACCTCCAGGGATGATGACTCCACCACCTCCCCAGGCAGCCCATTCCAATGGCCAATCACTGCTCCTGTGAAGAATTTTTTCCTAACATTCAGCCTGAACCTCCCCTGGTGAGCTTGAGATTGTGTCCTCTCGCTCTCTCACTGTCTGCCTGGGAGGAGATAGATAGATAGATATATATTTATATATAAAAAAATATGTATAAATATATAATACATGAATAATCTTTAAATCTTAACAGAGAATTAGAAGGCTAACATAGAATACAAGACTGATGAAATAGGGAGCGTGAGTTTGGAAACAGTGAGAGTTTTCACTCACTACAAATGGGGTTCTGCCTATAATAAAATCCAAGGAACTAGCACTTTGTAGAATTGGTGTAAATTAGCATACTCGAGTTCCAATGTGCTTGTTAATATATTTTACAGTAGAGGCATAAAGAATATAGATGAGAAGTTGCCTAATTGGAACTGGAGTGGGACAGGAAGGATTTATCTCTGTAAGGTCTGTTAATAAGCCTAGTAGGGGTATGCATCATTTACAAGCCTGCCCAAAAAAAAAATAAAAGTATGGTACAAAAATACTAAAGGTGATGACAGTTTGAGAAGTGTCAGATGATAAAACAGAGATTAAAAACAGATACCAAAGCTAATTACAGCCACCATATCTGCAGTGGTTATACTGCCTCATACAGGAGTTCACTGAGGCTGTAAAGCTCTTATTTTCAACTTCTCAATACATTCAGTGTACCACAGAATTTAATGATCATATTAAAACTCATTTAAAAAGAATACAGTGCTTTTGTGTTCTCCAGATGGATGTTTTCTGGGCTCCTCATTTCAGGAAAGATATTGAGATGCTGGAGCAGGTTCAGANAGCTTGAGATTGTGTCCTCTCGCTCTCTCACTGTCTGCCTGGGAGGAGATAGATAGATAGATATATATTTATATATAAAAAAATATGTATAAATATATAATACATGAATAATCTTTAAATCTTAACAGAGAATTAGAAGGCTAACATAGAATACAAGACTGATGAAATAGGGAGCGTGAGTTTGGAAACAGTGAGAGTTTTCACTCACTACAAATGGGGTTCTGCCTATAATAAAATCCAAGGAACTAGCACTTTGTAGAATTGGTGTAAATTAGCATACTCGAGTTCCAATGTGCTTGTTAATATATTTTACAGTAGAGGCATAAAGAATATAGATGAGAAGTTGCCTAATTGGAACTGGAGTGGGACAGGAAGGATTTATCTCTGTAAGGTCTGTTAATAAGCCTAGTAGGGGTATGCATCATTTACAAGCCTGCCCAAAAAAAAAATAAAAGTATGGTACAAAAATACTAAAGGTGATGACAGTTTGAGAAGTGTCAGATGATAAAACAGAGATTAAAAACAGATACCAAAGCTAATTACAGCCACCATATCTGCAGTGGTTATACTGCCTCATACAGGAGTTCACTGAGGCTGTAAAGCTCTTATTTTCAACTTCTCAATACATTCAGTGTACCACAGAATTTAATGATCATATTAAAACTCATTTAAAAAGAATACAGTGCTTTTGTGTTCTCCAGATGGATGTTTTCTGGGCTCCTCATTTCAGGAAAGATATTGAGATGCTGGAGCAGGTTCAGAGGAGAGGGACAAGACTCAGGAAAGGACTGCAGGGAAAGCCTGATGAGGAGAGACTGAATGAGCTGGACTTGGTCAGCCTGGAGAAGAAGAGACTCAGGAGGGGACCTTATCACACTCTACAACTACCTGAATAGAAGTTGTAGACCAGGCTCTTCTCCCAGGCAACTTGTGACTAGATCAGAGGGCATGGCCTAAAGCTGTGCCAGGAAAGGTTTAGGTTGGATGTCAGGAAGTACTTCCCGATGGAAAGGGTAATTAGGCACTCAAATGGATTGCTCAGGCAGGCAGTGGAGTTGCTGTCCCTGGAAGTGTTTAAGGAAAGCTTAGATGTGGCACTTAGTGCCATGGTCTGGTCAATCTGATAGTGTTAGGTCACAGGCTGGACTTGATTATCTCAGAGGTCTATTCCAGCCTCAATAATTTTTTGATTCTCTGATTTTCTCTTTCCCTAAACACCAGCTAAGGGAATGTAAGTGGGGGAGAGATGGGTAAAAAAAGACATATTCAAAGTCCCTGAAATGAAGTTCTGTGTATTGCAGTTTTATGGTAGATCAAGAAAAAGCTGTTTTCCACTGTGATAATTTGGAAATATGTTACATTGCTTGGATTGATTAAACAGAAAAAAATCGATGCATGATAAAATTGCAAAGGTATCTTTTTGGCAGGCATGTATACATGAGAAACTGCCTGAGATTACCTGGTTTAGGTAGTCTCCTTTGAGCTGGTTTGCTAATGATAATTCTAATTATTTTTTCCACATCCAAAGGGGGAATATCTATTCCAGGCTAATTTTCCTTCTTTGAGTTGAAAACGCCTAGAGTATTCCAGCTTTAGCACAGACTTAATTTATTCCAAAGTGCATACTTTATGTGGGAATTGTGTAATTAATCAACTTCTGCAGCCAACTGTATTTGAATAGATATCAGGGGGGGGAAGAAAAAAAAAGGGAACAAAAAAACCCAACCCTGAACTTCTTTGTCATTTTTTTTAAGTTTCTACAATGTTTTTTTGTTCAGTGTTTGACCTATAGGAGACATCAAAAAATCATAGTTTATGTAACAAAATAAAGACAACAAGGTCAGAGGAGATGTATGATTTTTACAACAGGAAACAGGGATATATTCTTGAATGTTAAGGAGGATTTTTTATTTTTTCTCTTATTTTTCACTGCAAGTAAAGGAGCTCAAAGACGTAAGGAGTAAAATTAGATTCTAGGGAAAAAAAACCAACAAAACAACTTTGAGTGCATGCTAGATAGGAATTAACTACTTTCTTTGCTCCCTGGGATTTTCTGTGGGCCTCAGGGAAGGAATGTTCTAGGAGGTTGCCTTAGCAACACTGCAGTTTAATAATTGCATTAGTCAGAAAATTAAAAGCCCTCAAAATACTACAGAAAATAACAGAGTGCCCAGAAAAGCAAAATTGTGACCTGTAGAAATGTATCTTTTTACTAGATCTTGGGTCTTTTTCTCAGTCCTTGGTAGATTTCAGTTGCTGTTATAGAGGTTCCCCAGATGGGGACAGGTGCAACATTTCATATTAATATATCCTCTGCTTGAGCATGTTCTTGAGTAGATGCAGCACAGAATTTAGGGACTGAGTTTCATTTCTTTGGTCTTATATTTGGATCTTCCACAAGGAAAGTGAAAGAGTACAATGCTGCAGGAACATCTTTCTTATTTTCTGTGGGAGAAGATGAAAGTCTGGAGGGTGACTCCTCTGATTTTATAGAGGAGAAGAAACCAAAGGAACCTGGCAATGTTCCTATGGCATAACCCACAAATAACCGATCACTAGCAATTGATGATGTAGGTGTATGATTCCAGATTACCATCACTTCAAGGCCACTCATCCTGAGCTCATAGATCAGTCCTTTTTTTTTACATACATCATAGAATGTTACAGATTGGAAAGCACCTCTGGAGATCATAGAGTCCAACCCCCTTGCCAAAGAAGACCACACATGAATTTATCCAGGTAGGTTTTGCATGTCTCCAAAAAATGAGACTCCACAACTCCACTCTGGACAGCCTGTTTGTCCCGGGTTAGGGCAGATCCCTCCCCCGGTAGAGTAAACTCACTACATCATGGAGTTTTGGAAAGTCAGGAAAAATGAAATTGTATTTCTTATAGTTTAAACTAAATATAACAGTACAAGGAGAATAAACTATTACAGAAATATAATAACCTTAAGGAAGATGGGGAAGGGGTCAAGCGGCGGCGAAGCAGCAAAAGCAGCAGCAGCCAAAACAGCGGTGGGGGAAGATAGCAGCAGGTGCAGCAGAAGCAGCAGAAGCAGCAAGGGGGAGGTACAAGCTGTGCTTTCAGACATAAAGCTCTTGATGCTCCAATGAAATTGTATTAACTTATCCGTTGTTGCCATTGTATGGCTTATCCCTAGAATGTTTGTTCACCTCTCCACTCAGAGCTTCCACTTCTTAGTTTCTCTGTTCCAATTTTTTTTAATGTCTGAGCTAGAAATCTAGCTCAAGCGGCCACACAGTTCTGGTGCTCTCACTGTAAAGAAGTGTCCCCTCACGCTGAGGTGGAACCTTCTCTGTTCTAATTTGCACCCATTTTTCCTTGTCCTAGCACTGAGCATCATTGAGAAGAGCCTGGCAACTTCATCTTGACACCCTCCCCTGAGATATTTGTAGACACAGATCCCCTCTCAGCCGTCTCTTCTCTAGATTAAACAGCCCCAGGGTTCTCAGTCATTCTTCATAGGAGAGATGTTCAAGTCCTGTAGCTCTCTGTTGGACTCTCTCTAGCAGATGTCTGTCTTTCATTGCAAGACATTAATTTCACATTAGCCATTCTGTGTCAATCATATACATATTTGTTGTTATAACTTTCAGTTAAAAATATGATACATTTGTCTATACCTTTGCTGCAAGCTAAAGATACAGCAACAAATGTTTGATTATTGAATGAATTTGGACAAATCACACCGCCAAGGCTGAAAGCTTGCTCTAATTTTTGCTTTTCATTCTCTATATTTTGTAATTTTCCAGTGAAAAAGGAACATAACTTTTTATTCCTCACTAGTTTTGTCTTCTTTCATTTTACAAAAATTGATTTTTCCACCCCTTCCTCTATCACTGGGCATAGACTATATTGGTAATGGAGCATTTATTCACCTGCCTTGTAAATGCGTGATCAGTTATGTCACCAATGATGCAATTGACATATTTGAAACTGAGTTTCTTAGATTTTCTTTCATCAGCAGCTAAAACCCTCTCTTTTTCTCAGTATAAGAAAATTACTGCCATGCTAATATGTTAATCAAAGAGCAGCTTAAAGCCTTGCTACTGTGGGTTAAGGCTATGGTTACATAACACAGGTTTTAATGAAATATAGATGATGCTGATTTAAATTCTTTTTCAGGTACTGGGATCAGAGGGTGGAATATTTGATACCTAATTTTTGCTAGCCTTTTTGATTTATAAGAAGAGAAATGTTATGACAGCTTGGGGAGATGTGTGAATACTAACATTCCCAAGCAGGCAAGTAGCATTTTCTTAAGATAAAAGCTTGGATAAATCCTGTGCATCAGTGTTTATGAACATCCATTTGAATTTTCCAGCCTAACAAATTATCACTCCATTTTATTTCTTTCTTTCTGCTGAGCACTCATAAATATGTTTGTTCACAGTTATTTCCTACAAATAGCTGCCACTCATACTGTAGTATTTTTCCTGCAGATAGCAATGTCAGTGTATAAATGAGCCTTCAAAGGTAAGAATCAAACAGAATAATACTTCACAGAGCAAGGCAACATGAGGAGTTTAAGAAATGAAGACCTCATGTAGCTTTAAAAGATTTAGAAGCAGGAATCAGACAGACTTAAAGAAAATAGTCCTGGAATCGTTTTCAAAAGCTCATCTATTTCATGTCATTATTTCATAGAATCACAATGCTGGGGGTTGGAAGGGAGCTCTGAAGCTCAGCTAGTCCAAGCCTCCTGCTAGAGCAGGACCACCTTGAATAAGTCACACAGGAACACAAATTTCATCGTGTGTTTATAGTTTTGTAGGTAGCTTTCTGATGGTTGTTTAAGATCTCCAGGTTATGCAAAAAAAGCACAGGATAATAAGAAAACAAATGGAATATGTCTTCAATCTAACCATTTTATGTAATGATTTTATTTCCCTCGGGTAGATAACTACAAGTGGAAATTCATTTAATTTCATAGGGATATTCACAGATACATTGCATCTTCAGTTCTCAAATCTTTCTTTTCTGTCACACAGAGAGAAATCATTTGAAGTCCTGATTTACTGTTCTCTGGATTTCATAATTCTCAGTCTTCCAGTCATAATATAACAAATGTAATGTAGAGAACCCAGGTATGAGTTTTCATTTCTGTACACTTAAAGGATTTGAACAAGTTTTCCTTCCCACTTTAAGCAGTGTAATTCAACTTGTTGTCTTGCTTGTTCCCTAGGAAACAAAGAGAGTCAGGAATGTCAAGCCTTCAGAATAATTCAGTTAATGATGTTCTGTATGGTAAGAAACACAGACAGATACTACTTTATGCAAAAACAGAGGAGTGGAATTAACATTCCTGACAACCAAGACTAGAAGTGGATCTAGCAAAAGTTCTTAAATGTAATCCTCAGAGTGAATATGGATAAAGAAGATAATGAATGTGATGAGCATGTTGTACCCTTTAATGTCTATGCTTTATATCAGTAACTGTGGAATTATGTAGACTGAAAGTTTATGCTACTCTTGTTTCTGTGGCAATAAGTTTTAAGACAAATCGAAGTGTTTCATAACATAATGAGAACAATGGGAATGTTCTGTGGATTAAAAGTTGTACCTGATCAAGCTGAATGTGGCTGTTGCGAGATCACCACAGGATCACAGAATGCTAGGAGTTGGAAGGGACCTCTAGAGATTATCTAGAGGTCCAGTCCAGTCCCCCTGCCAAAGCAGGATCATCTAGGGCAGGCCTCCCAGGAACACATCAAGATAGATTTTGAGAACCCTAACATTAATACACAGAATTTCCAATCATCTGACTGTTCCCAGCATAGAACTTACATTGATCATGTAAGATTACAGTAAAGATTTGCAGCAGATCTTGGATCAAATTTTTGAGAGATGCTATCTCCTTTCTACTCAACCAAGGGTCAGTTTGGTGAAGATGAATGCAGAATACTCTCTGCTGGTGTTTTTGCCAATTTTTTTTGTCCATTTTGTGATTCACTCTCTGGAAGCATGCTCCAAGATTTTCTTGGGTTTGAGAAGCAGGCATCCTTTTTGATGCCCCCTGTTAGTAAAATCAAGATCTCAGTCTCTCTCTCTAGGGGGGGCTGTATAGAAAGAAATAATTGCTGGGCATAGATATCTGTAATATCAGGGAGGTGGTTAGGGCCCCATCCCTGGAGATATTCAAAGTGAGGCTCAACAGGGTTCTGTGCAACCTGATCTAGTGGAGGTTATCCCTGTTGACTGCAAGGGGGGATGGACTGGATGACCTTCGGAAGTCCCTTCCAACCCAGACCATTCAATGATTCTATGATTCTAACTTCACTTAGCACACATTCAGGAGAACTGCAGTTATCTCTAATCTTCTCTCAAATGTTCTGTAGACAGAAGAGAAAATTGCAGAAAACTTTAACTCTTCCTTTAAAATCTTGAAAATAGTTAAACCAGGAGGACATACTTCTGTGTAATTTTGCAGGAGTCTTTATAATAGCATCTTCTGCTTAGCTAGTAAGCAGACTGAAGGCAGAATATTCTCTGCATGAGGTCTTTGTTTCCTAGCTCAGTAAAGTGTTGATATTCAAATCAAATTACACTTAAATGCTTAGCTGCTCAACCTTACTTCAGTTGAAAGGAAGTGAAAGGAATAGAAATGCAGAGATAGAATAATTCATAATTTAAAGGAGCTTGGAAGACGTTTTTAAAAAGAGTAGTTCTGAAAACTTGTCTTAACAGTTGGTCACAGTTTGCATAGATAGCACACTCCCAAGTTTCAGTAGTAGATGGAAGAAAGGTCTTTCCAAGCTGATCTATTTCAGCAGGAGTTTCTGAGACCATTACTATGCATGTATTCAAATTACTGGTTTGTGTCAAAAGAAGGGAAGGGAAGGGAGGGGAAGGGAAGGGAAAACCATTTCGCCATAAAAACATAAACCAAAATCCATTAGACAGTCTTCAAGTTTCAAAATGTCAGGTCCTCCATCAGGCTAACCAATTAAAATGTTACTGCTCCTTTTCACTCTTTCTTCAATCATCTATACTCTTTCTGTCTTTGTTTTCTCTGACATTGAGTCTATTAAATCTTCATTGGAACACTAGACAGCAGGACTACAGATCTTCAGAAAAGGTGGAAGAATACTTAGCTGTTTGGTCACAATAGAAAAAAAAAAACAGAGCTCTTCAAGACACCTTAATTTTAAATGGGAAAGACATTGATTTGAAGGAGAACAAACAGCAAAAGAGCAGCCCAGAGATGCTGGCATGGATTCAAAAGAGCTACCAGTCAAACAGAGGAAACAAAAGAAGCTACAACTGGGAACCTGTTGGACTACAGATAATAGGAACAGCAGGAGAAGATAGAAGGAAAACCTATAAGAAGAAAAGAAAACGTTAAAAAGAAACATAAAAGAGAGTAAGAAACCAATAGACGCTGTCAGAATATTTCACATTGAGGGAAGGACCTGAAAGGACTTGTGAAAGTTAAGGCTTAACTCCCTTCCAAGGCTAGGCTTGTGGTGGTAGGATGTTAACCAAGGGAGATGTCTAGGCAACTCCAAATCCAGAGAGAAAACAAAAAGACCCAGAAAGAAATAGACAAGTAGTGCTCTTAGAAGACAAAGCAGGGATGTAAACATCTTGGAAGTGTTTAATATAATTTCAGGGTAATTTATTATGGAATTATTACTTTTAGAAAAAAAAATCTTGTCATTTGGGATTAATTATCTATATTTGGGGGGGGTTGTTTGGTTTGTTTTGGCCTGTTTTCCTTTGCTTTGATTTCTTTCAAATCTCACATATTCCTAGACCAAAGAATTAAAAGATCATCAGTGAGAGTAAAACCCTTCCTCTCCAGAACATAAACACAATAAAAAGTCTGTCTTCTCAGACAAGGTTTTCATCTGTTCCTCAGTGATGCAGTAGAACTTCTGCACTTAGCTATTTGCACTGTGATACTGGTGCTTATGAATGTGTGCAAGGTAGTTTGCTTGATTCAGGGATCACACTTGGTATTCACAGAACCACAGAATCACAGAATGTTAGAGGTTGGAAGGGACCTTCAGAGAACATCCAGTAC
>WAAF01019216.1:219912-251346 GCA_013400475.1 Tricholaema leucomelas
TTGATTTCTTTCAAATCTCACATATTCCTAGACCAAAGAATTAAAAGATCATCAGTGAGAGTAAAACCCTTCCTCTCCAGAACACAAACACAATAAAAAGTCTGTCTTCTCAGACAAGGTTTTCATCTGTTCCTCAGTGATGCAGTAGAACTTCTGCACTTAGCTATTTGCACTGTGATACTGGTGCTTATGAATGTGTGCAAGGTAGTTTGCTTGATTCAGGGATCACACTTGGTATTCACAGAACCACAGAATCACAGAATGTTAGAGGTTGGAAGGGACCTTCAGAGAACACCCAGTACTACTGCCCTGCCAAAGCAGGATTCCCTAGGGTAGTCTGCAAAGGAATGCATCCATGAGGGTTTTAAAAGTCTCCAGAGAAGAAGACTCCACAAACTCTCTGGGCAGCCTGCTCCAGGGCTCTGTCACCCTCACTCTATAGAAGTTTCTCTTCATGTGGAGGTGAAACCTTTCATGTTCAAGTTTGTATACATTATTCCTTGTCTTATTACTGTGCACCACCAAAAAGAGATTGACCTCATCCCATTCCTCTACTACTTATTTGCATCTTTATAACACAAGGTTGTAATGGGAAAAAAAAATATTCCCTTCTTTTTCCTGTTTTTTAAAGGTTCTTGTTTATAATGGTAGGTGCAATTAATAGATGTGTCTGTTTGAAACCTAAAACAAGGTCTTCCTGGACACACTGGTTAGACTCCATTGATTTAAAGAAAATAAACTGTATTCATCTGTGTGAGCTGGAATAATTCTCAGTTCATATGATTTGACTGCAAAATCAGTACTTTAAGTGGTTTAATAAGAGTGCTTTGCCTCGCTTTGTTTTCTGAGTGCTAACTATGCTTGAAATTCTGAGGAAAAAAAATAATGATACAAGCTGTAAAGCTGAGTACTGGAAGAGAAGAAAATCTGAGCTTAAATCCCCTCAAGGTAAAGCTGCTGAGTCAAGATTTAGCAAGTCTTTTCTCTACCTTACTGCTTATTCATTGATTTTTTTTCACCATTAATCCTCTTAGTTATTAGGTAAAATGTCATGCTTAAATTGATTGTCAAATGCCCCATTTCTTACATCAATTTCACTTCTTCTAGCCTATCAGGTTTTAAGAGTCACAGACTAATAGACAGGCAGCTGTCAGGACATCACTTTTCCCTTCCTATCTGAGGCAAGGAGAGGTCTCTCTCTCTCAGTTGCCACATTTCCAGATTTGTAGAATTTTGCACTGTAACAGGCTGTCCAGAGAGATTGTAGAGTCTCCTTCTCTGGAAACCTTCAAAACCTGCCTGGGTGCATTGCTGTGCAGACTACCCTGAATGATCCTGCTTTGGCAGGGAGGGTTGAACTCAATGATCTCTGGAGGTTCCTTCCAACGTCTAAGGTTCTGTGATTCGGTGATTTTGAGATAGTCCAGCTGCGCATCACAGGTAGTTAGCTCTTGGGAACTTAAAGCTGCTACTCCCTTAGAGCACCTTATACCGAGTCTGAATTAAAGGTGTAATGGTGGTGAGAGTAAATCAACTTGTGAGAGGCAGCAGTTTGCTCATGAAGGCTTGTGAGAGTGCTCTTTGCCTATGTTGATTCTCTGCCAAGCAGCCAAGATAGGTAATTTCACTTCATGTTAACTTTAAAGAAAGCTCTGTGGAATGATAGGAGTTGGTCAAAGTGGTAAAGATGAAAGCCACCCTTGAGGCATGAAGAACAGCCTTGTCTTAGCAATAAACCAACAAAGTTCAGTGCAGGGAAGTGTTAAGTGATGCACAACAAAACCAATCCTTCTGTAAAGGAGATGGATCTGAGTTCATTACTGAAAGGCACATGCAAGATGCTGGTATTGCAACACACAGTTCCATGAAAATACTATGTACAGGTCTTCTTATCCTCCATAAGTATTCAACAGAACTGAGAAAGATTCAGAGAAAGACAAGTGTGAAAGAACTTTCATATAACAAACAGTTGACAGAACAGGCTCTGCAGCCTGGAAAGGAAGCCATAAAAAGAAAATGCCAGAACCCTACAAATGATCACAAAGACTGAATAGAAAACTGCTGTTTATGTCTCTCCTGTGGCAAAACCAAGAGATTATTAATTGAAGGTAACGAGTTCAAACCAAATAAAAGGACATAGTTCTTAGTAGGAAAAACAGTGATCTTCTACATTTCTGACCATTGGTTATTGTGCATCTGAAAATATCTCTGACCACAAAGAAAAGAGATCTACAGAGGTTGAAAAATTTACATTAGCTTCAGGAATTCCTGAAAGCAGAATATAATTAGACTGCAAGATAGTATCTGAGGGAGCTACGATCTGTTTGCCTTGTTCTTAATCTTCCCTTGATGTTGCTTGTGGCCACTGCCTAAGACAATTCACCTGAGCCAGTATCCCACAGAATCCACTCATCTAACACATTTTTCACAGGTCCTACAGATCTGTTGTAGGCACTTGGATTCTTCACTTGTGTTCAACAAATGCAATTCTTCCCATTGCATATTTCACATACATTTGCAGGTTGGTGAGTTTCTGGTTTTTTTCTGTGTTTGTTTTTGTTGTTGGTGGTTTTGTTTGTTTTGTTTTATGCAGGGAACAGAAGCTGCATATAGCAGTGAATGCTCAAGGTTGCAGAGAAAACTCAGCATCTGAGTAAAGCTTTCATTTTCTTGTTCCTCAGTGTAGAATCCTACAGTATGTAATGAATACAGCAAGCATTGGCTACAGTGTAATCTTGTTAAATTGAGAAATATTTAAGAATTCCTAGATCTCAGCTTCATGGTAGAGCTCTGAACTTTGTGTGATGGCTCTACAGCACATTCAGAATGGTTCACCCTTTTTGAGTTGCAGTCCTCCCTTTTTGAGTCACAGTCCTTTAGCGGTCTTCTAGTTCTGAGTTTCCTTAGGACTACAAAATTGTATGGTTATCCTGCTTTCAGGGATTTGCCATCTACATCATCACCAGCCATTGACAACCTTCTATCCATCCCTCTTGAAGGTTCTCAAGTCTATTCTTCACTGCTTTACTAGAAGACAGACATCTCTCAGTCCTTTTGGCTTTTCTCTGCAGGCTTGTAGAATATTTTCACACTCCAGCCCTGGAGAAATGACAGGAAAGAGAGTTTTCATGTGTTTTGAAGCCAGAAAGTTCCACTACACCTCATAATTTTCCACTATAACACTTTTCTTTTGTTTATCCTCATATTTCATATACACTTCTTCTTTCAAACGTGAGCACATTAATTTTACTAACACTCCTGAGATGACTACACACACTGAGAGCTCTCACTCATTTTACTCTTTGGTGGTCATGAAAACAAGCCACCAAAACTTCCATGCTGCAGGTTCTTTGGCAGGTGCTGGTTTATTGAAAAGAAAATGTATTTACATAAATGTATAAAGGAATAGTTCTTTGCTTAAAATGAACAAGCAGTGCACTTTAAAATATCTACCTATGCATACCAATGGGACGTAGAGGTTTGTGGATATTATTAATGTATAAGCTGTGCTGCAGACTACTAAATGTATAAGCTGTGCTGCAGACTACTGAATGTTTGCCCAGCAGATGCTTCAGATGGACATCTTCATCAGTGAAGATTGATATTGCTGGCAGAAAGAGTGGATGTTTTCAATATGGCTTGTTTCTTTCTCTTAAATGAAAGATTTGGGGGATCTTCAGCTTTTTAGGACCTTGAAAGGATGTTTGTCACAAGAGTCTGGAATACTATAGCTACAGTTAGAGTTCTGCAAAGTATCTCCTTTAAAAAGTACACTGACTGGAGCTGGAGGGAAAATATTGCCAGATCTACCTGAAAACTATCGCTGCCAAGCTTTAACTTAGAATGTATTTAAACTAAACCTTTTCCATGGCACTATTCATGTATTTGGATGCATGAAGTTATTAACTCTTAAGTGGGTTTTTAGAATGGATAGTATGGACAAGAGAAGACTGAGAGAAGATCTGATCAATGTCTATAAATATCTGAGAGGTGGGTGTCAAGTGAATGGGATCAGTCTCTTTTTGGTGGTCAGCAGCAATTAGACAAGGACCAAGAGGTACAAACTTCATTATAGAAGGTTTCATCTCAACATGAGGAGAAATTTCTTTGGTGTGAGGGTGACAGAGCACTGAAGCAGGCTGCCCAGAGAGGTTGTGGAGTGTCCTTCTCTAGAGAATTTCAAAACCTCTCTGGATGCATTCCTGTGCAGATTACCCTAGGGGATCCTGCTTCTTGCAGGGGGGTTGGACTCATTGATCTCTGGAGGTCCCTCCCAACCTCAGATATTCTGTAATTCTGTGACTCTGTGATATGTTGCACAGCTGTAATGTTCCTTTGAAAATGTTCAGCAAGGAAACTTCTTTAAAACATATGTGCTCCTGCCTACTATTTCTATAGTCCTCAGAACTGAGGAAAGAATTCTGGACTGATTCCACAGTACAAAAGGATGACTTCATCTCTGTCTCCATTCAGTGTTTCTTCATTGCATGTGTTATTTTCCAATTAGCCTGTGGAACAGTTCTTCACTGGATGGTGGATATTTTGACAATAAGAAACATACACAGTCTTGAAACATTTATTTTTCATAGATAAGACTAACACAAGGCTGTTGGAGCATGGCCAGAGGAGGGCCATAAAGATGATCCAAGGGCTGGAACACATCTGCTGTGAGGATAGGCTGAGAGAGTTGGGGGTGGCCAGCCTAGAGAAGACTCTGAGGGGACCTTTGAGATGGCTTCAGATGTCTGAAGGGATCCTATAGGAAGGCTGGAGATGGATTTTTCATAAAGGTGTCTAGCGATAGGACAAAGAGGAATGGTTTTAAGCTGAGGGAGAGTAGACTTGGACTGGATCTGAGGAAATTGTCCTTCAATATGAGGGTGGTGAGTCTCTGGTATGGCAGAGTCATACGGCAGCCCAGAGAGGTTATGGCTGCTTCCTCCCTAGGGGTGTTCAGGGCCAGCTTGGATAAGGCTTTGAGCAGCCAAATCTAGTTGAGAGACATCCCTGCCCATGCAGGAAGGTTGGAGCAGGTGATCTCTGAGATCCCTCCCAATCTATGCCATTCTATGATTCCATGAAAACCTGAAACTCTACTAGTAGTTTACTATGAAGGAAAGATAAATCAATTTCTATCAGGGCAAGTAAATTGCTGGCTGTTACTATTTTTTTTCCTGAGGTCTATTTAAAATTAGTAGATTCTTAAAACCTTTCTAGAGAGATTTCTTACCAAGCTTGAAAATTAAATCTAGTGTAATTATAACATCAATATGAGAACATATTATTAAAATAATTAGTTCTTTCTGCTCATAAAGAGAATAAGAAAGATTCCCCAAATACATATTTAATTGATTTTAAATTGATTGAGGATATATCAGCAATATTCTGAAAAAGACACCTTTTTCTGGTTGAAAAAGACCTTTAAGATCACTGAGTCCAACTGTCAACACCACCATGTCTAAAGTGCCTTGTCTACACTTTCAGCACCTCCAGGGATGGTGGTTCTACCACCTCCCTGGGCAGCCTGTTCTTATGCCTGCCCACTCTAACAGCAAAGCATTTTTCTTAATATCCAAACTAAACCTCCCCTGGTACAAATTTAGGCCATTTGTTCTCATTCTATCACTTGCTGCTGGGGAGAACAAACCAGTCGCCACCTCACTGCAACCTTCTCTCAGGTAGTTATAGAGAGGAATGTGGTGTCCCTCAGCCTCCTCCTCTCCAAGCTAAACAACCCCAGGTCTCTCAGCTGCTCCTCATAACACTTGTTCTCCAGTTCCTTCACCAGCATCCCCAGGTCCTTTTCTGCTGGGCAGCTTTCCAGCCATTCTGCCCCCAGCCTGTAGGGTTACATGGGGTTGGTGTAACCCAGGTACACCACCCAGCACTTGGCCTTGTTAAACTTCACACAATTGACCTTGGCCCATCCAGCCTGTCCACATCTCTTTCCAATGCTTTCCTACCATCAAGCATTTATCCCATTCTGTCTGGACACATCTACAAAAAATCTGGACATGCTGGAATATGTCAGAGGAGGACCATGAGGATGGTCAGAGGGCTAAAGCTCCTCTCCTGTGAGGACAGACTGAGAGAGTTGGGGGTGTTCAGTCTGGAGAAGAGGAGGCTCCAAGGTAACCTTATTGTGGCCTTCCAGTATCTGAAGGGGGCCTACAAAAAAGCTGGGGAGGGACTTTTTAGGCTATCAGGGAGTGACAGGACTAGGGGGAATGCAGCAAAGCTGGAGGTGGAGAGATTCAGACTGGTTGTGAGGAGGAAGTTGTTCAGCATGAGAGTGATGAGAGCCTGGAATGGGTTGCCCAGGGAGGTGCTTGAGGCCTTGTCCCTGGCGGTGTTTAAGGCCAGGCTGGATGAGGCTGTGGGCAGTCTGATCTAGGGTAGGGTGTCCCTGCCCATGGCAGGGGCGTTGGAACTAGATGATCCTTGTGGTCCCTTCCAACCCTGACTGATTCTACGATTCTATGATTTTGAATTAGTGGCACACTAACAAAGTGACCCAGTCAACCCAGAGGAAAAAAAAACCAAACAACTTTTCAATTAAATGAAATGAGAAATTTTACTGTGATTTAGAGGTAGTTTTAAAGACAGAACCAATTAAAAATATGGTTACACAGCTTGTTTGTCTTAAGGCAAAAAGCAGCCTCTGCATGGATAAAGTACTGATGACTTCTGTAGCAGTAGGCTGGGGGTGGGGAGAACACATGAATGAACTAATAACTGCTTTCTCAGAATCCAGACTGAGTGCTTTACTCTATCTTCATGGTGCTGATTATCTCTTATTTTCCTTTTATTTGTGGACAAATAATAACTACCAATTTAAAAGAGTATCTTACCATAACAACATGAATTCCCTTCCACAGCTTCATTTTTATGTTGCCTTTTTGTTGGTGGTGTGGTTTTTTTTTTCCCTACAAGAACAATTTAAAAATAATAATTAAGATGATTCCCTGCAGTTAAATGCATCAACAAACTTGCGCACCTCTTTAATTTTAACCTAAATGTCACAACAGATGCTGCTCTTCCAGTCTCAATAGGGAGCAGATTCCACAATCAGGGAGTATAATTACAGAAAGCTCTAGCTCCTGCTGTCTCAAAGTTACACTTAGGGCACGCTAAATAGTCTGCCAGTTTCAGTCTTCAATGGCTGACTGAGGCCTTTGGTAATGAAAGATCAGTCAAGAGTACATTATGATGCTTCACAAAAAGCTAACAGCTTTGTAGAATTTATAATCTGGGGAGACATATGCCAGCTTTGTACACTGCAGAACAGTTAAAAACACAAGTGAGAAGACCAGGAAATAAATATCACAGGAGTTTGCAGTGGAAAAAGTGTCTATTTGCCTTCCCTTGCCTTCCCTTGCCTTGCCTTCCCTTCCCTTCCCTTCCCTTCCCTTGCCTTGCCTTGCCTTCCCTTCCCTTCCCTTCCCTTGCCTTGCCTTGCCTTGCCTTGCCTTGCCTTGCCTTGCCTTGCCTTGCCTTGCCTTGCCTTCCCTTGCCTTCCCTTCCCTTCCCTTCCCTTCCCTTCCCTTCCCTTCCCTTCCCCTCACAGACACAATACATCAGCAGAAGGCCAGGAAAGAGATAAGAGAGTAATGCAAAGCAGAATCACAGACAGAAGAAGTGAAAAGGAGAAAGAAAAGAACAGTCTATGCAGCAAATATATCCTAATCAGCAATCTAATGGAATGATATAGACTTATCATTATTTTTCTTTTGTATCCAATCCCCTTTTATATTTGCCTCTGACTAATTTCTACTCAATGCCTCTGGAATTTTCCTATTCTTGTTTAGAATGAAGTCACTAAGCCAAGGTATTAGTTTTAAACCACCACAAAAAGCAAGGTAAAACATCTGTCAAGAAGGAATTTACAAGCACTGAAAACCAGTGTTTCTATCCATCAGCCTTTGTTGGCCCCCGATCATGGTTGGGAAGTCTTTAGTTTAAAAAAAAAAATAGATCTGCAGTGAAGTTTTCCTTTTGCATCATATTTCTTCAGAGAAAAAAAAAAATCCTAAGTTTTAACTCTGAGAAAACAATAATGCAGGTGAGAAAAAAATTCCTCATAAAATGAATTAGAGAAATTAATAATTCTCTATAATAAAAGATCTTTTCCCTCACACAAGCTATTGGCACTCAGCTGTATATTACCAACAATTCACTTATGCATGAAAATAACACAGAATTAAGGAGGTGGGAGACTTCAAATATTCCTCTAGGAAAATACAAAATATTGAAAGAGTACTTTTAGGGTAAGCACTTTCTCTCTGCAACTTCAAATTCATGACTGTATTTCATAAAAGCCAATCATTTTCAGCTGTGAACCTGGGGAACACTTCATTTGTCTGCAATGTGTGGCAACTCCTGCAATTAAAAGAAGATATATTTAGCTAACAGAAATTAGATGAAAGGCTCCCAAATGATAATGATGGGAGCCAGGCACGTAAAAAAACCCATATTAGCAAATTTCAGTGCACTTCAGCCAGAACTGTGGCTGCTTTTTTATTTTTTTAGCTTTTGTAGTCTTTTTCTTAGCTAAATTACGACATTTTATCTCATTTGCTCCAGAGACAGAACAAATCATTGAGCAATATCTAAAAAGACTTCTCCAGACATTATTTACAGTATTAATTAGAAATTTCCCTAATATGGGAATTCTCTAATATGGAACTAAATAATTTATATGAGGAAAATTCGTATGAGAATAATTATGTCTCATTTGGGTTCACTTCATCTATTCTTCAACTAATTCACTTTATTTGTTGCAGTTCTGTATTTGTGAGGAAGGTTTTCTTATTTAAAGCACATCAGGCAGTGTCAGAGGCCCAAAGGCACACCCAGCCCTGCCTGTCCTGCCCCATCCCCACAGGGCTCCCCCCCACCTCCGTCCTCATGGGTCTGTGCCAAGCCCTAAATCACTTCACTGGGCCTGACACCACTACTGCCCAGCCTTGACCTATCCCTGTCCCCACGGAGATGCCAAGTGCCTGAGGCTGGGGCTGCCCCTGCCTGCCTCGTCTACCCTGCTACTGTCTGGAGATGGTATGCCCAAAGCCAGTTGGGACACCTGTCCTGTCTACCTCCAAGGGAAACCTCTGCGTCTCCTGGGACCATCCCTTTGGAGCTTCCCAACAGGCAAATCCATCCTTAGTAAGTGTGCAAGACTGTAGCAGCTATTTTCTGTTTCTCCTTTTATAGTTTCATCTCCTTTTACTTTGAGAACTTCTGAATGCTTATTCTGTCATTCTCATCTTGATTGACTGCATTGTGTGAGGCTGATCAATCCGTTTCCAGGTGTTACCTGTGAAAATCCTTAAGAACATATAAAAGAAATAAATCCAAAGGAAAAAGCTAAAACTGCAGAGGTCTGAATTAATGAATTACTCTGGCAAATTCAATGATATTGTAAGGTCATAGTGAAACTTCCATAAATATTGTGAAGGGAGGCAACATGAAAGGTGTGTGGGTATAGAAGAGACTATTGCATAATCAAGAAGCAATGCAAGAAGAAAGCGCTGAAGTCAAAAGCTAAAAGCATTAGCATTTAAGGGTATATTTGGCTTTATTCACAGCCTGTTAATGTCTCCAGAAGTGTAACCTGTTCATGAATGCTGCCAGATTTATTTCATTCTACACATGAGAAAAAAACCACTGTTCAGGGAACTGTGCTGCCCTTACCTCACCGATATAAGCTAGGCCAGCCTGCAGGATTCCATAATCTGCTAAATCCAGGCTTTACAGCACAAAGAAGCTACATGCAGGGTATAAAAACAAAATAGCATATTCATGCCCTAGGAGGAAATTGGCCAGTAACATTGAGCAGATCTAGCAAAAGGCAGAGGCATACTTGCTAAGTACATAATCTCCTTTTGTTTTAAACCTTTCCTCAGGATTTTCCACTCATCTTGAGATTCTCTGACACTAAGTCTTCCCACACATTTTCACTATAGGAATAGGTTGAAGGCATTACTTTCCAAGATGTGTTGTCCCAGTGCTATGTGTTGTAATCATAGAATCACAGAATGGTTAGGGTTTTGAAGATTATCCAGTCTAACCCTCCCTGTGGTCAGAAGGGACATCATCAACTAGATTAGGGAGCCTAGAGCTCTGTTGAGCCTCACCTTGGATATCTCTAGGGAAGGGGCCTCAACCATCTCCCTAGGCAATCTACTCACCTCCCTCATAGTAAAGAACCTGTTCTTAACATCCCGTTTTAATCTGCTCTTCTCTAGTTTGAAGTCTTTGCCCCTTGTCCTATCACCACAGGCCTTTGTGAACAGTCTCTCTCCATCATTCTTTTAGCCCACTTCAGGTATTGGCAGGTGTCCCTGGAGCCTTCTCCTCTCCAGGCTGAACAACCCCAGCTCCCTCAGCCTGCCCTTGTAGCAGAGGTGTTGCAGCCCTCTGATAGTTTTTGTTGCCCTCCTCTGGACCTGCTCCATCAGGTCTCCATCCTTCGTATACCAAGGGCTCCAGATCCTTTCATTGCATAATGTTTGTACACAATGAGCCCCAAAGCAGCAAACTGCAGAACAAATCTGCTGTGAAGATCTGACCTGTGCTTCTGAATTCTCAGAAATATATTCATAACTCATTTACCAAAATTTTAGCTTCTTCTGGAAGTTGGCCCTGTTGTCAAATCAATACAAAAGCAGGGTTGGGTCTTCAGCTGAGGGCAAGAAGATGTCACAGCAATACATTATGTGTGGCATGAGGCCAACGGGATGAAGTTTAACAAGGCCAATGCAGGGTTCTACACTTTGGCCATAATAACCCCATGTAGGCTACAGAATGGGGGATGAGTGTCTGGAGATCAGAGAGGGACCTGTCAGTGCTGGGTGACAACTGGCTGGACATGAGCCAGCAGTGTGCCCAAGTGGCATGAAAGGCCAATGGCATCTAGACTTGTATCAGGAATTATGTGGCCAGCAGGACTAGGGATGTAATTCTGCCCTGTACTGGAACTGGTGAGGCTTCACCTCAAGCACTATGTACAGCTCTGGGCCCTCACTGCAAGATTGATATTGAGGTGCTGGAGCAGGTCCAGAGGAGAGGAACAAGACTGCAGAAGGGACTGGAGGGGAATCTTGATGGGGAATTCTGATGGGGAGAGGGTGAGAGAGCTGGGCCTGGTTGGCCTGGAGAAGAGGAGACGCAGGGGGGGACCTTATAACACTCTACAACTACCTGAAGGGAAGATGTAGTAAGGAGGGGGTCAGGCTCTTCTCCCAGGCAACTTGTGACAAGATGAGAGGGCATGGCCTGAAGCTGCACCTGGGGAGGCTTAGGTTGGATGTCAGAAAGCATTTCCTGACAGAAAGGGTGATCAGACACTGGAATAGACTGCCCAGGGAGGTGGTGGAGTTTCTGTCCCTGGAGGTGTTTGGTAGCTTGGTTGTGGCACTTAGTGCCATGGTCTGGTCAGTGTGGTGGTGTTACATCACAAGCTGGACTTGATGATCTCAGAACTCTATTCCACCCTCAATAATTCCGTGATTCTGCAATTTCACAAATATTTGGCACTGTCCCAGACACAACTGCTTCCAAATACGTTGTTGCAACAAATAAGCACCACTGGATGGCAAACAAAAATATCACTGCTACTTTTACTACCTGTGCATCACTACTTTAAACCAAAACAAAGGCATGGAATTCTTCTAGGGTAATTGGCCTGATTGCAGTCAGCCACAAGAAGAAAAGAGATTTCCCAAAACATTTTTGTGACATTTTAACTATTTAAATTGCATCCTCATGGATTAAGTAAAAATATATTCAAAATTCACTCTTCTTGAGAAATGGATACTGAAAAGTTTCAAGAGCTATCAAATCACCTTTCATTCTTCAGTCCTGAATATTTGAGAATAAGATATTTTGGGGGGGGGAGGGGTGTTGATTGTTTTTTTTTTTTTGAATGATACTATTTTTCTTGTAAAATGCTTTCATCAGTTAATTAGATAAGAAAACAGGAATCTGGCTGGCTGGTAACACTTTCCAACTAATGTCATGTTGCCCTCTTTAGATTCTTTGTATCGTTACTGTCTGTAAGTATGCAAGCAATCACATTGATTTTCCCTATGTTTTCTGTAATCATTAACAGAAAAAACATGTTTTAATGTCTTCTCATGTTTTAAATGGTTGCAATTTCTGTTTTAAATCATGGGAATTCTGAGCATGTGTTTGCATATGCATGCATATCCATGCTTTTTAATTTCATGTAGAGCCACACGGTCTACATATATGCTAAAGAACTTTCTCAAGTTCTTTTTCAAGAACTAAAACTTATTCAGCTCTTCTAGATGAAAAAAACAGGACATTAACTAGCCTGAGCGTTTTAAATGTAATAGTAAACATATATATGTGTTGGGTTAGCTAGAGCAAAATTCTGTAGGATGGTTCATTCTCTTGAAGTCCTTCCATTATGGACTGCAGCAGCTAGTTGGAAATATTAACTGATTTATACAGATCACTTATACTCTTAGGAAGGTAGTTGATCCTACTTTGAGCTATGGAATTGAAGTACATGATCTCTAAAAGTTTCTTCAAACCTCAGCTGTTCTATTTTTGTGACATAGTGCTTCAGTGCAGGGGTTTGGTTGCTGGGATGGTCTTGGGACTCTCATGTGGCCTCACCAGTGCTGTCAAGAGGGGAAGGATCACCTCTCTTGGTCTACAGACAGCACTCTTCCTTGGGACTCCAGGTGTGGCCTCATCAGTGCTGTCAAGAGAGGAAGCATCACCTTTCTTGGTCTACAGACAGCACTCTTTTTAATACAGCCAGGATGATGTCGGCCTTTTCAGCTGTGACAGTGTGTTGCCGCCTCGCAATCAGCTTGTTGTTCTCAAGACTTCTTTTTGCAAAGCTGCCTTCCAGCCTGTTGTCCCCCATTGTATAGAGGTCTCGGAGGTTATTCCTTCTGAGATTCAGGACTTTGCTTTTCTCTTTGTTGAGCTTCATGAGGTTTCTGTCTGCCTTTTTCTCTCATCTGTCAAGGTCCCTCTGAATGGCAGTGCAACCATCTGGCATATCACACTATAGGACTCTATATAAATACTCATTAGAGTGAAAAATCTTTCTGCCTCATGAAGACATAATATAGACAATAATTCTAGAAACAGCCTGTTAATTTTACCAGAATTTAAATTTATCTCATTTACACAGCCACATATGAAAAGGGCTTGAGCTGAAGTCACTGGTATATTCAGATACAGTCATCTGCATTTAAAAAAAAAAAGTTTAGTTTAAAAAAAAAAAACAACAAACAAACAAACAAAAAAAACAACAACAAAAAGAAAAAGGAATAAAAACTTGAGTTCTTTAATGCATTCCATAATGTCTGATTTCCTAGGGAGCATTGCACGATCATTCATGCATATGTCCACTTTCACGGGACAGCCTCAATTGCATTACCAGAACAAAGATCTCCAATTCACTGGTAAGGAAGGATTTATGTAAAGCATGTATCTAATAGGTAGAGTGGGTAAACAAACTCAGCAAACCAATCCATATCTAATCAAAGGTGTTCAATATTTAACTTGCTGTTGAGATTCAGCACAATGTAGTAGTAATATTTTCATTGAAATACATGAGCTTAACTTCTAATGATTCTACAGACTCTTTCAAAGAGGAAATAAGATTCAGGATGGACACTTATCCAATAAATGTTGCAGCAGATGGGAGTCTTTTTCCCACAGCAAATATGTAATTCTCATTCCTCTCCACATATGAGGAAAGTTAAAGATACATTCTTACTGAGATAGGGACACTTCTTTTGTATGTGTCTAAAGCTGGCATACACATTCTGTTTGCTTATACAGTCAGGATATCCAATTACACATTACTATTTCCCCCTCATATACATTCTCAAAGTGGATTATTAATCTAGGGGATTTTTAGCTTCATTTGCTGAGAAGATTTATTAGATAAAGAACCTTTTACTCAATTCTGTGAGATTTAAAATGATTTATTGCTTACTGCTAGCTGCTTTTTTCCCTTCTCCAAGCCAGTAAAAACAGACTGAGATTTGTTTTTAATATCTAACTGTCTCTTGAACCCTTGCAAGAGAGTCCCTTGGAAATAGCAGGTGAAATTCACATCACTGGAAAATCATCCTTGCCCTAAGTTTTACTGTTGAAGCTTTTCTTTATTTCACAATTAGATAGAGTTTTTCTAGGTTTAGGACTGTCTTCTTTGCACTTAACTGTCAGTCCTCTCCTTCCAGATACAAGAATGTCATACTGCTCATCACACATCACCAGCTCAGTCCCTAGTCTAATAAAACAGTTGCTTGTGAACACACACCTTTATTAGCTCCATGTTGTTTTTTTTTCCTGCTTGCATCTATTTTTTCCCTAAGCCCATTTGCAATTCACATAACCCTTCATATCTCTAAGCCAGTCAAGAGAAATAAAAATGAGATATTATGTGGCAGAGAGGTATATTGAAAGAAGGCACTCTAGATTAGCTATTTCAAGTTTTAAGCCATGACTAAGAAAGATGCTATGATGACAGCAGAGCTCAAAATAATGTCAGTAGCAGGATGTGAAAGGACTTGAGAGGGGTTTGGAGCATAGAGTCTGACAGAAGATCTCCTGCTGAGAGTGAAGTTGCAGCCTGAAGGCATCAGAAGTCAAGGTCATTGTTCAAAGAGCAGGGTAGCTTTAGATATGTTCATATTCTTGAACAAGCATTGACCTGTGGAAGAAAACTATGAACAAAATAAACAACCACAATATTAAGCATGCAAAAAATACTTGCCCTAAGTGCAAAATAACATAAAGTGGCCCAAAATTGGCAGTTTTTGTAAGAAAAAGAGTATTCCATTAGTTCCCTTTTACATGATCTGATGGAGCTCCTCTCCTATGGAGAAAGACTGAGAGAGTTGGGGCTGTTCAGTCTGGAGAAGAGAAGGCTCCAAGGAAACCATATTGTGGCCTTCCAGTATCAGAGGGGGGCCTATAAGAAAGCTGAGGAGGGACTTTTTAGGGTGTCAGGTAGTGATAGGACTGGGGGGAATGAATTAAAACTAAAGTGTGTAGACTCAGACTGGATGTTAGGAAGAATTTCTTCACCATGAGGGTGGTGAGACACTGGAAAAGGTTGCTCAGAGAGGTGGTGGAAGCCTCATCCCTGGAAACTTTTAAGGCCAGACTGAATGTGGCTCTGAGCAACCTGATGTAGTGTGAGGTGTCCCTACCCATGGCAGCAGGATTTGAACTAGTTGATCTTTGAGATCCCTTCTAGCCCTGACAAATCTGTGATTCTATGATTCTATGATCCCAAAGAAAACATGCAAAAGGAGTAATTTTTAATGTTTCTACCAGTCTACTTCCACATTATGAATGCACTGGACATTCCTTGAATGTCAGTTGTCTAGGGCTGGCTTGATACCCAGGGGAACATCCATGGCTGTTCTTCCAGAATATTTTTATTGGTTTTAGCAAGAGGAGAAGACAAGGAGGAAACCGATGGCACATTGCAGCATCCAAGCTGTCTGAAATACCATTCACTATGAATCAATTACTTTGCCAGAAGTTTGTGAATTAATAACTGCATGAGCTGTGGCTTAGTCAAGAAAACTGAGTTTACCTAAGTTTAGATTTTAAAATTATGCAACCCCCCATTTCTTCTTCTTTACCTGTGAAAAGAGGTTTGCAAAGGTCCTTGACAGCAAAACTACTAGTAGTAAGATGAGACATGTACTTCAAATGGCATCATACTTTGTTTGGCTACTTGTTATAGTCCTCATCTCTGGATCCGTAGCCTTCCCGGATGTTTTACGACTAGGGCAGGGTTTTGCTCATTATGGTTTCCCCTGTCGCGCCGTATGCTGCTGAAAGAAGGCTCTCCCTTAATCCTGTAACAGGTACCATTATCTATTTTTCACTATTTTCCACTTTCTCTTATAAACCAAAACTCTGCCATTCCTTCACTTAAACAATCAAATGAAATCTGTAGTTCAAGGTGAAGAATTCTGGCCAAATGTCATATTTCACACAGGACTTTCATAATCAGTTTAAACAAGATCACCTAAAATACAGTCTCCATACAGTAGGGTCCTATTTGACAACAGTGAGGGATGCATTGTGACCATAGGAAGCTTTCAATTTGAGGAGCTGGTTAGAAACAGCTTTACAGCATGCGTAGGTAGCATATTTCTAGCATGCAGTCATGACAGATTTTTACCTCTCCAAGAACTGAGTCTTGATTCTGGCTTTTTTGATAAATCTCTTCAATGAATCAGGGGCCATAGTGCTGAGGAAATGATCCATCTCTGTGGATGTCTATCATATCTGCAGTTTTCAGAAAATTCCAAATATCATATGAATATTTTATAATGATGTTTAGCATAGAGCACCCGACCCAACCTTATAAATGACTCTTCTGTATAATTAGCACATTAGTCACTCTGTAAGATTGAGTCTGATGAATTATTCAAGCACAGTTCTGCAGAACTTATGGTTGAGGGCTCTCTGTAAGGGCACTTTAAAACTCTCCTGTTAAACTTTGAAGTAGTAAGAAGGGAAAGAAATGAAGTTGAAAGTGAGAAACACTGAATTTTATCATCGTATGAAGAGCATTTACTAGTGGAAGGGAAGATACATGCAGGAAAGGAAAGATAAGGCCAAAAAAAAATAATGTGTAATTATTTAATTCTCTAATCAAAACAGGAACAAAAATAATAAAAAGTTTATGGAGACTCAGAGCCACTTTGTAATTTCCAGTGGAGTCCAATAAGGGTGTCTTGAAGAGATCCGCTGTATGAATACTATACATCCAAATGGGTGAATTCTCTTATTAATTTAATTAATACATTTCTGCCTCTCTCCTTGCTGTCTGTTTGTGAGATTACTTTGATTTTTTAAGAAATCTAGGGATTTTTGTAACAAACTTTAGCTTGCAGACTGCTTGTAGTCTTTTGCTTGACACTTCTGCCTGCCTTTAGTTGTTGTCATCATTTGAGTAACTGGTCGGGTCAGTCAAATGCTGTGTTTACTCTTTGGTTGATGTTAACTAGTAAAGAGTGAGTAAATTACATAAAGTCATTGTGCTTTTCATTAATGTAGGAAGAGTGGCATGTGGCTATATAGCAAGGGATTTTAAGGGCTTTCTAAACTCTTATCTAACCAATCTATTTTTCTTTCTGAACTGTTTGAAAACCTTTGTTACTGAGAGATGCTCAGGAGAAACATGATGATCACTTGGAGAGAGTATCAATTGCCAATCTACAGGCCAAATTTATTAACTACATCTATATGATGCCTCTAACTGGGGTTTCTTTTAAGATCTTTCTGTCCTAGGTTACCTGTAAAGCAATTCCAAAGGTAGGACATTATCTTGTCTTCTTTAGGCATGTCATGAGTTTTCCCAAAGATAGGTGACAGAAATTAAACTCTCAGATCAAATTGGAGAGAAAATACAGAATTGTATTGAGAGAGAGAGAAATACAGCGACAGATCTTACAAAAGCGATTTCCCCATACATGGCAACCCCCCTTGAAGTTTCCCCCATCCCCTAAAAGACTAAATCTACCTTCCCCAGTGCTCCAATCCTCTCCCCCCCTACCTCAACGTCTCCAGCCAGCCAAGAGGCCTACTGCTTACATGTTCCTGATAGTGGGCTCCTGTGACACACCCAGGGCAGGAAGAGGAGGAAAGGAGAGCAAACTGACCTTGTTGTGAGCTTATACCAAGATAGCAGAATTATGGGGTTGAATAACAATCTTCTAGTCCCCAGAACATTTTTTTAACCCTATAGCCTCAATCTGGGACTCAGCAAGCCTACGAGTGAGGTAGACATCATTCTGTTTTCCTTTTCACAGCCTGTAATCTAGTTCTTCTCACCAAAACATTCTAGCTAGACTCAAACTAGCACAACCACCATAGGCACCTGCATGGGACCAAGAGCTATAATCAGATCAGCACAGAATGAATAAAGATAAGAACCACATCAATCCAAAGGCAAATCGCCCCTAACCAGGAGAAAAAATACTGAAGCTAAAGTGTGGGAAAGAGCCCAGCTCTCATAAGAACATATCTTACTCAAAGTAAAGATCTCAAACCAAAAGATTTTTTATGAAATCAGTCTTACACCTTGGTGACAGAAAGCTCTGCTTTGGCTTTAGTTACAGTTGATTCTAAAAAGCAGGAAAGAAAGAATAAATATTGTGTACTCCTTCAGAAGACAAAGAGATGTTGACAGTGCTGCCTGATTTCATCAAGAACTTTCCATTTGTTGCCATAGAGCAGGTTTCCAGTGTTGGTTTCATCAGGAATACACATCTTTGTTATGCCATCTCTGATATTCTGTCTGAACAACACAGACGAGGCCACATCTGGAGTGCTCTGTCTAATTCTGGTCATTGGAGGGAGTCCAGTGGAAAACTGAGAGGTGATTAAGGGACAGGAGTATCTCTCCTATCAGGCAAGGCTGAGAGTGCTGTCACTGTTTAATCTCGAGAAGACTCAAAGGATCTTGTCCGTATATATACCTGAAAGAAGGATGTAAAGAATTCAGGGGCGTAATTTTTTTCAGTGATATTCACTGATAGGGCAAGAGACAATGAGCACAAAATGAAAGACAGGAGGCTCTGTCTTAACATAAGAGGAAACACAATTTTTCACTGAAAGAGTGACCAAGCACTGATACAGGTTGCCCAGGAAGGCTTTGGAGTCTCCATCCTTGGATCTCACACAGTGCTTTCCTAACCACCTTATTGGGCTACTTATGAAATGGGTAAATTCTACTAATGTAACTCCTTTAATATTTGTTTCAAAATATGATCCTTGTGGCATACACATTTACCCCTCTCCTTTTCTCTAGAAAACAAATGGGATGTTGCCACAGATGACTGTTGCATAATATGGCACAAATTTCATAGTCTGGAGACAGAGTTCAGCTTAGTAGAGTGTTTATGAAATGCACCAACCTGTTTGTGTGGTCATGACTCCCTCTAGTGATGTCTACACAGTCTACCATGATCACATACCAAATGGATTCTCAGAGCAAGTGTCCCATGCCCTTTTGTAGTCACTCAACTCCATGATGACTGTTATGTCATATTTATTCACATAGAGTTTTAGCATCCGAGAGCCTTAATTCACAGCAGGTCTGACCTGATGGCATCAAGACCTGCAAAAATATTTTTGTTTAAAGTAAACTGTGGGGGGAAATGAACAAGGAAGATGGAAATAATATCAGAACTCCTGTTAATTGTAAAGCTTTTAAAGTACAAATATTTTTTATGGTAGAAGTAAAATTTAAATGCCAGAATATATACCATGTAATTGAAGGTTCTAAGTTTGAGCTCTAATTATTAAGTAATACTTCATCACTGAAAATTGCTGTAACTCTTTGTTCTGATCATAAATGTCCTGTACTTTCTATGGGTGAATGTTTTTTCTGTGAATCTGATTTTCTGCTGCCTAGTGGAGTGCAGCTATAGCAGCTTTGTTTATTGTCAGCACTCTGGGGTGATCCAATGAATAGAAACCTGCAAGCCAACTCATAGCCCCAGGGAAAGAAAAAGAAGAAATTAATTCCTTTATCCCTGACTCTTCATACCAGATATGTGACCCTTAATTGCATTCGTTGGGTCTTATTCAGAATGAACAGATAAACCCTAAACCACAGATGTGCCAATGGAATAATACAGCATTGCTAGAGTTCTGTTGTTAAAATGAAATGCATCTGCATTTATCTGTTCACCAAAGCCACTGTGTATCAGCATAAGGTCACTTTGTTTAATTTCACTTTCAGAGCTGTATGAAAACAACAACAATGCTTTCTATAATCTCAGTTGTAAGACTTTATTTTTTATTAATCAGGACCAAATTAAAGCAGGAATCTAAAGCAACCAAACGCTCTCCAGTGAATTATAGTACAACACCCCTGAGTTTAGGACAAAAGAATGCATCCACTGAGAGTAATGTTATAAATATGGACAGCAGATAAGTGATTAAGATTAGAATATTAAGTAGTCTTATTGTTCCTGCACTGCACTTCTCCTTATCTCCACCTTGAGATTACATGCTCTAAATTTGCTTAATGGATGATCAATATTCTTCCAGCTCTAAATTAGAATGAGTCACAAGGACCACTTTCAGGTGACGGACATGGCATATTCTTCAGAGGCCAAGTTTATGAAATGGGAACACTATGAAATTATATATTCAGCACCCAAAAATAGAGAAGAATGCCTAAAAGAATGAAATCTTTAAGTTCTCATACAATAGGGAAATATCTTCTTTAGAAAATTATTTGTTGCTTTCTTCAGGAGGGGCATCAACAAAACCTCCACACTGGACTTCCAGGGGGCAGGCTTTGGTTTATTCAAAGAACTAACTTGAAGCGTACCTTGGGAAAAAGCCCTTAAAAACAAAAGGGCCCAGGAAAGTTGAACCTACTTCAAGAAAAAAATCTTGAAGACACAGGAAGAGGCTGTGCCAATGTGCTGAAAGCAGAGCTGCTAGGGAAAACAACCAGCCTGGATGGGTGAGGGAAAAAAAGAGGGCATAACACTTCAGAAAGAGGGGGTGATAACTCAAGAAAAAAATAAGGATGTTGCCAGGTCATGTAGGAAGAAAATTAGAGAGGCCAAAGCCCAGTTACAACTTAGGCTGGCCACTGCTGTGAAGGATAACAAAAAGTGTTTCTATAAATAATATATTAACAAGCTCCTGGCTCATGGCTTGGACACATTCACTCTGAAATGAGTCAAGAACTGGCTGGAGGGCTGGGTCCAGAGAGTGGTGGTGAATGATGCCACATCCAGTTGGCAGCCAGTCACTAGTGGTGTTCCCCAAGGATCAGTCCTGGGCCCAGTCCTGTTCAATATCTTTATCAGTAAGTTTGCAGACGACACCAAGCTAGGAGCAGGTATGGATCTGTTGGAGTGTAGGAGAGCCCTGCAGAGGGACCTGGACAGGCTGGATGAGTGGGCAGAGGCCAATGGGATGAGATTTAACAAGGCCAAGTGCAGGGTTCTGCACTTTGGCCACAACAACCCCAAGCAGCGCTACAGGCTGGGGACAGAGTGGCTGGAGAGCAGCCAGGCAGAGAGGGACATGGGGTACTGGTCGACAGACAACTGAACATGAGCCAGCAGTGAGCCCAGGTGGCCAAGAAGGCCAATGGCATCCTGGCCTGTATCAGGAATAGTGTGGCCAGCAGGACCAGGGAAATCATTCTTTCCCTGTATTCAGCACTGGTTAGGCCACACCTTGAGTACTGTGTCCAGTTCTGGGCCCCTCAGTTTAAGAACAATGTTGAGGTGCTTGAATGTATGCAGAGAAGGGCAACAAGGCTGTTGAGGGGGCTGGAGCACAGCCCTGTGAGGAG
Organism: Tricholaema leucomelas; assembly: GCA_013400475.1. Classification (NCBI taxonomy): domain Eukaryota; kingdom Metazoa; phylum Chordata; class Aves; order Piciformes; family Lybiidae; genus Tricholaema lacrymosa; species Tricholaema leucomelas. Next base: position 241,265 of record WAAF01019216.1, read on the forward strand.
AGGCTGACAGAGCTGGGTTTGTTCATCCTGAAGAAGAGGAGGCTCAAGGCAGACTTTATTGCTCTCTAAAACTACCTGAAAGGAGGCTGTAGCCAGGCGGGGGTTGGTCTCTTCACCCAGGCAATCAGTGACAGAACAAGAGGACATAGTCTCAAGATGTCTCAGATCAGGTTTAGGCTGGACAATCGTAAGAAGTTCTTCACAGAAAGAGCCCATTGGAATGGGCTGTCGGGGGAGGTGGTGGAGCCACCATCCCTGCAGAGGTTTAAAAGGAGACTGGGTGAGGCACTTAGAGCCATAGTTTAGTTAATTAGAAGGGTTAGGTGATAGGTTGGACTCGATGATCTTAGAAGTCTATTCCAACCTGGTTAATTTTGCAATTCTATGATTCAGAACAATGTAAGCAAATCTCAGAAACAGAAATTGGTTAAGTTAAGGTTCACCTGAGGCAATTTATTTTGAATGTTAAACCAGAATCTTCAGGTGGTGAAAATGCAAAAGCTACATAGAATTGTATCTTGTAACAGAAAATACTGAGTATTTTATACTCTACCTGGTGGAGTTTCTTTTCCACTTCAATTTACACAGAGTAGGAGAGGATCCCAGACATTTTGTTTAGGGTATTGTTTTATATTACAAAATCAAAGACAGATAATCCCCACACACACACACACACTTCTAATTAGAATTTTATATCCACCTGAAAAGGAGTGTAAAGTGGTCACAAGCACCAGAGCTCTCCAGTATTTTCAGATAATGAATACATATATGTGAATTCCAAAGTATGCTGTAATCTTCAACATGCTTGAGAAGAGAATGAATTAAATTTCCAGCACCTGATCTCCTCACAAAGAGATCTTCCAGAATTTGTCTCTTTGTTTCAGTTGGAAAACATTAGTTTAGTGCTATTGTTTTAATGATGTATAGAGAACTTATATTTTCATTTTCTTTTTACTTCATTCAGAGATTTTTACATCCTTACATTCTTGAGTTTATTATCAGAAAAGGGACAATGCTTTCATGGGAGAATAAAAGCAGCTTTCATTTGGGGCACATAACTGTAGGATCAAGAGAGATTTTTAGGAAGTTTTCAACACATCCATGAAGGTGAACAGGAAGAGACATAAGAATCACAGAATGGCAGAATTGCAAGAGTTGGAGGGAATCTGTGGGGCTCAACTGGTCCAACCTCTCTGATAGACAGGTTCACATAGAGCTGGCTGTACAGGAACATGTCCAGTTGGGGTTTGAGTCTTACAAGAAGGAGCCTACACAACCTCTCTGTTCAGTCATCCTCAAAGGTATGATGATGTAGGTAAGGACAGAGTTGCGATCATGTGGAGTTCTGATTGATTTAAATAAAGATGTAGATATTTCAGTCCTTTGAGCATTTTTGAATGGATTGCATCTTCCAAGACAAAAATCTTGTGTTTATGAATTAGCATCATTAGATGTCACTGAAGAAAGAAGAACTAAATAGGGTAGGTATGTTTACAATGTATTCTGGTTTAGATTTCTCACTTATGGCTATTGCTTTTTATTTCAATTGTTAAGATAAAATGGATAAAGTCCAAACAGGTGGGAGGTTCAATGCAAATGGTGAGGCTTTTCATTTTCAGCCATACTGCTTCAAAAATGAGTGAAGCCACTTTAGAATTTAAATATGTAAATTCATCCTGTAGAGATGAGAAGAAACATTTGTACCATAACTTTGTCTGAGAAAAGGTCATACACAGGTTACTTAACTACAAGCCTCTGCATATACCCAACAAAAGACTCCAAAGGGTAATGAGTAAAAGGCTGAAGGTACAGAAAATTTGCATTGCATCCTAACCCAGTCACATTTCCAGTAAGTTATGTTTTTCTGGCCAGATTCTAGTTTTTCACTGCTAGAATGAATCTGGATTAATGAGAGGATAACTAAGAGCAGCACAATAATACTACTACTTCTTGCCATTCAGTGAAGCTTTTGAAACAAACACAAGTTATCCTCCCATCTCATTTTCATTATATTCATAACCTTAATTCCTTCTGTCCATCATAGATTTTCTATGTTTAAATTGAGATATTGGTTTAAAGAAGATATTGTTGTGGTTGCTATTGGGTGCATATGTATTTACACCTGAATTTTAGATGATGATTTGTTGAATAGTAGGAATACCTGTGACATTAGAATAAGTAAAAAAAAATCAGCTCATTTTTCAAAAATAAGAATGTTGTTTACATAAAACAATTCTTCTGCTGAAAAGCTTAATACAGACAAAGTTTCCATGGGGCAGAGGAACTCTCATCTTTCTCTGACACCAGATATTAGTCAGTTGTTTACTGGGAATCATGCAACTGACCCAATACAATTTTTCTACTGAATAACGTAGCATAACATAAGACAAAAATCTCCCACCTGATTTTAGTATCAGTGTCCAGATCAATGTCAGATCTTCCAAAGCTCATAATATACTTCCTGCTGTATTTTCTTATCCTCTGTATGTTTCATATACACAACACAGGGAACAATGCTGTTCCCATTTTATCACAATGGAAATAAAGAAGCAGGAGTTTAACTTCTGTGTTGGTCTCTCTATTACTGATGGGGAAAGACACCAATAAAATTCAAGGACTATTAGTCCTATTGAGTCTTTAGGATTATTGTTCCTAAAGTAATCTAATAATGAATTTATAACTGTCATTCTATATAGTGTGCAGCATATCCTTTCCTTTCTCAGATAAGTGTAATGCCAAAAAAAGAGCAGGAAATGAGCATTTTGAAATGCTGTTTCAAGCGTCCCAGTTGGCAACCAATCACAGAAACAGTTTGGAAAAGGCCCTCAGGATCACCAAGTCCAACATATAGCCCTACTGTACAAGATTCACCTAAAACCATATTCCTAAGCACCACATCCAAACAGCTCTTAAATACATTCAGGGTTGGTGACTCAACCACCTCCCTGGGCAGCTCATTCCAGTGCCTGACCACTCTCACTGTGAAAAACTTTTTCCTAATGTCCAGTCTAAACCTACCCAGTCTCAGTCAAGAGATCACTGGAATCCTGGATGTCATCCTTCTTCTCTTCCTCTTGTTCTGGTTGTTTCTGGCCTAGAAACAGAACTTTCCTAAGAGCACTCTTAAACTCCTCAGAACCATCCTCTTTCTTGGCAGCCAAATCTCACAATGCTCCTCTCGTCAGAGTACTGAGATCTAAGTATGTTGGCCAAATCTCAAAGACTACACTTCTCCTCTTCCTCCTCTTGTGCACCAGAGATCCCCTCCTCTAAGTCCTCATTTGAATCACTCTTTGTCAAATGTTTCATCTTAGCCCTGGCTTTGGCTGGAGCCAGAATAACTTGAGCTGAAATGGACTTCGATGACTCCCTCTAGCAAGTCTGAATCACTGCGGGTCTGACCTGAGGCCTGTGTCCAGGTGCAGGTCGGTGTCCAAGTGCAGCTCCCCAGGAAATCTTCCTGTGTATTCTCATGCATTCGCAGGGGTCCAGCGGCAGCACCGGGGGAGAGCCTCCGTCCCCTCCCTGCGCTATCCATACCCCGAATACACATAAGCCTTTTCTCTTTGGGGTAGCTGAGGTAAGATGTATGCATCCTGGGCATTCCAGCCAGGCTGAGGTCCAGGAATTTCCAAGGTGTTGTCCGTTGATTTGCATCCCTGAGCTTTAGGCCAAGCACCTAGTCTCAGTCCCAGAAGTTAACAAAGGCAATCTTTATCTTTGTTGATGAACAAGAGAGAGGATTTAGACTCTCACAAATATATACAGTTATATACAGAAATATACAAGTTAAAAGGTAAAACAGAAACACAACAACCCTCCCAGTAACCTGAGTCCCCAGGAGGGGCTCTCAACTGCCCTTCCACCTTCTCCCACCACTCTCTCCCTTACCCCAGATGTTGTCTTGTGCACAAGGAAGATTGGGGAGTTAGGAAGCAGGTGGATTAATCACAGAGATGACAGGTTAGGTTAGAGAGAGAAATGCAGCTCACAGCCCAGACAGAAAGCATCTCCCTTATCTATATTTACACTCTAGTTCTTATACATCTCAGCAAGCCTACGAGTGAAGTAGACATCACCATTGTTTTCTTCTCACTGCCTGTAATCTAATTCTTCTCACCAAAACACTCTAGCTAGCTTCAAACTATCACAGAGCACAAAGAAAACAGTAATGATATGATTCAGCTTGAGTGCAAACTTTGTTTTGGGCAGTGGTAATGCAAATCAGTTGCATTCAGCCTGGAGAAGAGAAGGCTCTAGGGACACCTAACAGCAGTCTTTGAGTATCTGAAGGAGGCTACAAGAAGGTTGCAGAGGGACTGTTTGCAAAGGTATGTAGTAATAATGAGGGGCAACGGTCTGAAATGAGAGGTGAGTTAGAGTGGATGTTAGGAACAAGTTCTTTAGCATGCAGGTGGTGGAAAACTGGCACAGGTTGGCAATAGAGGGAGCTGAGGCCTCATCCCTGGAGACATTTGAGGTCAGGCTAGAGAAGTCTGTGAGCAATCTGATCTAGTGGAGGATGTCTCTGCTGAGTGCAGGGGGGTTGCACTAGATGACCTTTGGTGGTCCCTTTTGGTCCAAACCATTCTGTGATTCTATGATACTATTACTTGTACTGAGTGACTTATTTGGCTACTGGTAAATGATATTACACAACACATGTACAGATACTCTGTTTGTGGTGGTCTCTTGAATTCCCTTTGCTGTTAGTTTGGATTCTGGTAGAGTTCGTTTCAAAAATGATTGATTCTTCTTGCAGACTGTGTCAGCCTTACCATGGAGTGGTATTTCAACTTGCTGTACGTTACAGGGAGTAGCTACCAGTGCTTTATTATGTCAAAAGCAGGATATTCTTTCCACCAGGAAGCTGTGTTATGTTTAGCACCAGTCCAATACACAGCTTCTCTATCTGAATTCAGCTTGTTCTGCAAATAGTGAATGGTGATAAGTGGTTTAAATTGCCATGAAAATTTATAAAGATCACAGAATGAAAAAGAAATAACCTGATTAATTTATTTTCCTTGGGAAAAGTGTATCATACATCTGATTGCTTCACATATACTGATTTGCAGTTAAGTAGTAGGGTAAAATTGACCTAGTCATTTTTGATACATCTGAGGATATAGGTAACAAATTTTTCATAGAAATCACAGAATCACAAAATGCTAGGGTCTGGGAGAGACCTCAAAAAATCATCTAGTCCAACCCCCCTGCCAGAGCTTCCCCTGCAGACTTGCAGATATCAGTGAAAAATAGTACTTCAGTTAAAGAAAATATTCCTGATGCATTCTAAATGTGAAGAACAAGAAGTAATACAAGACACAGTGTTTAAATCAGGAGTCACTTAATAAAAAACAGATAGAAGACACTAGATAATCACTTCATGAGACTTTTAGCTGAGCAACATCTCTGTATTCCTGCTTTGTTACTAGAAACAAAACCATCAGGCTGCTTTCTGTGTTTTTAATGGATTTTATAGAGGCCATGCAGAGCAGCTGACTGATATTTGTGAACAGCTGAGGCCAGGGAGGAGGGAGATGGTTTGCTGAGGGCAGTTGAACGATATTCAACTCTCTCACTAATCCACGCATTTCATAGTACTCCAATAAACATATTTCATGCTTATTGTTTCACTTTAGAATTTCTATTACCACAGGCCTCTGTGACTGTTTTTATGATCTCACTGCCCTCCTCAGTTACATACTGTGTGTACTTTAAATACATAATTTTTGCTGCATCTGTAACTTTACCTCATTCATTCATTTCCTATAATTCCACTGATCCTGTGAGGATAATTTTGTTCACTGATCAAGTGATTTATTTCAATTCCCCTTCATTTAATCTTAAAATATTAATTTGGAGACTTTTTTCTTCCTGCTGTGCTAGATCACTACAAGTGCAGAGTCTTTTTCATTCTGTTTTGTCACCAAACCATGAAGTTATTGATTGCCGTCTACGTTTCCTGATACACAGTTCCTGCTAACTTACTGAATTACAAACACAGGATATCTTTTTAGTAGATTATTTTGTGTTTGCATTAATGGTTATTGTCAACCTGCTGGTTGCTTATGAAGCTTGTTAAATATTTATTAATTACTAATCAAATAAATTGTGAGCTGTACAAACCCCATAGCTACACAGGAATATAGGAATGACAGCTCTGACTTTTCCTATTAAGTTGTGTTGAAGACCATCCAAGTTTCCAATATTATTGTAAATGACACCTGTTCACCACTGCAGTGATGCAAAACTGTTAAGCCATAAGAGCTCTCAGGCCATATGTCTTCCTTCCCATGTCCTTGTCCTAGAATACACCATAACGATTACCTTGCTAAAGCAGAACAAATACATTTGATCTTACTGCTCTCTATGGCTACCCAAAAAGGAGATTGTTGATAGTGTTGGTCTCATCTCCCAAGGGGATCCCTTGATATGTTTACATCCCCTGAATTCTTATCTTCTCATTTTAAATCTTAATAATCTCATTTTATGGCAGAAATGACGTATGAAGTTAATAGAAATAGTAAAGGAGGTCTGAACATGGTACTTTGCCCCAACATTTTTATGTACATTGAGCTGTACATAAAGAATGTAAAACTCTGTAAGACTGTGTGGTATTTTTCTCAGCTTTCTTTTCACTGTGGAAACTGCCTAAAAGGTGGAATTACTCCAATAATCTGGAAAATGAGGCTACTGGAGGCACAATGCAGAGAAGGAAGTTCATGGCCAGTTGAAGTTTTGCATGATGTATCAAGCATAAGATTTATAGGAACATGTCTGGGAATGAAAGGATCTAATACCACTTTAGATGAACTAATATCTGCTATTCTGCTGACTTTCCAGGGGGGTGCATGACTGATCTGTGTCCTGTGCTGTATTTGCACAACCCCATATGATTGACTACAACTGGGCTTCTGAAATAGCACTAGATACCTACTTTCAGGCAGTAAACAGCTCTGTATGTTCCATGGTCAGTTCCACCCTTTTCAAGAAGAAATTTCACTTAATTACTTTGCCAGCCTTTCTTCCCATAAAAAGAACTGTTATTGCTTTACATACCCTGCTGAGAATTCAAAGTAGAAACACAAGCACAGTTAGAGATGCTTTGATACTTTCTTCCTGAACTGTACAAAGAATATTGATGGGAATATTTTACTTGAGTTTTTAACCTACTAAAATCAAGGCAGTCAAAACCAAGGAATAATAAGAATTCTATTCCTATTATTTCTGAAACCTGGCTTCTCAGCTGAGGTGATCTAGTGAAATTTGAACAATTTCTATTGGATATTTTTCAATGTTTGTCTTAATGAATTCCTGACCAGCTTATAGTTTTACTACACACACACACACACACACACACACTACACTTGATCTTAGCCAAAAGGCCGAGCTTTGTCTTTACGCTATCTGTGATACATTCTTTTAAGGAATTCTTTTGAACGAACTGTCTTTTCTACAACACGTAGAAAAAGAGAGAAAATAAATAAGTAGAAAAGAAAAAAAAAAGGAGACAAAAAGTAAACTAATCAACCAACCAAACAAATAAAAAAGAGGAAACCAAAGAAACAAATACATGCAAACAACAAAAAAAACACAAAACAAAAAACCCCACCATCTGACAATCTTGGACATTTGGATGAAAATGCCCATTAGGATGTGCTGATAACCTCCTTTTCAGAAGAGAAAGATACACTATACTATATAAGCTGAATTTCTAGCTCGAGAAAAATGGAATAAAGACTGTATGCCATGTTCTTATGTGCTTCCAGATGCTTCGCTCACTTCCTTCTCTGTACTGTAAGAAGAAAGTTAAGGACATTAAAGTGTTTTTCACCAATTTTGAGTAGTTTCTAGGAATGGTGGACAAATTACTCTTAAAGGCTGGGCTCTGTCTCTCTGTCTACAGGGTGACTCAAATATGGACACTGTTTATTAGTGGTCTATCAATAATGTTTTATAAGACACTGAAAAACTTACAGAACTTTCTTTTTAGATCTTTTTGAACACAGTTTATAAACCAATGTATTCCTCTCTCTGTTCACTGTACTAGGATGCATCCCTCCAGAGCAATATACTTTGCTGGCACAGCTGGATTTTTGGTAACACAGGGAAATTAAATATGATGCTTGATGGAAATTACAGTTTGTCTGGTTTTAAAGTAGTACTTCATAAAAAATAGAATTCAAAATACAGAATTTTGGGGGCAACATATATGATTGCCTTAAAACAAACCAAACCTGTCTTACAGAAACATTTTAATGTTTTTTACTTCTTTGTTTTTCTTCTTTTTCACAGAAGTGTGATGGTTTGGGTGTTATCTGCCCACACACACTTAAGAAAATCACCCAGACTGGACTCAGACAAGCTGGAAATCAGGATGAAGCTTTATATTTATAGCTCAGCACAATATACAAGCAGGTATTTACAATATATACAGCTATATACAGAAATATACAAGTTAAAAAGGTAATACAGAAACACAACACCCCTCTCAGAAACCAGAGTCCCCAGGAGGAGCTCTCAACCGCCCTTCCACCTCCTTTTCTCCCCTCTACCTTATCCCAGACTTTGCCTTACATTTAAGGTGAGTTTGGAGAATTGGCCAGGGGGGTTAGAAAGCAAAAGGATTTGTTAGACAGCAGGTTGGGGAGAAAAGTGCAGGTAGCCAGAGCTGGAGAGCAACTGTGTTACCTATCTTTGTGTTCTTGTTTTTATACATCTCAGCAAGCCTATGAGTGAAGTAGACATCACCACTGTTTCATTTTCACAGCCTATAATCTAATTCTTCTCACCAAATTATTCCAGCTAGCTTCAAACTAGCACAAGAAGTAGAAGTGATCTTAGTTCTTCTAACATCTATCTAGAGCATAGTAGAAAAACATAAGTGAGGCAAAAGTCTCACAGACCTTGTCACACTCCTCTCAGACAGAGAAAAAAAGGGGGAAATTATCATTGCTCACTTCAAAAATATTTGGAAGCTCCCTGATCCTGAGGCAAAAAGCAGCAGAAATGTACAGTATGCGTAACACCACAATGAGAATAAGCACTCCTTATGATCTGGGTAATTCTCTGTGAAATTTCCCTCTCTTTGGTCCAAGAGCTACCATCTAAAATGTCCAGAAATGGATTTTTGAGATCATATTCATTTTGATGTGTAGCATTGGATCAAAAGCTGATCCTTTCAAGACAGTGGAAGGCTTTACTGTCCTAGTTTAGAGCCACGAGCTGCTGTAGTAGTTTAAGGCTTATTGGAATACAACTGCCCAGGGCAAAAGGAGAGAAAAGTATTTTACTGCTTCCCAAGGAGCAAAATCAGAACACTCCACACTGGATTGGAAGTTTAAATGGAAATACTATTTACACATGCATACAAAAGGTATTCAGCTAAAAGACATACATATACCAATCAGGCCTAGTTCTCTACCTGGGCCTACAAGGACAAAAGGCCTTGAGTAACTTGCTCTAGTGGGAGGTGTCCCTGCCTATGGCAGGGGGTTGGAGCTGGATGATCCTTGAAGTCCCTTCCAACCTAAACCATTCTATGATTCTATGATTCTAAAACCTTCCAGACGCTTCCAAATTTCCTCCCACCACCACTCAGCCTGAGCAGGCCCAGGAGCAGGCCAAAATGCCCCCCCTACTAGACCCAGGTCTACCAAGCCTTAATGCACCCTGCTCCAGGCCTCAACAGGCCCAAAGGTGTAGCTAAAAACTAGCTGCCAGCTAAGGGCAGGAGAAGGCCTCTCCCCTACAAACCAGCACACACCTCCGGAGCAGAGGGAAGCAGAATTAAATAGGGAGATAGAATCATAGAACCAGTTAGGGTTGGAAGGGACCACAAGGATCATCTATTTCCAACCCCCTGCCATGGGCAGGGACAATCCCAAAGCTATATTGGTGAGATGTTCTTAAAATCCAGCCTGTGCATGGGGACAGCACAGACCTTAGGTGTGAGACAATAGCTCATGATTTCTGAGTTAAACTTGTAAGAAATAGAGGAAGGACCCAAGTTTTCCAGACATTGTGACATTTGGTAGAAACATCTGGGAACTTGAGTCATTTGTAAGTTGAGATTCCTT
>WAAF01019216.1:251373-344320 GCA_013400475.1 Tricholaema leucomelas
CCTATCCAGTCAACTAGACCATGGCACTAAGTGCCTCATCCAGTCTTTTCCTGAACACCCCCAGGGACGGTGACTCCACCACCTCCCTGGGCAGCCCATTCCAATGCCAATCACTCTCTCTGTGAAGAACTTCCTCCTAACATCCAGACTATACTTCCCTCGGCACAACTGGAGGCTGTGTCCCCTTGTCCTGTTGCTGGTTGTCTGGGAGAAGAGACCAATCCCCACCTGGCTACAACCTCCCTTCAGGTAGTTGTAGACAGCAATGAGGTCTGCCCTGAGCCTCCTCTTCTCCAGGCTAAGCAACCCCAGCTCCCTCAGCCTCTCCTCATAGGGTTTGTGTTCCAGGCCCCTTACCAGCCTTGTTGCCCTTCTCTGGACACGTTCCAGCACCTCAACATCTCTCTTGAATTGAGGAGCCCAGAACTGGACACAGCATGATCTGCTCATGCTCCCAATCACAGGCATCAGACCCCGAGATGCAGGAACATGGAAGAGAATAACAGATTACAATATCCTGGGCCTCCCTTTGGAACAGGCTTCCCTTCCCTCTGGAACTCTCTAGTCTCTGCAGGACTTTCTTTGTGGTTGTACCAATTAACTCTTATTTTCCCTTAACCTAAAACATGTACTTTTGTGACACTGCTAACAATGAAAGAGGCAAGTTAGATGTTATATGAGCAAAATTTCAAGTGTGGAAATCAAGGCAAACTCTCTTTCTCCTGTGCTCTTTGTTCTTCCAAAACCTATTTGTGTGTGAGAACTTCTAAATATCTTTTAAATTCTTCAACACTTCCTGCAAAGAATTGGTACATTTATATTTCCCCCCCACCCTCAGCTCTGTGACCCTCTGCATAAGCATAATTGAATTAGTTTACATCAAGTGGCTATCAATGCTGAAAACAATACATTAAAAAAAATCACCCCAAAATAATGTTTTTCAGCCAGCTGTTAAATCAAGTAATTTATTTGTTTTATTGCACATTTGCATAATAGGGCAAAGTAGAAACTCTCCGTAACAGATGTGCTGGTGGCAGGAAGATTTGATTACTGGCTTCTATTATTAATCACTGCACAAATCTTAAATGATTTGTTTCTACAGTTTGATCAATTTACATCAGAGAACTTGCATTTATGCAGAAAATGCGGAGCTAAAACATCTGTTCACACCTTGACTAGCAGCATTCGCTTTTTTAATAGGGTTGGAGGCTTGTGTTGAGCAAGACACAAGAGACTGACAGCTTTTGATAAGAACATTCCACTCTTCCTAATGAGAACAATTCCTAGCTGAAAGGCGTTTCCTGTTGGCAGTAATATCTGTAGTGTGCTCATTTTGGGGTAAAAAAAAAAAGGGAAAAAATATTCAGGCTTTATCAAAACTTTCTCAAAACTTCAGTCAATTAAATTAGAGATACTTTTACGATACTGTGCTCAACACTGGTCAGGCCACACCTTGAGTGCTGTGTCCAGTTCTAGGCTCCTTGATTCAAGAGAGATGATGAGATACTGGAACGTGTCCAGGGAAGTGTGATGAAGCTGGTGAGGGGCCTAGAATACAGTCCTGTGAGGAGAGGCTGAGGGAGTTGGGCTTGTTTAGCCTGGAGAAGGCTCAGAGGTGACCTCATTACTGTCTACAACTACCTAAAGGGAGGCTGTAGCCGGGTGGGGATTGGTCTCTTCTCCCAGGCAACCAGGGATGAAGAAGAAGACGCAGTCTTCAGTCTTTCTCCTGAAGCTGCGTCAGGGGAACTATAGGCTGGATGTTAGGAGGAAGTTCTTCACAGAGAGAGTGATTGGCATTGGAATGGGCTGCCCAGGGATGTGGTGGAGTCACCGTCCCTGGAGGCGTTCAAGAAAAGACTGGATGAGGCACTTAGTGCCATGATCTAGTTGACTGGCTAGGGCTGGGTGCTAGGTTGGCCTGGATGGTCTTGGAGGTCTCTTCCAACCTGGTTGATTCTATGATTATATGAAGTTTTGAGGGTTTTGGGTTTGGGTTATTGGTTTTTTTGTTGGTTTGTTTTTTGGTTTTGTTTTTTTTTTGCATGATTTTGGCTTGGTCAATATTTGTGCAAATGATAATGTGCATTTTCATCATTAAAGAGCTTGAATTTAGTACTGAGTTTCTTCTAACTTAGAAATTAACTTGCAAATTCCTAGCTATAGTTTGCATCTGTATTTAATTTGATCACACACTTTAAATGCCAGGCCTAAGTTAAAAACAAAATTCACAAAATGCACTTTTTGTTTAGTCATTCCCAATTAAATATGACAAATACGTCATATATGTTTCAGCTGTGAGTTAAAACAATAAATACTGTATTTTATGAAGGATTTCTTCCCTCCTAAGGAGGCAAAAGGATGCACCTGCAGCACAACAAGAAGTAAAGTCTGTGTATATTAATTTCAGATAAGACATTCGGTCTAAGGTTCAAAACTTTAGTTGTAGTTGTTTCATTTGTGCATCTGAATTATTGGCTTGACTTGAATTTTTAGCTTTTTTTGCTTGGTGAAGGTGAGATCTTAAATGGTGTAAATCCTAGCTGGCATAAAAGCTGCATTATCAGTTGTGTACTGCATCCTTTCTGCCATCACAGAATAGAGCTGTCGTGTTCATGTTCAGGAAGGAGTGTGCCTGAAGTACATTGCTGTTGTATCATCTCTGTGAGATACAACCAGGAGGTAGCTAGGTTTCCAACCTCATAGTGCTTCTAGGATCATGAGAAAGATATGTAGCCATCTCCTCATGGTCTTGCATCCTGTAAGTGTTAGGTATGACACCATATGTGTCTATAGCTGTCTGACTGTATCAGTGCTGTGCTGCACCACTTCCACGGAATCACAGAATATTAGCAGCTGGAAGGGACCTTGGAAGTCATTGAGTCCAACTCCTCTGCCAGAACAGAATCACTTATACCGCATCATACAGGAACACATCCAGGTGGGTTTTGAATATCTCCAGAGAAGGAGACTCCACAACCTCTCTGGGCAGCCTGTTCCAGTTCTCTATCACTCTCTCAGTGAAAATGTTTTCCCATATGTTCATGTGGAACCTCTTCTGCTCCAGCTTGCCCCCCGTTGGCCCTTGCCCTGTCATTGGACATCACTGAGCAGAGCCTGGCTCCATCCTCCTGACACTGCCTCTCGCATCTCTATAAACATGAATGAGGTCACCCCTCAGGCTCCTCTTCTCCAAGCTAAAGAGCCTCAGTTCCCACAGCCTCTCCTCACAATGGAGTTCAGATGGTTTCTGGAGGTCAATTATCCCATAACCAGCACATAATATGGTACTGTTGCCTAAGGGTTAAATTAATTTGCACCAGCTGACTATGTTTGAAACACATGTTGCATGTCAGCAGGGAAAAATTAAAATGTTCAGGACCTAATGGCTGCAAATATGAAAACTGAAGTCTTTTACACCATATTGATGATGCTCACACTGAGATCTGCCCAAGGGACTTACAATACTTCTCCAGGAAACAAATGGATCAAATCAGTATTTCTGAGGTCCGTACAACAAAAAGACCAAGCAAACACAATGAAAGACAGGAGGACTGAAAGGTGGTTTTGTTTCAGAATATAGGATTTCAGATATTTTCTGTCATTGGAATTTTAATGGATCAGCAAATAAAATTGTAATATTTCTCAAGAAAATAAAGAACACATAATTTCCATAGATCTAGGCAAATATTTTTACCTGATGATATTTATTAATTTTTCAGCTGCATGTTAGAAATTCTGTCTACTACACTTGCTCTTACACTTTCATATGTACTCTTCTGTTAAGAAACAATTCTTATTCTTTCTTTTTAACATTTGTTATTAGAACTGTGACTTTTTACAACTAAGTTTGAGCAGTAGTTCTCAGTTCTAAGTATTCAGAAGGTCTACATTTCCTTCAAGAAGGACCTTAGAAAACTGCTTGAAAAAGTTTAATGCAGAGTCATAAAGATGTGGAAGGGAGTGGAAAATTTGCCTTCTGAGAACAGACTGAGGGAGCTGGGGCTCTTTAGCTTGGAGCAGCAGGGCCTGAGGGGTGACCTCATTCATGTTTATAAAGATGTGAAGGGCAGTGTTGGAAGGAGGGAGCCAGGTTCTGCTCAGTGATATCCAATGATAGGGCAGGGGGCAATGGGTACAAACAAGCTGGAGCACAGAAGGTGCCATGGGAACAGAAGGGAAAACTTCTTCACTGTGAGAGTAACAGAGAACTAGAACAGGCTGCTCGGAGAGGTTGTGGAGTCTCCTTCTCTGGAGACATTCAAAACCTACCTGGATGCTTTCTTGTGTGACCTACTCTAGGTGATCCTTGTCTGGCAGGGGAGTTGGACTGGATCATCTTTCAAGGTCTCTTCCATCCCCTAATGTCCTGTGATTCTTCATTTTTATCAACCATTAACTTCCAGCTGACAAAACCTTCCTTTTGAAATTTTTGCACAGTAATCTCACAGCTTCCTTTGGGGAAAAAAAAAAAACCCAAACAAACTGAACCACCACTTCCAAACCCAATGTAAAGTAGCAGACGGAAATACAAGAAAAGGCTTCTGAGTCAGGGTTATGAGTGGTTCACTGATCTGCTATAAGTGATCTTCCTCTGGCAAGGGGCTTGGACTGGATGATCTTTCGAGGTCCCTTCCAGCCCCTAACATTCTGTGATTCTGTGACTGCAATGTGAACTAAAGGACAAAATGGAGAATATGCCTAAGAGGGTAAGAGGTGTAATGCAATCCAGACAACTAACTTCACTCTGCTACAGACACACAGCCATTTCCACAGTCATTAAGAGAGTTGCCTGAGGTGTCTGCCAAGGAGCCAGATGTCACTCCTCCATAACTTCTTATGATTGTCATTTAATCTGAAGGAGAAGGAAACATTGTATTTGAGATGAAACAATTATAATGCCTACCCTCAGCAGGATTTTCAGCTTTTCTTTTCCAATAAAATCATGACATGTGAGTTTCCAAAGCTACTTTGAATTCTTAGAGCTTCTAGTTGCATTCTATGCAACAGAAAATATTGGTTTTTTGGAGAATATTTTTTAACCATTCCGAGTTTTAAAGTTCAGAGAAGGCTTGATTTGCTCTCCCCCATAACACAGACCACAGAATGTCAATGACTGACAGGGAGGGTTTTTATTAGATATATCAGCTGTGAAAACCAAAGCTGCTATTAAAAAAAAATAAATCCTTCATAAGCACAAAAATATGTATACAGTAAGATACACTTAATTGAAGAGAATGAAAAAAAATGCTTGTAAAGGTGCAAATAAAAAGAAACCCCACAGAGCTATTAATGAGATGTGATTTCTATCGTAGGAAAAATGTTAAATTATTTAAATGAAAATTTCCAACCCTATATATATATCAAATTTCAGAGAAAAGGTTAACTAATATTACTTCAGCCCCACAATGGTGAAAATATCTGTGTGGTCTCTCTGGGGCAGAATAGAGGTGGAGGAGAACCTCTTTCATCCTGCTCACCGCACTCCTAACACACCTCAGGATGCCATTGATATTCTTGTCCACAAGGGCTCATGGTCATCCTTCTGTCCACCAGAACACCCGGGTCCCTTTCCCCTACACTGCTCTCCAGCAGGTCAGTCCCCAACCTATACCAATCCACAGGGTTGTTCTTTCCCAGATGCAAGACTCTACACCTGTCATGGTTATATTTGATTTCTCCCTGCCCAACTCTCCAGCCTGTCTAGGTCTCTCCTACTGGCAGTACAGCCTTCAGACTTCTGCTCTCGGGTACACTGAAAGACAAGAAGGATCTTGATCCTTTCAGTTCTAAAACTGAAAGCTGATCTCCAAATAAACATCAATATCAATCCAATAGGGGGAACAAACTCCAGTTAAAAAAAAAAAAAGACAAACACAAGACACCCAACAATTAAAGGAATTGTCTGCACTGTCACCAGGTTTTTCTCAGACCTACAGGCTCTGCAGCAGTCAGCAATAAGCTATGCCTACAGCACTTTCCATTTCAAAGGGTATTTTCTCTATGCCCTAGCTTTGAGGGCAAGGCAGTATCCAGAACTAAATGGTAAATTGTTCTTCTGAAGCTCTGGATTCCCACACCACAACAGTAACATCAAACTTAATCCTAACACATAGATAAAGTTAAAAGCCCCATCTACACAAAATAAATGACAAAAGAGATGGGCTTATATCAGAAAGAATGCTGCTGTCAGATGAAGCTAAGGATTTATATTCTTTATTCTTCTACTGATGAGTTTTCTAACCATAAAATAAGGTTAGGGTTTGGGATTAGAGTTTGGAACTAGAGTTTGGAACTTATCTGCTTAGTTTATTGCTCAATGCTATATAGCTCCCAACACAGGAACATATCAGGTATTGATTGGCACCAAGAAGTTCTGTAACTCTTTTTAATGGTTATATATATCTCCTAGTTATATTTAAAGTTAAGACAAGGGCAAGTAGGTTAAAAAGAAAAGAAAAAAAAAGGTGCATGCTACTTAGAGCTAAGGACTTACAATCAGTTTTCTGGGTAGAGGTTGAGCTGGGCAAAATATGAAGTCTCAGGAACACAATATTTTTTTAAATACACATTTTTCTGGATAGTCAAGGTCTTGAACATCTTCAAAGCATTTGTTGCTAGCATCTTATATAACACTTGATGCATGCATTCAGGTATAAATAGATTTGAGTATATTTTAAAATTATAATGGTTATATTGGATATTCATTTTTAGTACTAAATAGGTTTTATAATAGAACCATAGAATGGTTTGAGTCGAAAAACAGTTTAAAGGTCATCTAGTTCTAACCCCTCTGCCACAGAGAGGGACACCTTCCACTACACCAGATTGCTCAAAGCCACGTCCAAACTGGTCTTGAACACTTCCAGGGAGGGGTCATCCAGAGCTTCCCTGGGTAATCTGTTCCATTGTCTCACCACCCTCATTGTAAGAAATTTCTTACTAATATCTAATCTAAATCTACTCTCTTTCAGTTTGAAACCATTACCTTTCATGCTACGACTACTCTCCCTGATAAAGAGTCCCTCCTCATCTTTTCTGTAGGCCCCCTTTAACTAGTGGAAAGTCACTCTGAAGTCTCCTTGAAGCCTTGTCTTCTGTAGGCTGAACAACTCTCTCACCCTGTACTCTGGCCATTACTGTGGCCCTCCATTGCAGTCACTCTAACAGGTCTGTGTCTGTAACATCATTAAAAAAACAAACAATAAAACAGGTACAGTAATTCCAGATACACTCTAGCTCTTCTTGTCAACAATCTTATAGGGCGAAAATACCATTTGAAATGTTTTTAATTTTGCTTGATTTAATTTTTTCTTGTAGTTCTGTTCCATGATAATTTGCACCAAAATGCTGAAAGTCAAATGTGGGAAGAAGAGGGAGGCATAGATTCTGGGGAAGTGAAGGATGCTTCTGAAAAGAGATTGAGTAGTTCAGGATGCTCTGAAGCTTGAAGTTTGTTGAAACTGCCTTCCTTAGCAGATCAATAATGATTGACACAATATAGCTACCTTCTGCAGAAGGATCAGGAGCCTATGTTCAATTAGAATGAACACAGCAGGGCTTAAACATGCACACAAATCATAATTACTGAATATCAGTGACTAAACTGGGTCTGTTAAATATATGCACATATGTAAAAAGACAGTTGTGCTGAAGCCATGCATATGCATGAAAATATGAATAATTGCATGTACAGGCTACTGCCAGCATGTGAAATTACCTGTTCTGCAAGTGTAAATTAGTGTTTTGCATGCCTGTTTACCTGTTTGCTGTCCTTGTATTTGGTGTAAATGGGTTAGCTGACTGTCTGACAATTTAGGGTCCTAGGATATGAACAAAAGGATGAAAGGAAAAACCAGATATTAATCTTGAGATGAAATAAAAATAAAAACCTGAGTCACTTCCATGCTAGAGATGCAATGTTTATGTTATTGAGTGTTTGCAAGACATATTCAGACCATATAGTGCTAGTGGCATAGTGCATATTGGCTAATGGTGCAGAACATATACAGGCAGGTTGATGCACAGTTAGTTGAACAGTTCAATTAACTACAAATTGCAATAAGGACACGACCTTTATGTTTATCATTACATTTTAGACATGTATTTCATGTAGAATAAAGTGAACTTAAACACTAATTTGTGCTAAGATGCTTGAGGTAAAAATACTCCATGAAAACCGCAGAAAGCCAGATACAGAACGCACTCATCTTCAAAATGCTGTGCAATTGCAACATATTCTATAATCCCTAAATCTGCTTTGCATTGACCTCAGTATTTATCTATGACATGTAAGGCACTGATAGCACTCATGCAGTTAAATTTCATTCTCCACAGTGTATAGAGGTTGGCACTTCCAGAGCAGAACAAAATGCTAATTTCTAGTTTCATTCACTTTGCTGTATTAGATATTAATACATTAATACTACCACCTGATCTGCAAGCAGCTGTTCATTACTCTTTACTGGATCATAGCACCATCGTTTCCACTTCTCTTAGTATTCTGAAACTACTGCAAACTCTGTAACTAATTTTCTTCAGGTGTAACTGTTCAGGTATTCCTCAGAAGACAATGCAAATTAAGCAACAAACTATAAATTTAAACAATAAACCAAAAATTCATAGTGCTGACCTATTGTTCTCAGATTGGATGCTAGGAAGAACTTCTTCACCATGAGGGTGGTGAGACACTGGAACAGGTTGCCCGGGGAGGTGGTAGAAGCCCCATCCCTGAAAGCTTTTAAGGCCAGGCTGGATGTGGCTTTGAGCAACTTGATCTAGTGTGAGGTGTCCCAGCCCTTGGCAGAGGGATTGAAGCCAGATGATCCTTGAGGAGCCTTCCAGTCCTGATAATTCTGTGATTCTATGATTCCAAGATTCTTCCTGTTGAAGTATATGGCTTTTCCCTGCAAAACCTTGTTCTATATATTCAGAACAAATAATTAATTGGAATTGAATCATGCTCTCCCCTTTATTTCTCTTACAGTTTCATGAACAATCACCTGTTGAAAAAGATAAATGAAGAATTATGTCAAGGAGCCTTTGATAGCTTCTCTAAAGATTCAGCCACCATTTATCTGACATAGCCCTTACCCCTCTCCACAAAACTGGGTTATATTGCATCATCAGCATGCTCAGTTCCCAGACACTAAAAAAACCTCCTCAGTGTGTTCAAATTTGTACGAGGACAGATCTTTGAGCAAAATGTTATAGACCTGTCTCCTCAGGAAGATAACCCACTCAAAGGAAAGCATCCTAAATTTTCTCTGTGTAGAACAGACCTTTCAGTCACGTCCAGCTGTCATTACCAGCACTTCTGTACTTTTCCTGAACCTATGTAGGAGCTAGTTTTGCAGACAGTTTAATGGAGACCATCTATGGGAATGTCTGTATCTATGAGTGCTAAATATTATCAGCCAGTGTCTTGAGGAAACCTTAAGCCTTTTTCATGCAACTCAGCACAAGTAGAAGGATTCATCCTCCAAATCTTTTGTAGGTCAAACAGCTCCTCATTCCCCATAAGTTTCAAAAGTTTAGATTGGTGAGGAAGGCAAAACTGAGTTCCTCTCTATAGTTTAGTTTGGATTCCAAAATTGTGTTGTCTGGTAGAAGGTGGAGTTTGTAAGGGGAAATCATTGGTCCTATGAGACTTCTCCTAGGAACTCTGCTGGGAGAGCAGAGAGGAGTGTGCAGAGACAAAGAGAAGCTGGAGCTAGGCTACAAGTCTACCAATCAAATAATGGTGTCTAAAATTCTGGTGGTGGCTTGTTCATAACTTCTCCAATAATTAAGTGTATATCCAACACATAATCACGAGTGCCAAAGATGAACTAAGACCTGGCTAACTGCATAAAAAGCTCTGGGGATGGCATGTTCACACTGTATTTTTTCACGGAGATGACCCCTTTAGCTAGCCCTGACACTGGTTGAACTATCCTTGTGTTTACTGAAATAACCCAAGAATTTCTGCTTGCTTCCTAAAATCAGACTTGATTCTTATCAGACCACTTAAAACCTTCAATACGTAGGATTAAAGAAATTCATTGCAGAAGACGCTTGCCTGTATAAACCTTAGCTGGGTGTTGCCAAAGCCAGCCCTGGGAAATCCAGAGCACTGATGGTCCATTTGGTGCAGTTCAGACAAGTAGTTGTTGATATAGTTTACACAGGAAAATATTTCCACCTGAGATCACTAACAACCTTGCATCTTCTCTCTCCCCCATCTCAATTGCCAGTTTCTAATTCCCTGATCCCTCAGACTACTCTGTTAATTCTACTCCTTGCTTTATTTTTTTGTTCAATAATAAATTGGAATTGACTATAGAAAAGCTATGAAATGAAAGTACAATAAACTTCTGCTTGAATAGTGTGACATTTTAAAAAATGATTTATTTTCCACAAGTTGAGGTTCTTCTGGGCCTAGAAAATAAGTGATTGATAATAGTATCTTGTTTACTGAAAAGTATAGAATAGAGAAGCCCTCATGTACTGATGGTAGCCTTTTTATTACCATTTGTATTTCTTTTAATGAAAAGGTCTGCATGAAAGAGTCTAACCCCAGAGAATTTTCCAAAGCAGGATTTATGTTTTCTTACTGTAGTTTTGTTTTGTTTTGTTTTTCCCTGAACAGAAGAGGTTTGGAATGCTTTGGGCTCTCGTACAATGTATATTACACCTTTGAATGACCTCAGTGTTGCCAAGGTTCCAGAAATCTTGATTTGAGCTAACTCAGCCACAAAATACCTGAAACAATAAGTTTTTAGGGGTTGGAACAAACATTACATTTAATGAGTACAGCACACATGTAATGATACACTGAATCACTATGAAGCCTCAAACAATGATTTCTGTTGGCACTATAAAAGGAATGTAATTTTTCTTGTTGAAATACCATTTTTCAGTTACTGCATGACTGATGTGGTAATTATCCCCTACACCTGGGATTTAAATCCAATCCTACAAGCCCATTTTCTGTTTGCAAGCTGTCAGGCTGATGCATAGGCTTTGTTCTTATCTGGCAGCAGGCAAGGAATCGGTAATTCAGAAACAACAAAGCCACTGATGGGTCATCATGTAATCTGTACTGAAAATTGCAATCTGTAATGAGATTGGAAGCACAGATGAGGGGACTAAAATTGATTACCTACCATATCTAAAATTTTCAATTTTATTGCACAAATGTGATCAAAACTAGCTCATAAACTTAAGAGATTAGTTGAGAAAGAGTAAAGATTACTTTTAAATTAGGTGGAAAAAAAGGAACGAGTTATTTAAATGTAAATTATTTATTTTACAGCAATATGGTTCATCTCCAAGGTGATTCTCATGTTCATATTATTTTATTTTCCATTTCTGACTATGGTGTATCTTGTTGCTTAGTCAGGACTGACATAAGAGACCTTATTCATTTGAAGAAAAAAATAGATAAATAAAGGAAAAAGTTCAACAATGAAGAGAAACACTGAAGTCAATTAGTCACATTTCGTACAACCGAATGTGGAAAAGGGCTGGGAAGGTATGAGATTTTGCTCAGACAAGTAATCAAAAATAAACTTCACCCATGTTGTAGCTGCTCTTGGCTGCTTTTTCTCCCTGACAGCAACTTACAGGTAGGTGTCAAATTGTTGTTCTCATCATAGCACCATAAATCACCCCTTTCTGCTCTGATGAGATTATGACTAGCACAGAAATAAATGATCATAGCTATTTCCCATAGGATTCTGATCAAGTACTTTGCTGAAAAAGGGAGGAAATGCTCAGTTTTTCCAGTTATTAAGGACTTTAAGTTATTCCTTTTTCTGTTCTTTTGTAAGGAAATTTCCTCCTTTTCTATTGTAGGTATATTTCTTTTCTAAATACAAACCTAGCTACAAAAGATACTCTAAATTCTCCACTAGTGTTTGCATGTCAAAATGAACAACTCCATTCAATCTAGAAAAGATAGATCTGCCCAAAGCAAGAGAAACCAGTCAGATCTTTTGTGACAGAACTGGATAATAGGTCCAGACAATAGTTTAGAGAA
The DNA here is from genome assembly GCA_013400475.1 of Tricholaema leucomelas. NCBI lineage: Eukaryota > Metazoa > Chordata > Aves > Piciformes > Lybiidae > Tricholaema lacrymosa > Tricholaema leucomelas. The sequence goes on from WAAF01019216.1 coordinate 263,396, forward strand.
ACATGAGCCATTTAGAATACAAATTTACTGTGTCATTCATACGTCTGTATCAACTATTTAATTTGCCTTGCAGATGGAGACATCTTCAGTCATGTTCTGAAAGTAATCTAAACTTCAATTTATTACCTTACTTTGTGTCATTATTACCTCTTGTCTTTCATCCATTGAGTTTACAATCAACAATTGCCTTTAGACTACATTTGACATCACTCAATGCCCTGTAATGGAGGTTTGCCGTGTCTAGGTCATGTGCATGTGCTGTCTGCTCACTGAGCTGAGCGTAGATCTATATATTGGTACAATTTGTGCATTGGAACAGGCTGCCCAGAGAGGGTGTGCAGTTTCTTTCTCTGGAGAGTTTCAAAACCCACCTGGGTGGACACCTGTGCAGCCTGCCCTGAGTGATCCTGCTTTGGGAGCGCAGCTGGATGCAATGATCTCTGGAGGTCCTTTTCAATCCTTAACATTCTGTGATTCTGTGATTTGCATTGGTATTAACATTAGTATTAATGTTTGAATAAATCTGTTTTCATTTATGAGTCTCCTCTCATTTTTCACATCTCCCTTCCCAGCTGGGAAAGGGTTATTGTGTGACAGGGGAGCAGCTCTATTTTAGCCCTAGATGTGGGATAAATGTAGACAATCATAAATACATTTGGTTCATAAGTCTATAACTTGTGTGGGGAGATGCCAGCATGACCAGTTTAGCTGTAATACTGTGATGGTTTGAGAGTTACCCGCCCCCTTACTCTTATGAAATCACCCAGACTAGACTCAGCCAGCTGGAAGTTTAGAAATGAAGCTTTATATTCATAGCTTAGCACAAGATACAAGCAGAGATTTACAAGCATTGAACTCTTAGAGAACTACGTTCAGAATATTTGTTTATACACCAAATGGGACCCTTTGGATTTGTTTACTTTTGACTGTTCTTTACATGTCAAGACTGAAAAGGCAATTCTTCAAACTAATCCAGAAATTCCTACTGAAGGAAATGACAGTAGGTTGTAGCTCCAAATGTAAGGAACTCTGAGTAGCTGTATTTTTTTCCTTAAAACTGTGCTCTTGATAGTCACTGATGAATGTTGCATAACAATCATAGAGAATTCATAGAATCATAGAATGGTTTGAGTTAGAAGGGACCTTTAAAGGTCATCTAGTCAATCCTGTTGCAGTAAGTAGGCACATCTTCACTAAATCATCAGAGGGCTGGAGCACCTCTCCTATGGAGTCAGACTGAGAGAGTTGGGGCTGTTCAGTCTTCAGAGGATTAGGTTCTGAGGAGACCTTACTGTGGCCTTCCAGTATCTGAAATGGGGTACAAAAAGCTGGTAAAGGACTTTTTAGGGTGTTGGATAGTGATAGGACTGGGGAGAATCTACCTACTAGAAGTGGGTAGATTCAGATTGGATGTTAGGAAGAAGCTCTTACTCGTGAGGGTGGTGAGACACTGGAACAGGTTGCTCAGGGAGGTGCTGGAAGCCTCATCCCTGGAGTTTTTTAAGGCCAGACTGGAGGTGGCTCTGAGCACCCGGATGTAGTGTGAGGTGCCGTAGCCTGGGGCAGGGGTGTTGGACCGGGATGACCCTTGAGGTCTCTTCCAGCCCTGACAATTCAACAATTCTAGCTAGCAGAGATCTGAATACATTCCACAGATCTTTACTTCGAGGCTGCTGCAGTACTCATAAAAGAGAATTGCTGTGATTCCAAACTATCTCTAATAACTCAGGTTTTATTTACAAACTGAATCAATCTGCTAAATCAAAGAGCCATAGAAAACACAAACACAGGGAAGGGAAGGGAAGGGAAGGGAAGGGAAGGGAAGGGAAACTTTTGCAATTCATGCATGTAAAATGAAGAATTGCAGAATTCCATTACCACATCAGCTGTCATGTTACTTTGGAATTGTAATGTTTGGAATTCATTCATTACTATCCATGCTGAATGACTGATAAAAGCATCACTGAAACAACTGTGTTCTACATTAAGTTTGTTTACCTTTCCATCACAGTACCACTCACTATTCTTTTCAATAGCCATATGTACTTCTGGCTAAAAAGTGCAGAAATAGAGGAGAATTTTGTTTTCAAACAAAGGAAAAATTATAGGACAAGCAGATATTGATCCAACAAATGAAATAGTTGCTATACAAAGACAAAATATTTTATAGACGCTTGAGATCAGCTGAGAGCATGATGAAAAATCAGTAGCAGGAATGCTACTTTAGAAATGCTAAAATAGAAATATTTCTACCCACTCAATGCTGTGCTTGTATAAATCACATCTAGAAAAGGATACAGCAGTAATCTAGCCATTCTCAACTACTTCAGAAAATCGAGATCTAATTTTGTATCCATCACCTACAGCGTAGCCAGACTCATTTAATTTCAAAGGTATTTTCTCACCTTGGGATATTAAGCCAAGAAGGCCAACAGCATCCTGCCTTGTATCACAAGCAGCAGGTCTGCGATTCTACCACTGTAGTCAACAATTGAGTGCTGTGTTCAGTTTTGGGCTTCTCACTACAAGAAAGACATTGAGGTGCTGGAGCACATCCAAAGAAGGGTGAATTGGAAAACTGAAATATCTTTAATGAAAATAACAGTAATAAAATTAAATGCATACAAAACCAATGTTGAACCCAACACCAGTGATGCCATCACTGTCACCACTGATGCTGTGGTTGGAAGTTCCAGATTGAAATCAGCAGCAGACAGGAACTGAATTCAGGAGCGGGATTCTGGAACTAAGTTAAGGAGTTCATGAGCTGGGATCAAAGGCAGAATGAACAGAGTCTTTCTCAGACGCTGAAGAAAAGGTTTGATTCTTGTGATCCCTCAGCTTTTCATTGACTATGACCTCTCTGAAAAGAAATACCTAGTTGGTCAATTCAGAACTCACTTTTTCTGTCTAGTTCTCCCTGCAGGTGTGGCTTTTTACATCCTGTAGTCCCCAGTGTAGTACATCAGATTGTGGTCCACCAGACTTAACAGTGATCTTGGTCTGCATGTCAATTCTTGTTACTGACTGTAGTCATTGAGTGTTATCACTACTAGAAGACGACACAGTGAAAATATACTATTAATTTCAGAAAGTTCAGTTACTTAGAAGAGATTGAGCTAAGAAGTAAAATCACAGAAAGATTTCTCTTCTAGATCAAACCAGGATTAAGTCTTATGAGGAGTGTCTGAGGAACCTGGGATTGTTCAGCATGGAGAACAGGAGGCTCAGAGGAAACTTTAGAACTCTCTACAGCTGCCTGAAAGAAGGTTGTAGAGAAGTGAGTGTCAGTCCTGTCTCCCAAGTAGCAAACAATAGGATAAGAGGAAACGGGCTTGAGCTGCCCCTTCATTGAAAGGATTGTAGAGCATCAGAACAGGTTGGGCAGGGAAGTGGCTGAGTTAAAGACATATAGACATGATGGCAAAGATCACGGTTCAGTGGCAACTTGGAAGTGTTAGGTTAATGGCTGAACTTGATCTTAAAGGTTTCTTCCTACCAAAATAATTCTATGAATCTAAACTTTGGGACAGATATTTTTTTCCTTATACTCACAGCTCCAGTACGCTTCCACTACCTGTTAAGGTGCACTATTAAGTATCAGCAATAAAGTGTTACAATAGAAACCTATTGTTTTCTATTTAGGTGCTAGTGGTAGATTTGGCAGTGTTAGGTTAATAGCCAGGCTTGATCTGAAAGATTTTTTCTTGTCTAAATGTTTCAATGATACATTTTATGCCCTTTGTGTCTTTGTGTCTGAAAATTCCAATATTAACTGAGTCCTTTCAGGATCTTATATTGCTCTTAGTAATCCCTTTTTTCCCCTTCACCACCAAAACACATAAAATTGAGTAGGCTGTTTTAGCTCACAGTGTTCTGTTTCATTTTTCCCATGCTCAGTGTTTTCATTACCCATTCAAAAATTCCATCTGCTCTCCAAAATCCTCAGCACATCTCTGTTATGGCAAAACAATTCAAATTCTTCTACCCATCTGCTGTTTGTAGATCTTATAATTGCCACTTAGTCCTAAAGACCAAATACAGTCAGTGTGCAATCTGATTTGAATTCACTGACTAAGAAAGTAACTCCACGTCACAATAAGCTGCATTCTGGTAGGAAATAAGCAAGATATGTGACTTCTCTGCAGAGGAAAGTCAAAGCACTTCAAGTGCATCAACGTTTTGCCATTACTGTTTCACAATGCATAAAATTCTCTGTAACTAATCTAATCTGTCCACAGTGCTGTGGTTAGTAGGTCAAGAGAGGTGTGCTAGTTTGAAGCTAGCTAGAATGTCAAACCTCTGCACAATGTGACTCGTAAGAGAAACAATTTTGAGTGGGGACCTGAACAACAAGCAGCCTTTGATCAAATCAAACGAGAAGTAGTCCATGCAGTGGGCTTGGGACCTGTGCGATCTGGTCCGGACATTAAAAACATTCTGTACACGGCTGCCAGTGACAATGGTCCAACTTGGAGTCTTTGGCAGAGAGCTCCAAATGAGACACGTGGGCATCCACCTGATTTCTGGGGTTGTAGCTACAGAGGTTCAGAGGCAAATTACAACCCAACAGAGAAAGAGATACTAGCAGCCTATGAAGGAGTGAAAGCAGCTTCTGAAGTGATTGGAACTGAGTCACAATTGCTTCCTTCTATGTATTTTTAAAGGCTGCTGAAGGAGAGATCTGACCCACCCCTTTTATTTTGGAGAAATGCTGTCAATGGGATGTGATGCCTTTCTATGAGTCTAATTTAAACTGACAATGCCTTTAAAAAAAAAACTTACAGAGGAATTTTATTAAAAAGATACATACCAATTGCAGTTTGTCACAGGAGAGCTGCCTGCATCAGTAAGAAGACATACCCCCTCCCTAGCCATCACCATTTCACTATCAAAGCCTAACAATGCCTGCAAGATGCAAACAGAACATTCTTTCCATTTTTCAACTCTGTCACACCAGTTTATGTTTTGTTCACAATGGCAACTGCCTTGCTTGATGTATTGTGCTTATGTTCTCACCTGCTTGTTGTCATTCAGGTGCTAAATGAGGAGAATGAATATGTATAACTCTTTCAAAAGTGCATCATAATGACACAGTCTGGCATATTTTATGATCCATCCCAGCAGATACTGATTATTTCGTGCAGTTCTGATGCAGGTTGCACCGCTTGGGTTTTGATGGCTCTTGCCAACTTCCTCAATGCAAATGATTAACAGCAATAGTAAAGGGGAGAACTTATTAAGCAAAGACTCGTTAGAGGGGTAAGGAATGGTAACATTTCATTCCTCATGACTCATTAAGTCACAATATTAGTTTGCTTTACCATAAGAGGGGTTTTCTAAACTTTTTTGTTTCAGTGTCTGAGTACACAATAAATTACTCTTATATATGTGGGAAATCAAACATTTCAGCTTTTATTTCTTCACAGTGATTTCTTGTGTTTGTCAGTAATTAACAATCTCCTTCAGCATGGAGATACATTATATTAGAAGCTCTGGTTGGTGTTGTTTATCTGTTTAATGGTCCCTGATGAAGCCATTATTTTTTTTCATTCTTTTTTTTTTTTTTTTTTAAACCTCAATTACAGTCATTAAAGCAGGAGTGGTGGAATACTTCCTGAGATGTTTAGAGCAGCAATTAAAAAACAGCCCTTGTGAAAAACAATCATTAGGATTCTCAGTATGTTGACACAGTGGTGTTTGGCTGGAATGCAATTGGTTTACTTCATAGCGGCTCATATGATGCTGTGGTTTTCGTTTCTGGTTTTAAAATGGTGTTGATAATGCAGCAATGTTTTATCCATTGCCAAGCAGTACTTGCACAATGTTGAGGTCTCTTCTGTTTCACATATCACCTCACCAGTGAGTGAGTGAGTTGAGGATACAAAAAGAGTTGGGAGGGGACACAGTTGGGACAGATAACCCCAACTGACCAAAGGCAAATTCACAGAATCACGGAAACATTCTGGTTGGAAAAGACTCCCAGGATCATCAAGCCCTACTGTTATCTCTACTCTATAAAGTTCACCCCTAAACCATATCCTCAAGCACCACATCCAAACAGCTTTTAAAGACATTTAGGGTTGGGGACTCAACCACCTCCCTAGGCAGCCCATTCCGATGCCTGACCACTCTTGCTCTGTAAAAATGTTTTCCATCATGCTGTCTAAACTTATTCAGTGGTAGCTTGAGGCCATTCCCTCCTGTTCTATCACTATTTACCTGTGAGAAGAGACCAGCAGCAGCCTCTCCACAATGTCCTTTCAGGTCTTTCACACTTCATGAATTCATACTTAACAATAAAACCTGCAGGGAAGCAGAAGGAAAAAAGATGTGTTTGGAGTTATGGTATTTATCATCCCAAATAACCATTATGCACAATGGAGCCTGAAGTAGTGAATGAAGTCCTTGATTTGTTTTGCTTACATTCATGGCTTTTGCTTTACCTACCAAACCCATGAATTCTCTCACATGAACCATTCTGTGTTCTCCGTTCCTCTGTACCAGAGTGAGCAAGAGGCTGTGTGTTTTAGCTGCTGGGTGGATTCAAACAACAACACCTAAGCATCCAAATAACAAATGCCATTCTCCCTGACAGATGCACTGATGCAGAATTTTGGCTCAAAACTTTATAATGAGGGTTTTCCTCAAATGCTGTCTCATCACTAAATAAAGAGCTTAGGAGGCTGTAAATCTAGGAGACTAGTTTGGGGGGAAAAAAAGCATCTAACTTATAACGGTTTATTCTGATATACATAAAGACATTGAGACAGGCTAATTGTGGGGCAAAGGGAGTTTTACATTGTTGATATATTCAGCCTATGTTCTCTCTTATGTATTCTACTGCCTAAACAAATGACACATTCAGGTCTCCAGAGTCTACGTTCTGCCTCTGTCAGTAACTGCTGTTTGGCTTCTGGTTAAAGGCAGCAGAATTTTTTTTGCCTTGAGGACAGTCTAACACGTTTTCATCTCAGAGTTTTAATTTCCACACTGCATTACACCTTAAGAGAACAAAGCATGCTGAGTGCTAGCTTTATAGCCACCTCCCAGTTCATCTCATTCTGCAGGAAGAATGATATTCCACAAACAATGGGAGTAGTAAAATGATTTCTACAGTTTGAGGGAAAAAAGCAAATACAATAAAAATTATTACACAATAGTTAAAATATCACTTCTGTCAGAACTTGATCCTGGTATCAGGTTGCACTGAATGGTCTGCCCCAGGCAGTGGTGGAGTTGCCATCCCTGGAAGTGTTTAAACAGCCTGTGGATCTGGTGAGGTGGAGGTGCTGGAGTGGGTCCAGAGGATGGCAATGAAGCTGGTGAAGGGCCTAGAGAATAAATCTTATGAGGAGCAACTGAGGGAGCTGGGGATGGTTAGTTTAAGGAAGAGGAGGCTGAGACGAGACCTTATTACTGTCTACAAGTACCTGAAGGGACATTGTAGAGAGGCTGGTGCTGGGCTCTTCTCACAGGAAACTGTAGGCAGAACGAAGGGGAATGGCCTCAAGCTGAGACTGAATAGGTTTAGATTGGACATTAGGAAGAAAGTTTTTCATGAAGACAGTGGTCAGGCACTGGAATGCCCAGGGAGGTGGTTGAGTCACCAACTCTGGATGTGTTTAAGGGTCATTTGGATGTGGTGCTTAGGGGTATGGTTGGACTTGGTGACCCTGAAGGCCTTTTCCAACCTGGATATTTCTGTGATTCTGTGATGGTTTAGTGTTGACCCTTCAGTGTTGAGTTGAAGGTTAGACTGGATGATCTCTGAGGTCATTTCCAACCAGATAAATTCTGTGATTCTGTGATATGACATGAAAACTCCAGAGAAAATAGGCATCTGAAACCCAAATGAGTGCATACATCTTCATTTAAGTATCTGGAAATTATTTCATTCACTTTATTATCTGTAACTGCAGATAATAATTTCACATATTATCCCTTCTACTCAATTTCAAATGTTGAATGACTGGGAAGGTATTTCCATGGAACTATTTTTATTGGTTGGGTTTTGGTTTATTTGTCTGCTTTTCCTTTCCAGCAGATGTATTAGTGTTAGGAGGCTACCTGTAAGCTCCAAAAATCCATGAGGAAATAAAGAAATGTCCACAGTTTTGGGATTAGTTCTTCATAGTTTAGTATTTTCTTCCATTAGCTTAAGAGTGAAAGAAGGACATAGCACAAAAACTACCATGCAATATTTCTCCTCAAAATAATGCAGTGCTTACTCCCCCCCAGACCCCTCCTCACCACCTTTTACTACCTTCTCAGTAATTCTCAAGTCTTCAGGAATAAATATTGGTGATACAGTTCAGCAAATCCACCAACTAATAGGTATAATTCTCTGAAACATAATCTCATGTTTAAATAGAAACTGGAAAATGAATTAAACTCTGCTGGTTAAGAAAATATTGTAGGGGGGGAAAAAAAAGAAAGGCTTAAATTTTAAACCTAGGAGATCAGCCTTAGAGAAATTTCAATAGCATGCAATAAACCAAATTCAAGCAGGTCATTAATCTTCTGTAAAAAAAAATATTAAAATAAAAGCATATTAAAGCTTGAATATAAAATACTAATGTGCTTAACATACATAAAATTTAATTTATGCCCTGGGGTGATATCACTCATTGTTAAGGGTGATAAAAACTTAATTCATAAATGACTGAAAGGCTGAAAAATTTCATCTTCCCACTCAAAAGAAGCTCAAGTAAACCTACACCGTAGGTAGTTTGCTGAAATTCGGATTATAATGAGAATACAAGATACCTTTTTGTATTTATCAAGTATATGTATGTGGAAAAAACACTTGTTTCAATTCATCCCCACTTTTTTCTTAACCTGGCTGACATAATCACCTACAAATGCAGATGTAGCCGCCCTTTTCAGTGTGCTGAGGATGCAGTAGATTGTGCACTACCCTGAAGCACCACAGGAGTGCTCAGACCAAGAATATTTCCCTCCTTTTTTTCCAAGGCAGATCTGTCAAACCATATCACATCACATCACATCACAGCCTATGCTGTCCAAGAGAAATGTGGCCAGCAGGGCAAGGGAGGGAATTCTCCCCCTTTGCTCTCCTCAGAGCCCACCTGGAGTACTGTGTGCAGTTCTGCAGCCCCCCAACACAAGGACACTGCAATGCTGAAGTGAGTCCAGAGGAGGGCCACAAAGATGATCAGAGGGCTGGAGCACTTCTGCTATGAGGACAGCAGTTGGGGTTCTTCAGGCTGGAGAAAAGAATGCTTCAAAGAGATCTTGTGATAGCCTTCCAGTATCTGAAGAAGGGCTACAGGAAGGCTGGGGAGGGACTATTTGCAAGGTCTTGTAATGACAGGATGAGGGGTAATGGGTTTAAAACTGGCAGAGGGGAGATACAGACTAGATGTTAGAAAGAATTTATTTGCAGTGAGAGTGATGAGACACTGAAACAAGTTGCCCAGGGAGCTTGTGGATGCTCTCTCCCTGGAGGTGTTCAAGGCCAGGCTGGATGAAATTTTGAGCAACCTGTTCTAGTGGGAGGTGTCCCTGCCTATGGTGGGGGGTTTGGAACTAGCTGATCCTTGAGATCCCTTTCAAACTAAACCATTCTACGATTCTATGATCCATTCTCTGACAAGAGTGCTACCTATTAGGTAATCTACTGCTGATCAACAAATTAATATTTCAACTATTAAACACGAATGGAGCAATGCAGCAACTGTGTTTATCATTGAAACCAGATAGAGGTAGCCAGGTAACGGTGAGGCTGGTGAAACACCAGAGCAGGCTGCCCAATGAGGTCATAGAGTCCTCATCTTTGGATACATTGAAGGTTGGAGTGGGGCTCTGAGCAGCCTTATCTTGTTGAAGGTGTCCCTGCTCACTACAGGGGGTTAGACTAGATGACCATTAATGGTCACTGCCATCTTAAAGCATTTTATGCACTCTAGGCTCTGACAAAGCAATTCTTACTGTTTAAAAAGCTTTGAGATGTAACAGAGTGAACTTGCTAAATTCATATGATATGTTTTATGCAATTTCAGGAAAATGCTTTTGTTTTCCTTTATTGTCAGGGAATCAGACAGTTGCTGGTAAATTTAGGCTCAGACCATATCCTCACCTGAAATTTAACTGCTCTAAATGAGCCACAAAACCACATCTCTTCTAAGTGCCCCACTATAAATGTAGACATGATATTACACATACCTCCTCTCAAAAAATTTATGTTGTTTTTAGTAAGCAGAGACTTGTTCTAGTTTTGAAGTGACACATTTGTTTTCCAACCTCATGACCGTCTGCAAGGTTACAGTGACGTAAGCACTGTGCTGATATTTCATGAATTCCATTTCCACCAGAAATCCCACCAACCAAGCAGCAAATCAGAGCAAATGTGCTAATGCTGTCGAGTTTTCCAGGGCTGACATGAAGATTTCCGTTTCTTTCACACCCAGAAGAGGCCATTGGCTCACCACTAATTTAAATACCAATGCTTCCTGTCCATTTGCCAGTCTGCAGATGGAACAGAAGCTTAACCTATTTGCTGCTACTGCCAGTCTGTTGACAGCAATGTAAACCATGAAACAACCTGGCCATGATTCACCATTGGAAAGAGTTTGAGCCTGATGATACTTTCTTATTCTGGAGTCAAAGCAGACTTTTAGTACGTTTAGCTTCAGGACAAAGAATTAAAACCAAACCAAACCAAACCAAACACTAACAAGTGTTAGTTGTTAGTAACTTGCTAGCAACTAACATCAAAACAAAGCAAAACCAAACCAAACCATAAAAGCACCACAAAACAAGACAAGGAAACCGAAACCAAATCAAACCTAACTAAATACACACACAAAACTACTCCAAAACCCAAAACAAAACCCAAGAAAAACAACAAAAAATGCAAAACCAAAATTCCTCTACAAAAGAAGATAAACCAAACCAAACCATACACCCACAAACCCACCCCAAAACCCCAAACAAAACAAAATAAAACCAAAAATAAAGGCAAAAAAAAAAAATCCCTCCAACTCCACAACAAAATCTCCCCACAAAACAGAAACAACACAAAATGAACCCAAACCACAAAAGGGGAAATTTTCAGCTCCCTGCTTGCTGTTACCAAAATGAAGTGCACATGTAATAAAAATTAAAATGCATTTGGCCCTCAGTGCACAGGATTCAACACATTTCTTTTCCAGGTGCCTGTGGACCTAACCTCCTGAGACTGAGGTGCATATGTCCATTCTTTTCTCCCTCCAGGATCTATTATCACCCTCTAAAGGGACAATTTTTCACTCCTAATGATGTCAGACCATTGTTATTTTCAAAAAAGCAAAATCACAGAACCTTAGAGGTTGGAAGGGACCTCCAGAGATCACCCAGTCCAAGACCCTGTGAAGAATCCCCTAGGGTATTTCACACAGGAACACATCCAGACAGGTTTTGAAAGTTACCAGAGGAGGACACCCCACAACATCTCTTGGCAGCCTGTTCCAGTGCTCTGGCACCTTCACTGTAAAGAAGTTTCTCATCACGCTGAGGTGAAACCTTCTGTGTTCAAGCTTGTAGCCCTTGCTCCTTGTCTTATTGCTGCTGACCACCAAAAAGAGATTGGCCCCAGCCACTTGACACCCACCCCTCAGATATTTGTACACTTTGATCATATCTCCTCTCAGTCTTCTCTCCAGACTAGACAACCCCAAGGCTCTCTTCATAGGGAAGATGCTCAAGACCTCAGTCATCCTCGTGGCTCTCCGCTGGACTCTTTCCAGCAGATCTCAGTCTATCTTATGCAGTTGTTTTGAAAGCTGATGACATGCAAATGTTTCCTATTCCTACCTCTAATTAATCACTGTGTCTGTATGCAGCTTTTCAAGTGTTTTACAAAGACAGTGATACTGTCTTGTCATCTCTGTGATCCTCCTATCAATATGTTACACACATTGTGCACACCCTGATGTTTTCTTAAGCCTGCTTAACTTTTTAAGCTGTAAAGAATCAGAGCTTTAAAGATTGTTTGCTTTCATTATCTGTTATGTATGTTTTAAAAGGGGAAAAAATATAAAAGGAGGGAGAGTAAAGACTTCAAGTCCAAGTGTGAGGATACTTGCAAGCGTTACACTGTGTGCAAACCCTTTTCCTTCAGGCTTCCTCTGTGCAGTTTTAGGCAAAGCAGCAGCTACGTTTGTGCTTCAGATCTCTCTGTGTAAATTGGCAATTACATGGCACTTCAGCTGAACTGCACAATTTGGGGACTAGACTCTATGGAAAAAAAAAAAAGGCAGTTCACAAGCATAAATTATAAAAGCAAGGTTGAAATACATCTAAACCAAGGCTTTCCTTTTAGGTACAGGCAGGTTTTAATGCTGATGGATGCTGCTATGAAACTGGTCCATCCACAACTGTATTGGAAGAGAAAAGGAGTTTTTTCCACTCACTGACCACTATTCCTTGATCTGTTTTGAAGATCACCGCTCCACAGCTCAAACTTTGCTTAATCATTTCTACCACAACAACATTTCCTACCACAACTTCATTTCAGTCAGGTCATTAGATTTTGTGTGTTATGGCACTGTTGTTTGCATTTTAAACTCCAGTGTGGACAGCTCCCTAGATCCTGTAGTTTATCATGCTGATCAGATGTTGACTGAAACTACTCAGAGCAGACTGAATGGGGCACAGTGCTGAATGGTAATGACAAAATTAAAAATCTGAGTGTAGTTTAGTATAAAACATATTCTAAAATTGATGTTTTACCCAGTCTTGGTGGCAAAAAAACATTTACTTGGATACTCAACACCTAAAAAGTGGCATTTTCCAAACCACTTTAGTCACTGCCCTTTCTAAAAATAGATTTATGGATGGAGTTGATTCTTGAGTGTAAGCATCCTGTTTACATAGGAATGGGATGAGGTGCTTTGATAAATACACAGTGAGAGAGGTGTAGATAATACATGTAGTTCAAGAATCTACTTCAGAGATCAGATCAGTCATTTTCACATTCAGAATTCTCAGAGCTGGAAGAGACTCCAAGGATCATCTAGCTCCAAAAGCCCTGCCATGGGCAGGGACACCTCACACTAGATGAGATTTCTAAGAGCCACATCCAGGCTGGTCTTAAAAGCTTCCAGGCATGAGGCTTCCACCACCTCCCTGGACAACCTGTTCCAGTGTCTCACCACCCTCATGGTGAAGAACTTCTTCCTAACATTCAATCTGAATCTACCCACTTCTAGTTTTGTATATTGCATGTACTGCAAGTAAGGCAAAGTTCTGTCCAAGAGAAAGAGAGAGAGAGATAAAAACAAAAATACCCTGCAGACTGCCAGACAGTTAAGCCAACACTTCTAGCACACTCTGGAACATAAAGATGCCACATTTTGAATTATTTTTCTACAGCTGCCAATATCTACTATAGCCAAATACTCAACCTTTTCATAAAGCAGGGATTACTATCTTATATTTTCATAGTTGTAAGCATATACACCATAGCATTCATAAATAATAAGCATTGTAAGCTATATTTTAGATTGTTATTTTAATTTTAGCCAAACTCAAACTAATATTCACTTTGGCTGCATCAAGAGAAGCATGGGCAGCAAGGCAAGAGAGAAGATTCTGCCCCTTTACTCTGCTCTCGTCAGACCCCACCTGGAGTACTGTGTGCAGTTCTGGAGCCCCCAGCACAAGAAGGACATGGAACTGCTGGAGCGAGTCCAGAGGAGAGCCACGAAGATGATCAGAGGGCTGGAGCAGCTCTGCTATGAGGACAGGCTGAGAGAGTTGGGGCTCTTCAGCCTGGAGAAGAGAAGGCTTCGAGGAGACCTTATAGTGGCTTTCCAGTATCTGAAGGGAGCCTACAGGAAGGCTGGGGGGGGCCACTATTTACAAGGTCTTGTAATGACAAGGGGGAATGGGTTTAAACTGGCAGAGGGGAGATTCAGACTAGATGTTAGGAAAGGGTCCTCTACAGTGAGGGTGGTGAGACACTGGCACAGGTTGCCCAGGGAGGTTGTGGATGCTCCCTCCCTGGAAGTGTTCAAGGCCAGGTTAGATGAGGCCTTGAGTGACCTGTTCTTGTGGGAGGTGTCCTTGCCTACATCAGGGGTTTGGAACTGGATGATGTTTGAGGTCCTTTCCAACCTAAACCATTCTATGATCCTATACATATTGGGAAACATTTTAAGAGGTGTAGTGGATTTAGACCTATGGTTTATCTGGTTCTGAAACTTATTTTTTTTTTTCCTAAACAGCTCAGCTTTCCTAGAAGCCCAACTCACTGCTTAAATGATTTACTCATTAGTGAAAAAGTGATTAGAGAAAGCATTAAAAATTAGGTTGCTTGTCTCAAGTCAGAGCCTTAAAGATCACTTTCGGTAAGAAAAAGAAAGGGAAAAAAAAAAAAGACAGGAATAAGACCATTCCTTTTAGCAAAGATAATAATTTCTTGTGTTTTAAACAGAAAACAAAATAATTTTAATTTACTGTCTATAAATATTATTCAAGCTGGAATTAAACTTTCTGAGCTATGCCTGTACTGGCACAAACTACATTTTCAAGCAGACCTAGTCAAAATTTCTTTTCCAGGGAAGCAAATTAAACAGGTACAGCACACCAAATGAGCTGAACTTTGTCCTCAAAGAAAATTGGTTTTTCCTTTTCAATTTCATTTCAAAGAGACCTGACAACTGTCGCTTTGAACAAACTTTAACAGCACAATATCCTTTGTGCAAGTTTCCCCCTGTCAGCTTTTCCATTCCAGCAGGAACTTAGAACAAAGTGTGCGCTGCCCTTTGAGCTGAGAACTTCATCAGTTGAATGAACACTACCATGGTGCAGTGAAATTGAGGGCATACTCCCTCTGTTAATCTGAGCAGTGCACTCTCTCAACAAATACAACTTCTCTATCTTTCACAAGGATAAACTAGCCAGCCAGCCCTCCTCACATTTTACCTGTTCTCCTATGTTTACAGCAAACCAAAAACCATTTGAAAATCCACCTGTTCAAACATAAGCAGGTGGCAAACTGCCTTGGTAACAAACACATCTCTTCCTTTTTCAGTTTTCACATACATAGAATGCATGGGTTAAATCTGCATTTATCTATTGTCAGCCTATCCAAAATCTATGGCACAGAAACTTCTTTTGCTTTAAACTGGATCAGTTCAGTTTGGTTTGATTTCATTTGGTTATGTTTGGTTTTGTTTTGTTTCACAGAATCAACCAGGTTGGAAAAGACCTCCAAGATCATCCAGTCCAACCTATCACCCAGCCCTGTCCAATCAACCAGACCATGGCACTAAGTGCCTCAACCAGGCTTTTCTTGAACACCTCCAGCAACTCCACCACCTCCCTGGGCAACCCATCCCAGTGGCAAACCGCTCTGTGAAGAACTTCACCTGACACCCAGCCTACACCTCCCCTGGCACAACTTGAGACTGTGTCCCCTTGTTCTGTTGCTGGTTGCCTGGCAGAAGAGACCAACCCCCACCTGGCTACAGCCTTCCTTCAGGTAGTGGTAGACAGCAATGAGGTCACCCCTGAGCCTCCTCTTCTCCAGGCTAAACAACCCCAGCTCCCTCAGCCTCTCCTCATAGGGCTTGTGCTCCAGACCTCTCACCACCTTCATTGCCCTTGTGGTTTTCTTTCTTTGTTGGTTTGTTTTTCTTTTTTAAACAGAGCCCTTAAGGTCATTTTTAAAAAAGTAAACAAAAGGGAAGGAGGAAAAAAAGAAGAAAAAAGTAATTGAAAATCTAGAAATCTCTTAAGAGTGCTTAAAAATAGTTCAAGAGATTAATCACATTCTGGTGGTGAAATGGTGTTATTTGTACCCATCTAAGACCAACGTTCTTGCACATTCTGGGGCAGCAGCACTCTCTCAGGAATGCTTATTTAAGAGCAGGCTCAAAAATGTATTGTATGCCTTAGTATTCATGCACGGCTGACACATGGTGGCCTCTTGAAGTGAAACACTGCAAGCAATTCTACAATGTCTCTTCTGAGTTTCTTCCTATGTATTAATCTCACATAAGAGGAGATAGCCTCTTCAAAAAAAAAAAAAAAAAAAAAAAAAAGCTTTGTTAGTAAAAAGGAAGCACTCAGAGAAATATTATGTGGCCAGAATTTGAGTGGAACTGTGCTCATGAGGGCTGGCCAAACAAAACATGGCTTGAGAGCAGCCCCGAGGAAAGGGACTTAGGGGTGCTGGTGGGTGAGAAAATCAGCATAAGCCAGGAGTGTGCACTTGCAGCCAACCAGATCCTGGGCTACATCAAGAGAAGTGTGGACAGCAGGGCAAGGGAGAGGATTCTGCCCCTCTACTCCACTCTGGTGAGACCCAACCTGGGGCACTGCATCCAGTTCTGGAGTCACTATTACAGGAAACATATGGACATGCTGGAATGTGTCCAGAGAAGGGCCACACAGATAATCAGAGGGATGGAGTTCCTCTCCTATGAGGACAGGCTGAGAGAGTTGGGACTGTTCAGTCAGGAGAAGAGAAGACTTTGAGGAAACTTTATTGCATCCTTCCAGTATCTGAAGGGGGCTTACAAGAAAGCTGGGAAGGGATCTTTTAGGGTGTCAGTTAGTGATGGGACTGGGTGGAATGGAGCAAAAGTAGAAGTGGGTAGATTCAGATTAGATGTTGGGAAGAAGCTGCTCACCATGAGGGTGGTGAGACACTGGAACAGCTTTCCCAGGGAGGTGGTGGAAGCCTCATCCCTGGAAGTTTTTAAGGCCAGGCTGGATGTGGCTCTGAGCAACCTGACATATTGTGAGGTGTTCCTGCCCACGGCAGGAAGCTTGGAACTGGATGATCCTTGGGGTTCCTTCCAGCCTTGACAATTCTGTCATTTTATAAAAACATATGAATGGGCATAAGAGTAAAATTAGTACTGATGATGCTTTTTCATCAAGATCTGGGCCCTGGAGTATGCACTTTATTTCAATCACAATTTACAAAGATCACTGGTTACGGAGTCTCTATAGGTGAAGATTTTGAAGGCATCTGGACCGGTCCTGAGCATCTTGCTCCAGGTGACCCTTAGGCAGGAAAGTCAGCCCAGGTGATATCCAGTGGTCCCTTCAAACTTCATGTATTTTGTGATTCTCTGAAAACACCACCCACAAAAATTGTTTTAAATCTATTTCCTTTGTGCCATTTGCTGTACAACTGTAAACTTACATTTACCCATCTTTGCCTTGTGTTCCTAGGTGACTATTTTCACTTTTTTTTTCTTCTTTATTAATATTTAACTACTAATATCAAACATGCACATAGAGGAAGCTTGAGTTCAGAATGGGTAAAGCTGCCAAAAAAAATAAATTAATCAATACCTAATTTTAATTACAGATTTTTTATTATCATGTATGCTGTGCAGTTGAGAACTCAGCTCAAACCTTGCATGAACCAACCAGGACATGGAATATATATATATATATTATTTTATTTTTTTTGTTAAAGTCACAAGAGGTTTAATTAAGCAGTTTTGATCATCTGGACCTGATTAAAAATCTAAATATTTTAGGATCATGGAAATTCATCTTTATGGATAAAATATTTTTCATGCAGAAATGAAATTGGCAAAAAAGAAGTTGAGACAGATTAAAAAAACAGCAATGGTGGAAAGTCTGGAGCTCTGCTCACTGTGACTGAATGGATTTTTGACATTGCAGAGCATGTGAGCAAGACTTCTAAGTCATGTCACAGCTGCCAAATGGAAACACTGTAATGACAAGCTCCTGAAACTCCTCTGCATGCTGCTCTATGTGATCTGTGTGTGTACCCATTGCAACAAATGTGTGCTTAAATAAAAATACAGGTGTTTTTTGGTTGGGAAGAAGGTGTACCTCAAAAATCTATATTTTCTGGTTTTACTTGAAGCGGTTACAAGAAGAGCCTGAGGGAGCTGGGGCTCTTTAGCTTGGAGAAGAGGAGACTGAGGGATGACCGCATTCATGTTTATAGATGTAAAAGGTGAGTGCCAGGAGGATGGAGCCAGGCTCTGCTGGGCAATGCCCAATGACATTGGAAATGCCCAATGACATAGGAAATTCCATGGAAACATGAGGAGAAGTTTTTACCTGTCAGGGTGCCAGAACACTGGAACAGGCTGCCCAGGGGGGTTCTGAAGTCTCCCTCTCTGGAGATATTCAAAACCTGCCTGGATGTGTTCCTGTGTGATCTGATATAGGCGATCCTGCTGTAGCAAGGAGGTTGGACTGGATGAGCTTTTGAGGTCCCTTCCAGTCCCCAACAGTCTGTGATTCTGTGATTTTGTGATCCATCCCAAACTCTTGTTGGGAGGAAGTGAACAGTGGTCTGTTTTCTAAGGATCCCAGTTCAGTTTCAATTTGCTCCCTAAAGGTTCAGTGACATTTAGCTTTGGAATTTTATGCTCTGGTTTACAGTTATTGTTAAACTACTATTCTGTGTCGTTTCGTTTGCATGAGGTGATACAGCTTTCCATTCCAGCAGAAATTTTGGTGAGAGATAAGAAGTATTTTGCTTATGCAATAGTGTCAGTCTCGAGGATTCCAGCCTTATGAATGAAACCTCTTGAATCCTAGCACTTGAAATAACCCACCATTCTATATACTCTTTCCAGATCCCTATCTCTACTTGCATTTAGAGAGACACACTTGGGATATCTCAAACTGAATGCCAACACAGAGACAAGAGTATAAAGAGGGGGGAAATGTAAATTTGCCTAAGTATTTCTTCTGATATGGAGAATCTCACAGCCTTGGTGGCATGTATAATTTATATTTTTTTATATCACACGTAGCAACTTCTGCATCAGATTCACTTTTCTGTAGTCCTCGTTGCATGCTCAGTTCTATCACCTCTCTCACACTCTTTGTCCGAAGCTGTAAAAGTCTGTTCTGTTGTCCCTAATCTTATGAAAATCCACCCTGCAGCTGTCCCTTCACTTCTTGAAGCCGCCTCATTACTCCTTTTATTTTCTTCTGTGGGGCCAGGGGTCCAATGCTCCACAGGAAAGTAGAAATGATGGTGGTACACACAGTTATTTATCCTGTGTTAAAGAAATAGAGCAACGTGAACGGTTTGGTGATTGGTTTTGGTGTTTTGGTTTCCTTTTTTAATCCTGAACTTCTCATATGCACACAGGTCTTTAAAAATATCCCAGTACATTCTAACCATGCAAACACAGATGTGTCCGTGCCCTGTAATCTTTGCTTTAAATTCCTAGCATTTAATGAAGAGTGCAGAACAGCTACTGGAGATTTGATAAATTGCACTGGGAAAAGGTCACCAAAATGACTAAAGAAGAGAGGAAAATAAGAGTGTGTTGCCATTTCAAGATGGTATGAAAGGCTAAAGATTGTTTCTGCTCTTTTTGTGTGCTTTATTGGTAGATTTTATGGAGGAAGGAATGTTGTATTGAGAGAGGAATATGGTGGGGACAGGGCTAGTTTTCTTCCTTTTTTCTCCACTCTGTGTTCTGGTTTTGTACTGCATTTATGCAGTGGTCATTTATCAGCATTTATACAGCTTGTTGTTTCAAGACATCTTGTGGTCAGTCACTGAGTTTAACAAGAACATTTATTTTGTGTTTTGAGTTCTTCTAATCAAAAACCTCGAGGTTCTTTTGATATGTGAAGCACAGTAAAAAATACAGCCTGAAATGCCATCTAAAATTGACAAAAGCATTTGCTTTATGCTTGTGATGTGCTTAAAGAGTGTATTAGATGACAGTAAGAAAAGAGAAATAGCTGAGACACTTCCCTGAAATTGTGCCACTCAGAAAATACTAAAAAAGTGATATGATTTTAAAATATTATAAAGCTAACCAGTGTATTTAAATTCATTCCAAGCTTCAATTTAACAGGTGATTTCTGGAAGAGACAGGCAATAACAAAGCTTTGGAATCATTTACTTGTTTTGACAACCAAAGTAAAAGAGTTTATTCGTAATAGAGACTACTCAGGAGCTAATGATTCTTGTGGAAAAGAAAACTCAGGATTAGGATGACCAGCTTCTTTATATCACAGACCTTCTAGTTCTACAAGAGTGAACGACCTGGCTCTTCCTTGTCAGATTATGCTATTGATGTTAATACAATTCCACTTCAATTTAGGTTGTTTGTGTATCCTACCATGTTTACACTCCCTCGCAATTTAATCCCGTGTAATAGCAATTGCATCGTGGTCAGTGTTGCTCTGTTTCTTGTCTATTGTACATTGTAACTTCCTCCATAGGTTTTGAAAAGAAGTGGTAACATCTTAAAGATGTTAAAGTGCTCTGATGAGACCTCACCCAGAGTACTGTGTCCAGATCTGGAGCCCTCAATATAGGAAGGACATGGACCTGCTGGAGCAGGTCCAGAGCAGGGCCATGAAAATGATCAGGGGGTTGGAGCACCTCTGTTATGAAGACAGGCTGAGGGAGATGGGGATGTTCAGCTTGGAGAAGAGAAGACTCTGGGGAGACCTAATAGCAGCCATCCAGAATCTGAAAGGAGCTACAAAAAGATGGAGAGAGACTGTTTGCAAAGACCTGTGGAGATAGGATAAGGGACAATGTCATCAAACTAGGGAAGAGCACATTTAGATGTGATGTTAGGAGCAGATTTTTTACTATGAGGATTGTGGAACACTTGAACAGGCTTCCCAGGGAAGTGATTGAGGGCCCATCCCTGGAGATATTCAAGGTGAGGCTCGACAGGGTTTTGGGCAATCTGATATAGTTGAGGATGTCCCTGCTGACTTCAAGAGGAACTGGACTAGGTGACCTTTGAAAGTCCCTTCCAACCCAGACCATTCTACAAGTCTATGGTTCTATGAAAGTGATTTCTTTTCTAATTGTAATTGTTTCTGTTCTATCAACATAGCAGAGCTCTCCTACAAAGGGAGAAACAGTAGTCATTCCTGTCATTGAACCAGGTTCAAACATCATCATATTTTAAGGCAGCACACAAAGATGGGCGCAAGAAGCACTAGTAAGCATGGATTTTCCATTGGATTTTGCTGTGTTGACAGCTTTAAACAAAATGTTTAGAAAGCTCCCAAAATGTTAAACTCTTGCTGAATTTCAAGACAAGATAGTTTTCAAATCCAGCAACTTAGATTCAAGACATTGCATTCTCAGATGCAAAAGTAGAGAAGCTAAAAATAAGACAATGTTGCAGCATTTGCAAGAACCTAAACCACAAATCATGGAAGATTATGGGCTGGAAAGGACCTCAAAAGATCATCCGGTCCAACGCCTCTGCCACAGCAGGAACACCTACACCAGATCACACAGGAACACATCCAGGCAGGGCTTAAGTATCTCCATGTGGATAAGGAGAGTCCACAACGTCCTTGGGCAGCCTGTTCCAGTGCTCAGGCAGCCTGTTCCACTGTTCTCTCACCTTCACAGGGGAAAAAAAAAATCCTCCTCATGTTTACATGGAACTCAACTTCCACCCATTGCCCCTTGTCCTGTCATTGGGCATACCGGTCAGAGCCTGGCTCCATCCTCCTGGAACTCACCATTTACATCTTTATAAACATGAATGAGGTCACCTCTCAGGTTCCTCCTCTCCAAGCTAAAGAGCCCCAGCTCCCTCAAGCTCTCCTCATAAGGAGGATGTTCCTAGGCTAAGGTTTACTGATCATAAGACTAGAATGAACTGAAGGATACAATTTGTCACAGAGACAAAGGCTACTATATGCACTAAAAGCATGAGGAGTTTATTCAAAACCAGAGCAGTGAATACTCCTTTAAGTACACATGTGCTGTATCCTATAGGATACCTTCACAGTCTACTGAACTGCTGTATGTTTCAGCTACCACACACATGTTTTAAGTATTCATTCACTGAAGTAAAAACAGACACCAAGAAGGCATCTCAGGCTGCGTTCACTCCTATGCTGTTTTACATGGCCTGTTATTTATCCAGCAGACTGGAATGGCTCTTGAGAAGCCGGTTTGGTTAATCAGGTCATTATGCATTAAAGACACACTCCTCCTTAATAAAACTGTGTTAAAAGTCTAAGTGAAATGTATTGCAGCTGCAGCTTACTTTAAATTGCTTTTTATGCATAAATACTATACACAATGCTGTATGCAGAAAATCTAATTATTGTTCTAGAGGCTCTGAGTTTTTTTTTGACAAGTGAAGTCTTTGGAACTACAAATCACATATTGTACATATCTTTAATGCTTTCATTTTGCCTAATGTAATCAAGAACTGTTCAGTCAGAGATAAGCATGATGCCTGTTGACAATGGATGTATTCCAGTTGCCCTTCTTGTCAAAGATGGTGGAAAGATGCAAATGATTTTTTTCTAAGAGGAATGGTACAGAGCATTGTGCTCATTCTAGTCACACTCTGCACTGAAAGTCTGTACATTTTAAGTAGCAGTGGTATCATCTCTCATATGTACTCTTATTATCTACCAGGTATGACCAAGATCAAATCTGCAAAGGGGTAAATCTTTAAATCCATTCCCCTGAATACCTGAGATCTATCAGATTTCTGCATTTGTTGACTGTGTATTGCTAGTTCTGATTGTTGGGGATGAATTGTCTGGGGGTGTCCTCTAATCTTTAACTTTCTTTTTATTTTTTTAGGAAAGAAATAGCAAAATAGAGCATGTCTGCAAACCCCAATCCTCTTTTTGGAGTGGAGACTTTCAAGACCTGTCTGGATGCATTCCTGTGTGACCTGCATTAGATTATGGTCCTGCTCTGACAGGGGCGTTGGACTCACAGAATCAATCACAGAATCACAGAAACATTTCAATTGGGAAAGACCCCCTGGATCATCAAGTCCAACTGATATCCCTACTCTGCAAAATTCATCCTTAAACCATATACTCAAGTACCACATCCAAACAACTTTTAAACACATCCAGGGCTGGGGACTCAACCATCTCCCTGGGCAGCCTATTCCAATGCCCGACCACTCTTGCAGGGAAAGAGGTCTCTGGAGGTCCCTTCCAATCCCTAACATCTTGTGATCCTGTAACAACGATGTAATATAGCCCAACATCATACCACAACATAAACCAGTCATACTACAACATAAACCAGTCTTGGGAAGCCTTCTGTAACTCCCAGTACATCATTTCTCTCAATTTTGTTCTCACTGAATGTTTTGCAACATAAACAAATCTGCTTCTACATTTGCATGAATACCCCTTTCAATTTGGTAGAATATTATCCTGCAGCTGGCAAACCTTTCCAAAATATTTTGAAACAGCATTGCTCTTTGAAAGAGGTTATTAAGGAGGACAAAGCAAAACTGGAAATAGTGACAGACTCTTAATGGCACACTCGTGGGTAGAGATACTCTGTAAGGCAAGACATAGTATGCCCTAATAAGCTTTTATTTATAATGAAGTGTTCTTGCAAGGCGAGCAGAGTGATAATCTGAATAAATGTCACTGTCAGGCTTTTTTACCTTACCAAAGGACTACACAATGAAAGGGTCTAGCTTTCGATTATGCAAACATCCAAGGCAAAGTGCCTACCAACTGAGAAAAAAAAACCAACAATCTATAAGATCAAAACAAAGAAGAAAAGAGTTTTGTTAGGCTTTTTTTTTGTTTATTTATTTACTTTTGAGGGAGGGTGGTGATGTCAGGGTAATTGCTTCATTTTCCATTGCCTACATTCTTCTTTTGTTCCAGATATTTCCAGATCCTACCCTGAGAGGGTGCATTTATTTTTTTGTTCCTCATGTGCAAAACTAAAGCTTCGAGCACTCAGTTGCTATGGAAACAAAAAGGACAGAAACAGTTTATGTATTTCAAAAGCTGTCAGCCTATATGCTGTGGATTTTGATAACTAAACTTAAACAGGACCCATCCTTTCCTTTCTTAAAACCATTCTGACATTTATTACCGTGCACGACCGTTGCTAGGGAAAATCAGGCATCTATTTTATTTAACTTATTTCCTATCAGTTTTATGAATAGTTGGGATTTCAGGACTAATTTTTGTTCTTAATTAGTGTTTAGCAAACAAAGAGTGGAAATAAACATAGAGTGAGCTGGCAAACATTGCAGTTTTCTCCACGGTTAAAGCAACACAAATTGCAGCACAGCCATTCAAAGACAGGCAGGCTGATGAAAGGCATCTTTTATATACTGTACTTAATACCTACAGATATGTGCTCAGCCATCTGAGAAAATTATCTGAAGAATGGGAAAATACAGTAGGAAAAAAAAAAACTCCTAAGCCTTTAAAGGTGGAGTGACTGCTATGCAAGATCTGGATATTTTCTGAACCAAAAGAGTAATCAATTTTACTAGACACCAACACTGTCCATTCTACTGTTGTTCCTCAGGCACTCTGACAGTTCCAGAATTAAGGTTCCCATTACAAAGTCTTTTTTTATCAGAATTTAACGATCCAGTTAAATGAGCTAAGAATGTTACACAGCACCAACTGCATGTCTTAGTAGTGCACAGTGACAGAGGACTGTACTCAGTACAAAACTCTTCTTTCCCAGAAGGTAGCACAAATAAGATCAATTTGGAAAACAATGAAAAATATCATCACTCAAACAGGATTATTTTTGTGTGGAAGGAAGAGGACAATAAGATAATTTATAGTCTTTTTAAAGTGCTTCTGCATCCAAGCAGGGATAGGAAAGTGATTGTCCTCTTGTACTCTGCTCTGGTGAGGCCACACCTCCAGTATTGTGTCCGGTTTTGGGCACCTCATCACAAGAAGAATGTGGAGGTGCTGGAGGCAGTGCAGAGGAAGGCAACAAAGCTGGGGAAGGGCCTGGAGAATAGATCTTATGAGAAGTGACTGAGAGAGCTGGGGATGGTTAGTTTGAAAAAGAGGAGGCTGAAGGGAGACATCGTGGCTGTCTACAGCTACATGAAAGGACATGGTGGAGAGGTTGGTGCTGGTCTCTTCTCACAGGTAAATAGTGATAGAACAAGAGGGAATGGCCTCAAAATGCCACTGGGTAGGTTTAGGCTGGACATTAGGAAACATTTTTTTTTCCCAGCAAGAGTGGTCGGGCACTGGAATGGTCTGCCCGGGAACGTGGTTGAGTTCCCAACCCTGGATGTGTTTGAAAGCCATTTGGATGTGGCACTCGAGGATACAGTTTAAGGATGACCTTTGTAGAACAGGGATATGGGTTGGACTTGGTGATCCTAAGGGGCTTTTCATACGGAATGTTTCTTAATGTTTCTTTGTGATTCTGTGAAATATTTGCTTTCTCTATTCCTCCCATGGTTTCTGATATCACAAACAAGCATGCAATATTAAAGATAATAATTGAAGTTACAATGATAGCTGTTCTTCAAAGTCAAATCTCCTAGATCTACTGCTGGGATACTCCCTCGCATTGCACTAGAACTACAGGAAAATGAATGCTTTGCAATACAAGAGATGACAGAATAACCTGTATTCCAATCTGATGTGCTTTGTCATTCAGAAGGAAAATGGTGCTGCAGAGACAATTAGAACAGAACCAGTTTTACTTTTCAGTTTTCCTAGTGGTGAGATTTATATAATGCCTATTTATATAACTGGGTAGCTTATTTCTCCAATTTAATTCTGTTAAGGCCAAAAACTTGTTCTGAACATAAAAATGTTTAGCATGAACTATGCAGCATTTTAATTTATGTGCTACTGTAATGTAAAAGGCAGGAGCAGGGAGGTCATTCTGCCCCTATACTCCACACTGGTTAGACCGCACCTTGAGTACTGTGTCCAGTTCTGGGTCCCCCAGTTTAAGAGGGACATCGAGATGCTTGAGCATGTCCAGAGAAGGGCAACGAGGCTGGTGAGAGGCCTCGAGCACAAGCCCTATGAGGAGAGTCTGAGGGAGCTGGGATTGTTTAGCCTGGAGAAGAGGAGGCTCAGGGGAGACCTTATTGCTGTCTACAACTACCTGAGGGGTGGTTGTGGGCAGGAGGAGGTTGCTTTCTTCTCTCAGGCGGCCAGCACCAGAACGAGAGGACACAGCCTCAAGCTGTGCCAGGGGAAATTTAGGCTTGAGGGGGGGAGAAAGTTCTTCACTGAGAGTCATTGGCTACTGGAATGGGCTGCCCAGGGAGGTGGTGGAGTCACCGTCCCTGGAGCTGTTCAAGGCAGGATTGGACGTGGCACTTGGTGCCATGGTCTAGCCTTGAGCTCTGTGGTAACGGGTTGGACTGGATGATCTGTGAGGTCTCTTCCAACCTTGGTAATACTGTGATATTGTGATACTGTGTTCTGCAATCATTTGATACTCTAAATCATCTAGACCAAATAACTTTTGAAGTCTATTCTTTCTGAGTTAAACAGGACAAGTTTAAGAGGAAACTCAGTGCTGGCAAAAACTTCACCCTGAATATCTTGTGCAAGAACATCAACACTGCAGTCTTGTTTACTATAAATGATCATCATGACAGTTTGTTGTATTTTTTTTTTCCAAACATTATCAGCACCCAGTTGCAAAAGAAACCTGACTGAGGAAACTTATTGGAATATTTTCACATACTAGTTCACTTGGTTGCTTTAATCCACAATACCATCAGCCAGGAGACTCGGCTTTAAGTTTTGGTTGTATTACAGTAGATAAATTGAATTCTGGTTGGCTTAGATGAGACCAGAATTAGATCTACAAATTTAGTCATTGGCTATATCACTTAGGAAAAATATCAGTACCTGAAGAGAGTCTACAAGAAGGATGGAGAGGGACTGTTTACAAAGGCCTGCAGTGATAGAATGAGGCGGCAATGGTTTCAAAGTAGAGAAGAGCAGATTTAGATTGGATGTTGGGAACAAGTTCTTTACCACAAGGGTGCTGGAACACTGTAATGGGTTGCCCAGGGAGGTAGTTGAGGCCCCATGCCTGAAGAACTTCAAGGTCAGGCTCAACAAGGCTCTGAGTAACCTGATCTAGTAGAGGATGTCCCTGCTTACTGCAGAGGGGTTTGGACTAGAGTACCTTTGGAGGTCCCTGCCAACTGAAATCATTCTGTGATTCTGTGATCTGTTAAACAGGAAAAGTTGTTACTCTTCCCCACTTCCTCACACCTGTGGCTTTTATAGATAGTCAAAAACAGAGGCTACAAACCATCATGAGGAAGGTGGTTGGCTTACATGCAGTGTATTCTTATTGGAAATATTCTGCAAAGTAGGACGCAGACTTCAGTATTCTTGCTTAGACCTTGGGTTCCCAACTAAAACGAAGCAAACTTTATCAGAATAGAGTCCATATGCAAACAGAGGAGAGTACACTAGGTGCACAGAAAGGGAAGCAAGATCTAATTATACATGTTAATTGCTCCTTCAGTAACCCTGAGTTTGTCTCCTGTATTTCAGACCTCAGACAAGACAATGTTACAAGCACCTATGAGAAATAGGTTATGCTAAAAAGAACAAGGAGTAAGGCAGCTGAGTTCTTACATGATTTTTAAGGAGTAATAGACATAATAGTGAGATTAACAAAACCAAAGGAACAAAGAAACAGAAAGTGAGCTGTCTCTCAAAATCAGATTTATCAGCAAGAGTATCCTTATCATTCTGTTCCAGTCCTACCGATAATTGGGAGGGAGTGAAAACAAAAACTAATCAAGGTACTGCAGTATGTTGCTCATAGGCTCAAAACTGGCAATAAAATTGAGAGGCTTGTGTCTGCTGTGGTGAATAATT
Source organism: Tricholaema leucomelas (assembly GCA_013400475.1). Classification (NCBI taxonomy): domain Eukaryota; kingdom Metazoa; phylum Chordata; class Aves; order Piciformes; family Lybiidae; genus Tricholaema lacrymosa; species Tricholaema leucomelas. The sequence goes on from WAAF01019216.1 coordinate 290,993, forward strand.
TCTACACTGAGGCCCAGAACAGACAAGTCTCGTCATTTGTAACATCTGGCTGAAAAATCCTGAGCCAAAATAAGCTAGCTCAAAAATTCCATGCCTGCCCTTTTTGTTCAAAAAAAACCTCAGCTTAAAAAAAAAGCTTACAGGGTATTGTATCTTTGAGACAAATGTCTAAAACATTAAATATATGAAGCAGGCCAGAAAAAGAATTTTGTTCACTCATTCTTATTTTAGAACAAGGTCATCACGAGATAGGATAGAATGGCTGTACATGGGCATGCATACATATGTACATATACAGCTACGGGTGCTTGTTGCAAACTATGCCTTGGAAAAGAGGAGGCTCAGGGGAGACCTTATTGTTTTCTACAACTACCAGAAGGGAGGTTGCAGACAGGTAAGAACTGGTCTTTTCTCCCAGTCAACCAGTGACAGAACAGGAGGAGGCAGTCTCAAACTGTGCCAGGGCAGGTTTAAGATGGATGTTAAGAAGAAGTTCTTCACAGAGTGATTGGCATTGGAATGGGCTGCCCAGGGAGGTGGTGGAGAAACCTTCCCTGGAGGTGTTTAAAAGGAGACTGGATGAGGTGCTTAGTGCCATGGTTTAGTTAATTAGAAGGTGTTAAGTGATAAGTTGGACTTGGTGAACTCGAAGGTCTTTCCCAACCTGGTTAATTCCATGATTCTGTGTTTTAATGTCCGATGACTACTTTTATTAAACACTGTAGAAACACTGTGTAGAAATCTCTAAAATTTTACAATTCAAACAGTAATTCCAGTGTAGCCTAATGAAAAAGACACAGGGAGGCTCAAAAATTGAATAAAATCATATAAAACATACAGCTAGAGCTCCTTTCTCACCTCTCAAATAATGATAATATTGGTTTCACAAAACTAACCAAAAAAATGTCTTTTGTTCCTGCCTCCATCCCTCTCTCCTGCCTGTTGAGTATCTTGGACACATATGCCGCACTGTCAGACAGTTTTGCTGTCTCTTCACACAACCCTTTTCCACTACTGCAGGTGAGTTTGTAAAAAGAAAACGTGATGAGCCACCACCTCTCTGTGCAGCCATTCAGATCTGTTGTTTGATCCAAGAAAAAGCCAAACTGCTAACTTGCCCTTAAGAAGGAAGCTACTTTATGTAAGTGGCACCAATTATATGTTCATCAGCACTGGTTGCTGCAGCTTTTATGCCACCTAGTCTATTTTCCTTGTCACACCATAAATTAGACTACATAAATTTGCTGCTGAGTCGGTCCTACTGTAGTTTGATATGTTCATCGTGTAACTAAAACTGACAGGTTGAAAACATGGTTTTGATTTCCTGGTCCTAAAGAATTATGCTTGCATTTAGTAAGATGTAATTTTTGTCCAACAGCTCTACATAGTCATATACCTGCAAAGAATTTGAAAAAATACAAAAATAAAATAGTTTTCTCTAAAATAGTAAAGACACAACTGGTCTGGGCTGCAAGGTGCATCATAGAATCATAGAATCAACCAGGTTGGAAGAGACCTCCAAGATCATCCAGGCCAACCTAGCACCCAGCCCTATCCAGTCAACCAGACCATGGCACTAAGTGCCTCATCCAGGCTTTCCTTGAACACTTCCAGAGGCGGTGACTCCACCACCTCCCTGGGCAGCCCATTCCAATGCCAATCACTCTCTCTGTGAAGAACTTCCTCCTAACATCCAGCCTATACTTCCCCCGGTACAACTGGAGACTGTGTCCCCTTGTTCCATTGCTGGTTGCCATACCCTTCAGGTAGTTGTAGACAGCAGTGAGGTCACTCCTGAGCCTCCTCTTCTCCAGGCTAAACAACCCCAGCTCCCTCAGCCTCTCATAGGGTTTGTGTTCCAGGCCTTTCACCAGCTTTGTCACCCTTCTCTGGACACTTTCTAGCACCTCAACTTCTCTCTTGAGTTGAGGAGTGAAGTTATTCTATGAATCTTTCCTCTTATTCTGCATACTTACAAAGAAGCCTCAAGCATATCACTGACACTGGCACATAGGGCTGGTTACTTTACTGACAACTTTAATATTTCAGGGTTTTAAACCTTTTTTTTTTTTTTCTTCCCTGAAATTTTCACAGAGTGATAGAATGAGAGGTTGCAAGGGACCCCAAGGATCACAGAATCAGTCAGGGTTGGAAGGGACCACAAGGATCATCTAGTTCCAACCCCCCTGACATGGGCAGGGACACCCTACCCTAGATCAGGATCATCTAGTCCAACCTTTTTAGGTGATAGTGTGGTTTAAATGTGATAGCCCAGGATCCTGTCCAGATGAATCTTAAAATTGAGCAATGTAGGAGAATCCACTATGATTTTTCACCACTAAATTTTCAATATAGAGGGAGAAATTATCTGGATTGACTTCTACAGTAATATCTCAGAAACTCTTTAGAAGGTAGGAAAACTGCTGCTTGGTCCCCAATATGGTCACAGTATAGGAACAATGAGAGGTAACTGTCAGAGACATGATACAGGAATGATGTGACCCTTGGTCTAAAACCATTTTGGCCTCTCTTACACTTTATGTAGTGTAGTTCACTAAACTATTTAAATTCTAAGCAGAGCAATAAACAAACTCCTGCAGAGCTTCAACTCCAGGCTCTATCTACTGTGCTCACTAAAACTCATCACCACCACCTGCTGTTTTGTACAGCTGTGCCAAGCAGCAGCTGAACAGTCTTCTGCAGGTAAACTTCTGTCTGCACTGTGAAAGGCCAGCAAACCTAGCTGGCAAAATCATAGAATGGTTTAGGTCGGAAGGGACCTCAAAGATCATCCAGTTTCAAACCCCCCACCATAGGCAAGGACACCTCCCACTGGAACAGGTCACTCAAGGCCTCATCCAACCTGACCTTGAACACCTCCAAGGAGGGAGCATTCACAACCTTCCTGGGCAACCTGTTCCAGTGTCTTGTCACCCTCACTGTAAAGAACCCTTTCCTAACATCTAGTTTGAATTTCCCCTCTTCCAGTTTAAATAAGATGTGAGTTGATGACCTGAGCTGTGTGAGGCACCAAATGATACAAAAGGTGTTTTGCTTCAACTTAGAGTCTGTGGTAATAGTGAGTGATATAAACTCTCTCATCAACCCTCAACCTGATCTTGAGTATTCAGCTCTTATCTGATAAAAGCGTAGCCTTACATATTAAGAACTAAGTAGCAAATAATAATAATGTGGAGAAGCTTCCTGATGTCTGTACCACTTCTGAGATTTCACTGTTGTGATAGCACTGTAGGATCAAGTAATATCTGATAATGAAGTGGTGCATAAGTGAGTAACTTAGATTTCTGTTTCTGAAGGAAGACTTCTGAAGGAAGATTTGTTACTGTCTGATAGCAGTACATCAAGTACCTTCGTTGTAAAGGTAGTGCTTCTGCGTCTTTCTCTAGAGATGGAAATGCTGCCATTTCTAGGCTCCTATCTACCAAAAGCAGCAACTCTTATATGTACCAGGGAAGGCTCAAAGGAGAGAGCACAAGCTCTATACAAACTGAGCATAGGAAGACTTTAGTTTAGCTAAAAAACAACCAGTAATGTAAAGGGGAAATGTGTGGAAGTTGAAGGAATTAACAGATTTAAACCCCACTCTGCGGGGAGCATAGGGCATCTAGCACAAATGTAGTGACACAATAAATTTCTCTCTTTATATAGAATTTAAAGACATTGGGGTTTACTTCCTTTAAGCATTTCTTCTCCCTCTGTGGGGATAACAAAACCAACACATATACAAATGTGGTCTTAACTCCTGTGGGAGTTTGTCTCCTTCAGTATTAAATGGCTGTAAGATAATTGCCTTGATCATTCTACTGTCATTTATTCCAAAGTCCCTTCTTAAATGTGAGGATCCATGTTCCTACAGAACACTCCAGATGAAGTTTTACTACTTTATCTATCTTAATCACATTTCTGGAATGTTGTCAGCTAACAAATAACCTCCATGTCATTCAGAAGTTCACTTTTCCTGCATTCACAATAAATCCATTTGATTTCACCCTACTGCCTCAAGATCATGATTTATTAATGCTCTCCAAACAGGTATTTTTAGAGACAAATAAATATACATTCTTTTGGTGCAGATTTGGTTCAAGCTCATTACTTTACAAGAATAAGCATAAATACTCTTACTAATTAATTTATGAAATCTAACTTATTTGTCCCAAATGTAGCCTTTTCTTGGGTTAGTAACTTCACTAGCACCTTAATAATTGTAAATTAAGTGTGAACAAATGTTTTTCCTTTTAATCATCTCATTGCATGAAGGAAAATGCAAATATTATGCACTGTTAAGTGTCTGGAAAAGTTATTGTTTTGTAAATCTGTAATGCTCTTAGGCTGCTGTTGCAAGTCAGTAAGTCCTAAGCTAGAGACAGAATCTTGTCAGGGTGATGTCAACCAAACTCAAGGATCCTGCACCAGAAGTCAGTCTTCTCAAGTAAGTCCAAAGAGACTATTCAGTAAAAAGAAAAGACATTCTCTATTATTTTCTCCTTCAATTTGCCAGTTGCTTGCAGTATTTTAAATACATTCCTGGCTCGTTTGTTTTTAGTGTGCAGGCTGCATGACAATTAAAAACAATTGCTGCAGCAGTAGCTGTGAGATGACTGCATGAAAACTTAAACAATCATGTAGAGCAAATGACTTTATACAAGTCCAATCATCAGCCCTAGCTGTAGTGCCTCCAGGTATAATTCCCAGCTTCCCAGCACACAGTGCAAGACGTTTGACAGAATCAGGCTTTTAAGAGTCTGTAATTGCATGAGTTACTGTGTGCCAAAGCAAAGGGGAACTTGCCTGAACTCAACCTGCAGGCACATGTCCCTGAAACTGTTGTCAAGAATAACCTTGTTTAGAATCTTTACACCTGAGTAACAGTAGGTGTTTCCTGTCTAACCTGGAAATTTTCTCCATAAACCCAAAATTATCCCAAGGTGAGCAACAGTGCATTGACAGCTAGACTCAGAAAGGATAGTGGAGACTGCACGAAAGGGCATCCAACTATCAGCAGCATCAGCTGCTTAAAAATGAATGAAGTTTTGGACCTTCTGACTAGAAAACAAATTTAGAAAGTTGTAATACAGTTAACTGGATGTGCCAAAAAAATCTGTGCTGAACCCTTATCCAAATAAGTTTTATTAAACACTCCCTGGGAACCTGTTGCCCGGAGAGGTGATAGAAGCCTCATCCCTAGAAGTTTTTAAGGCCAAACTGGATGTGGATCTAAGCAATCTGATGTAGTGTGAGATGTCCTTGTCCATGGCAGGGGAGTTGGAGCTAGATGATCCTTGAGGTCCCTTCCAGCCCTAACAATTATATGATGTTGTGAAACACAGTGTGCGCAGGTCCATTTATACGCCCAGCACAAGTGATGACCTCAGATCATGGTCAGCACTGAGCTCGGAAACTACAAAATCTGTGAACATTTTCTTTTTATTGTGGTAACTTTGTATCTCAATTCCTTTTACAGATTTTTATGAGCTTCTACCTATTGTCTTAGTCTTTCTGAGCCTTTTATATTGCTGGACTGAGGGTATTCATAGAGTGACAGAACCACAGAATTAACCAAGACCTTCAAGATCATCAAGACCAACCTATTACCCAACACCTTCTAATTAACTAAACCATGGCACTAAGTGCCACATCCAATCTCCTTTTAAACACCTCTAGGGACTTCAGACTCCAAACTCCACCACCTCCCAGGGCAGCCCATTCCAATGCCAATCACTCTTTTTGTGGAGAACTTCTTCCTAACATCCAGCCTAAACCTGCCCTGGGACAGCTTGAGACTGCATCCTCTTGTTCTGTCACTGGTTGTCTGGGAAAGGAGACCAACCCTCACCTGGCTACAATCTCCTTTCAGGTAGTTGTAGGGAGCGATAAGGTCTGTCCTGAGCCTCCTCTTTTCCAGGTTGAACAACCCCAGCTCCCTCAGCTGCTCCTCATAGGGCTGTGCTCCAGCTCCCTCACCAGCCTTGCTGCCCTTCTCTGGACATGTTCAAGCACCTCAACATCTTTCTCAAATTGAAGGGCCCAGAACCAGACACAGTAGTCAAGGTTCACTTACACTGCAATATATTTACTGTAAGAACCACACAAACAGTTTCTATCACAGCTGCTAATTCTGCATATTACTGTAACATGGATAAAAGGCCAGTGCCTGGTACCAGATTTGGATAAAAGGTCTTGGGCAAAAGGCACATTTTTCACATTTTTAGGAACACTCTTTTACATCCTTCATGAAAATGCATTTTGCATTTCCGAAAACTACTGGAAAGAGACAGAAATGCTTTTCAACCTCTGAGATTTAATCTCATTAGCTCACCTCTGAAGATGTATGGAATCTGTTTTTAACATGCCAGAATGTGATTTGACCACTCTTTCTGCTGAAAATGCCTACACAGCTGCAAACTGTCCCACATGACATTCTAGTCACCAAACTGGAAAAGCACAGACTGGATGGGTGGAGCACTCACTGGATAAGGAATTGACTGGATGGTCGCATGCAGAGAGTGGTGATCAATGGCACAATGTCCACCTGGCGACCGGTGACAAGTGGTGTTCCTCAGGGGTCAGTGCTGGGACCAGTGCTCTTTAACATCTTTGTCAGTGATATGGACAGAGGAATTGAGTGCACCCTCAGCAAGTTTGCAGATGACACCAAGCTGTGTGGCACAGCTGACTTGCTGGAGGGCAGGGATGCCATCCAGAGGGACCTGGACAGGCTGGAGAGGTGGGCCCAGGCCAACCTCATGACGTTTAACAAGGCCAAGTGTAAGGTTCTGCACCTGGGTCGGTGCAATCCCAGGCACAGATACAGGCTGGGTGGTGAATGGCTGGAGAGCAGCACTGAGGAAAAGGNGGAAAGCTGGGGAGGGACTATTGACAAGGTCTAGTAATGTCAGGAGGAGGGGAAATGGGTTTAAGCTGGAAGAGGGGAGATTTAGACTGGATGTTAGGAGGAAGTTCTTTACGGTGAGGGTGGTAAGGCACTGGAAAGGGTTGCCCAGGGAGGTTGTGGATGCTTCCTCCCTGGAGGCGTTTAAAGCCAGGCTGGATGAGGCCTTGAGCAGCCTGCTCTAGTGGGAGGTGTCCCTGCCTATGGCAGGGGGTTGGAGCTGGATGATCCTTGAGGTCACTTCCCACCTAAACCATTCTATGATTCTATGAAACTTCTGTGCCTCTGTTGTAGTTAATAGGCTTCTAATGCAACTAAACAAGATTAGGGGAGAATATTTGAGACATAGTCATGATTTTCTTATTCCTTGTTTTTTAGTTCCAAGCAGAATGAGGGTTGTGGATATCCACTAAATTAATTCTCTTTATATTAGAATTTAATTAATCCAGAATGACAGTTGTACCCTCTTTCCTAATGTTCCATTGTAAATCACCTGCAAAGCTTCAGTTCACTTGAATTTAGACACATTTATGGACTGTGAAAAATGGAAACATTAATCCAGAATTATCACTAAGGAGTCAATATAATTCCGTGACATTTCACGCCAAAAGTCTGCATGCTCAAGCCTGTAAAAATTGAAGGGCAATTTGAAAATCAATCCTTCTAAGCATGAGCTAATTCCATATTTTACCTTCACAGGGAAAAAAAATGCCATAAATTATGTGTAGAATTTTAATAGTTATTAATACCTTCATTTCAGTTCACTTCTGATCTATGAGGAGTTATATTAATCTTGTAGGCTCTGCCCACTTTTTACATGCTTAATTAGCTAAAAGGACAGTAATAATTGCAGTCAGGGTTGTGTTTTGGGTCAGTCAGTCAGCAGCAACTGATCCTGATTTGTGTTTATTTGAAATTCAACCACTGAATTATTTAGAAGGAAAGTTTGCTGAGTATGGATTACAAATTGCTCAGAATGTGTTAATCACTCTGTGTAGTCCACAAACTGATTTATAGTGTATTGTTTGTATACCTTGAGCATATCAACCATTTCAGAGTGACAAAAACCAGAGCAGTAAAAAGGGATGCAGTTTACCAGGAAGATTCAGGCAAACATTCATACTAATTTTTCCGAAGTTTGTGAAGTTCTGGCCCTCTGTCAAGGGTTGGGGCTAGGCTGACAACTAGACAAGTGGCAGATAATCTCTACTAACTCCTCTCCCTTCTAAAAGGCAGTAAGAGAGGGAACGTCATGGACTGGAACAGAAAACTAAACCAGATTTAATAAGAGTAACAATAAAATGAAATACATACAAATCCAATATCAAACCAAATCATCCTGATGGCAATTACTTTGCTGTCACCACTGATGCTGTGGACAGTCCTAGAATGGACTGAGAAGTTGGTGGGAACTGGATTCTGGACCTGAATTTTGGAAATGTGTTCAGGAGTGCATGGATTGGGATCAAAGGCAAAACGGACAGAGCTCTCCTCAGATGGTGACCATTGAAGAAAAGAGGGCTCAACTCTTGTGATCCCTCAGCTTTAAACTGAATAAGACTTATGCAGAGTGGGATACCTTGTTGGTCACTTGTCCACTCCTTCCCACAGGTGCAATCTCTTGCTTTATGCCACCTCAATGTGCTACATAGGATTTACCTTGGTTTCTATAGTAACAAGTGCAAGAAAAAGCCTTTCTGCATGCCAATCCTCAGTAGTAACTACAGCAGGAACTACAGATACCAAACATTGTGATCTCTAGAGGTAAAAACTTTCTGGAAAGAACAAGGAAAAAAAGATGCTATTAACTGCAGGAAGAAAATGATCCTTAAGGTCCCTTCCAACCTAAACCATTCTATGATTCTATCCTCTGCTATGAGGACAGGCTGAGAGAGTTGGGGCTCTTCAGCCTGGAGAAGAGAAGGCTTCGAGGAGACCTTATAGTGGCTTTCCAGTATCTGAAGGGAGCCTACAAGAAGGCTGGGGAGGGACTATTTACAAGGTCTGGTAATGTCAGGATGAGGGGGAATGGGTTTAAGCTGGAGGAGGGGAGATTTAGACTGGATGTTAGGAGGAAGTTCTTTACAATGAGGGTGGTGAGACACTGGCACAGGTTGCCCAGGGAGGTTGTGGATGCTTCCTCCCCGGAGGCGTTTAAGGCCAGGCTGGATGAGGCCTTGAGCAGCCTGCTCTAGTGAGAGGTGTCCCTGCCTATGGCAGGGGGTTGGAGCTGGATGATCCTTGAGGTCCCTTCCAACCTAAACCATTCTATGATTCCATGATTCTAAGTTAGAAGAGACTGACCTGCAAAGTAAAATCACTGAATAGAATTAGTTGTGTGATAGCTCAAACTATCACATCCTCTGTATGACTTCTCCATACCATCAGTGTTATTTCAAACAACAAATACTGTCAATAAAGAAAATATAATCAAATCGAATTCTCCTCCATTTAAAAATTGCTACTATCACATACTGAGTTTTACTGCCCAGTAACAAAGGCCTGACCTTTAAAACAGACATTTTAAACACTCCCTACCCACCTTGAGCTTTCCTGCTACTCTTTGTGCTTCAACAGGAGCTGCACTGTGCTTTTTCTTTCTTTCTTTTTTTTGGAAATAATACATATTTTCAGCACAGTAGCAACAAAAGTGTGATACTAGTTGCACTTTTCACCTCTTTGTTCTACCTTTGCCAGAAACTCTTCTTCTAGTACGTGGGTGATTACTCATTTCAAGGTCAGCTCCTTGAACAATTATTATACATTAATTATTGTGCAATTCTTAAAAGTCAATGGACAATATTTGGCAGAAAGGTCTCAAAAAGTTCCAGTTGATGAAAGCCTCTAGATAGACTTTTTTGGGGACCATGACAACAAGCAAATAAATATTTATAAATAGATGTTAAGGGCTTTTGGAGATGGATATAAAGAAGTAATTCCATCTTCCCCCACAAAGAAAAAATCTTCTGTAAGCAGCTGATTCCCAGCGAGAGGCATGAGGTGCTGATTTAGAGAATTAATGTGGATTTTGTTTACATAACGGTACCTGAAGACTCAACTTTGAATTCAGGCCACCACCCCAGTTTTCATATGAAGACTTTGATTTAGAGAATCACAGACCATTAGAAGTTGGAAGGTATCTCCAGAGATGACACCCTGCCAAAGCATGATCCCCCGGGGCAGTCTGCACAGGCATCCAGGCAGGTTTTGAAAGTCTCCATAGCAGGAGACTCCACAACCTCTCTGGGAAGCCTGTTCCAGGGCTGTGTCACCCTCACTGACCCCCTGTCACCTCCTCACATTGAGGTGAAACCTTCTGTGTTCAAGTTTGTACCTATTGTTCCTTACCTTACTGCTGTGCACCACTGAAAAGAAATTGGCTCCATTCACTTGACACTCATGCCTCAAATATTTACAGACACTGGTCAGATCTCATCTCAGTCTTCTCCTCTCCAGATTAAACAGCCACAGGTCTCTCACTCTCTCTTTATGGGGGAGATGCTCAAGTCCCCCAGTCACCCTTGTGGCTCTCTGCTGGACTCTCTCCAGGTTCCTGTCTCTCTTAAACTGGGCAGCCCAAACCTGGACACATTATTCCCAGAGTGGAATGGGCTACCCAGGGAGGTGGTGGAGTCATCATCCCTGGGGGTGTTCAGGAAAAGACTGGATAAGGCTCTTAGTGCCATGGTCTAGTTGACTGGATAGGGCTGGGTGCTAGGTTGGACTGGATGATCTTGGAGGGCTCTTCCAACCTGGTTGATTCTATTCTATACTAGGGTAGAGGGAAAGAAGAACCTCCCTAGACCTGCTTTTCATTATACTTTTCTTGCTCTACCCCAAGATGCCATCAGCTGTCTTGGCCACAAGGGCACATTGCTGCCCATGGAGAACTTGCTGGCCATCAAGACACCAAGGTCTGTCTCCACAGTCTTTTCAGCAGTGTCAAAAGTAGTTAATTTACTTGTAGATAATGGAAAACATTTTGTAGGTTCAGAGTATCCATAAAATGTTCCTGTCTATACACTGATGATCAAAACAGATCCATAATTTCAATTATGATTGTTACTGGGAACCAGCCTCATCAGTAAGTATCAGTTTACTATTACTGTGGTCGGAAATAATGAAAAGCAATCCATGATAGTAGCCTCAGAGTGCTCTGTCTCAGTGTGAGCGTGGAATAGGGCAAATAGAAAATCAAAAGTTTTCGCGCATATACTGCACAAACAAAGTTTGTGTCCTTTACTGATCCAGATTAATACAGAAAAACTGGCCAACAGAGAATGAATTGTTAGAAATGAACTTACAGCAGACTGGTTCTTTTTCCTGCTGGAAAAGAATCCCAGGGCTGTGTTTGTGTGCAGAATGCATGGCCTGCAGAGAGTGACATTTTTTATCACCTATCTCTTCTGTTGAATGTAAAAAGTAGTGGTAAACAGACACCAGTTTGCATCAGATAGAACAAAATTTGATTACAAGCCAAACCACTCTAGTTGCTGGAGATTAGTAGGGTGCTCTTCTCCTGCCTTGCTGTGCCTCGCACAATATATATCTCTGCATGCTTTTTAAGGAGAGATGAGAGACCACACATCTACAGACAGTGTACTGCACCACTTGAACTTTCTCATTCCTGCCTTGCTGCATAGAGTTCTGACATTATGGTATATTAGGAGAAAAGCTTAAATTCGTGGTTATTTAAGTCACTGTCAAGGTTTTAAAATGTGATTCAGCAAAAGCAGGTAAACTGCATGACAAAACCATCAGATAGAAGATGCTTTAGCACTTCTTTCCATGCTCAGGAGGCTCCGAGTGAAAGAACCTATTCTGCATCATGAAGCATAAACAAGACAACTTTAAATGAGTGAAAAATAAGTAATTTTTCAATATAACATTCTCAAAATGATCCCCAGTGAGGCAAGGTATTACTTATCCTAATGAGATTTTTAGAGATGTGATATTTGTCTTTTAAAACTGTGTTAAAATTTCTTTTATTACCAACTTTCTTCATTTCTACCACTTCCTATTTTCTATAGATAGGAGGAATTAAGGCTATTTCCTCCTTATTAAACTTTCTCAATAAAGCTTATACACAAGCTCATATTGCAATGCCAGATGCATGGTTTTATTTGTTTTTTTGGGCATTTGGGGGGGTCTTGTTCATTTACTTTCATTTGGGGGATTTTGTTGTTTTGCTTGTGGTTTTTTGTTGTGTTATGGGGGTTTTTGGTTGGTTGGTTTTGTTATTTCAGTTTTGTTTGATTTGTTTCTTTCTTTCTTTTTGTTTTGGATTGGTTTGGCTTTTCCCCTTTCCTCCAATATATATGCATACAATTGAGGTTGGAGAGTTGAGGGGCAGGGAGGCATTTAATAAAGTTTAAGAAGGGCATCTGTAAAGTCTTACACCTGGGAAAGAAAACTCCATGGACAGTATAGGTTGGGAACTGACCTACTGGACAGCAATGAAGGGGAAGAGGATATGGGGGTCCTAGTGGATGAGAGGTTGACCATAAGCCACCAGATTGCTCTTGTGGCCAGGAGGGCCAATTCCATCCTGAGGTGTATTAGAAGGGCTGTGGTTAGTAGGCTGAGAGACATTCTCCCTCCCCTCCCCCTCTACTCTGCCCTGGAGAGGCCGCATCTGGAATACTGTGACCAGTTCTGGGCACCCCAGCTCAAGAATGACCTCAGGAAATTGCTTGCAAAAGCCCAGTGCAGAGCCACAAGATTAAGGGAGTGGAACATCTTGCTTATGATGACAAACTGAGGAAACTGGGGCTCTTTAGCTTGGAGAGTTGGAGACTGAGGGGTGACCTCATTCATGGTTATAGGGAAGTAAAGGGCAAGTGCCAAGAGGATGGAGCCAGGCTCTGTTGGGTGATGCCCAAGACAGGACAAGGAGCAATGAGCGAAAGTTGAGGCATAGGAAGTTTCATGGAAACACGAGGAGGCAGTTTCACTGTGAGGATGACAGGTGTCACTTAAACATGAGGAGTAATTTTTTTCACTGTGAGGATGACAGGACACTGGAACAGGCTGCTCAGAGGGGTTGTGGAGTCTACTTCTCTGAAGGTATTCATGACCCACCTGTATGCATTCCTGTGTGATTCTGCTCTTTAGGGGGTTTGGTCCCTTCCAGCCCCCAACACTCTGTGACTTTGTGGTTCTGTAAGAACACATTGATGAGAGAGCTTTTGCTTGCCAGGTGCTGTGTTCTACTCTTTTTTTTTCCAAGCACATTGTCAGACATGCCATAGCCCAAGCTCAAAGCATTCACGGTGAATTTGGAAACAGCAGATTCAAGTTGGTTACATGCAGCAGAGCACCACACAGAGCAGCAGCAGAACGTCTAAGGGTTGTTTGGATGTGGTGCTTAGGGATATGGTATAGGGTGAATCTTGTAGAGTAAGGTTATAGGTTGGACTTGGTCATCCTGAGGGTCTTCTACAAGCTGCATATTTCTGTGATTCTGTATTATATAACCATCATAGAATCAGTGGGCTACTTAGCTCATTTGCAGCACGGTTTGTCGCAATTGCATGAAAGTAAATTTGGATGTGTTTAGGGATCTCAAATGTACTTGAGCTCTCACATACGAGTTCTTGTCTAATAGTTAAACCCTGTGAAAGACTACTTGCAGGTAGCCACAGTATAGTAAACAGAGGGAAATACAAGTAAAGCCACTGAGAAAAGCAAATAAAGAGCATTTTAACTTTTGTCTCATAACTTTGCAACCTTTATCTACACCACAAGCAAAAAGTTTACATTTCCAAAGTGATTTTTCAGACTAATTTAAAGCAATGTAAAAAGGTATTTGTAAAAGAATATTATTTGCCCAGAAATAAAAACAAATAATTAAATATACATTCATCATTAAAAATAATCTTCTGGGTTAGAAGGGTTTGTGCTGGTTTGAAACTTATTGGAATATTTTACTGAGGGAAATGAAATCCTTAGCTGTGAGAAGACAGGAAAAAAAAACCCAACATGTGCCCTGTATCACCCATTCTTCTGCTGAGGAATGCACCTAGTCAAAATATAGATAAGACACTCACTTCTCACACACTGCTCAGCTCTCACTTCTGGCTGTGCCTTCTTTCTGGCGGTCTGGTCTCTGTGGCTACCTCTGCCTTAACTCTCTAATCCACCTAACCCTTTTTCCTCTAATCTCCTCATCATCTTTTTGACATCTCACCTCAGATCTCCACATTTGTCATGTGAGATATACATGGGTTGATCTGGTTATTTCTGAAGGGAGGGAAAGAGGGAGGGGGAAGGGGGGATTGGATCAGGAGGCCTCCTGGGGACTCTGATGTTTTTTGGGAGGGGTGTTGTGTTTCTGTATTACTTTTAACTTGTATATAGCTGTATATATTGTAAACATCTGCTTGTATACTGTGCTCAGCTGTAAATGTAAAGCTTCATTTCTTAATTTCCAGCCAGCTGAATCTAGTCTGAGTGATTTCATGAGAATGGGGGGGGTGGGTAACACCTAAACTATCACAGGATTATTCAATTTTAATTACAATATTCTACCTTGAAAACTTAATATCACTTAATCATGTTTTAATTCTATTTTATTTTCTTACACCTGATGGCACTTACATACATTCATGGATGAAAGTATTGTGACAAGCATTCCGTAATAGCAATTTTAATTTACTCTTCCTAAACATTGTGCATTGATCTATTAATGTTTTACAGGTAAAACCCCAAAGCATGCATCAAGCATCACCTGATTCCCAAAAACTCATTTAAATGGGAAATAATAATTGCTGCAATATCTTATGACCAGCTGTATCAAAGTGGAGAGAGATAGGTGTCTAGAACAGTGTTATGAAGCACTGGATGCATGGACAGGGCAAGAATATAGGACAGGACTCCGACCACATGACTTTGTTCCCTTCCATGGAGAATGCATGCTGCTCTGAAATGCACAAGTATCCTCTACAGCTTCCAGAGATGCTTAGCAGCACTGATTACAATAAAAATATTTCCTTGTTATCATCCTTGTTCGCAATAGTTCCCAGAAACAGAATGTCACAGATCAAATATTTATCACAGATGTTTGAAGATAACACAAGTCCTGCTCTTCTTGCAGAATCAATCAGATTCACTATGTGACCTCTTGACTTCAAAGATAAGAAGGATTTGGGGGAAGAAGTGGATTTTCTGCAGAACCTTCTAAACATTTGAAATAGTCATCTCACTTTGCCTTTGTTGACCCTGTATGAATGTGACAATTCAGAAGCGTCGATGTCCTCAGTGGCCATTGAGATTTAAGCTGCATAAATCTGTATTTGTGCATAAATGCCTGTGGTGAAAAGATACCATTCTATTTGGCCTGGTTTCCAAACATCTCCCAGCAGCTTCTGCTTTCAGCTATGTTTAGTAAAGGATATTATCACAGAGGCAAGTAGAAGATAATGTCAGAATGCAGTGCTCCAGGAGTCAGGTTTTATGCATTCTCCCTTGTTGCAGCTCATACACACCATGGAATTAAAGATCCCAAGTCAATGCTCTCCTTGCATAGGCTGGAACTTGCCCTTTATTCTTTCTTTTTTTCAATGGGAATATCTCAAAGCTGAATGAGTAGTGCTCCATCAATTTCAAAGATGGGGTTGTAGCTTTAGGATTGACAGCTGTTTGAAAATTCCTCTCTGAGAAGCCTGTCATCAGCAAACACCCTAAATGTGCACAGAGTACCAGCTTTTGGCTACTTATGCTTCTGTCCATCTGTTAAGTTCACACTGTGCCAAGTCATAAGTGAAGATGTCTCCCTCGGGCATAGGAGTTAGGCTTTGATTGAGATAGGCAAGCAATAAACACAGCACTGAAAATAGCACCTCTTGTGAAAGATTTTCCTGTGAGCCAGGGTCTAGCAAACACACATTTATTACATTAAGCATGTAATGATTGTACCATACCTATTGTAAAACTGACAGGTACTTCTCCAGTGAAAATAAGAGGCTTGTGTTACTAAGGGTCCAGCTGACTCTGAGGATTGAAACAACAGCTGGCTACTTGTGAAACTTCTTATGAATCCCAAGCAAAATCTTCTGCTCAGCCAGGCAGCACAGCTTCAAGGAGAGGTTGGAAAATTACAAGACATAGTTGAAAGACTTAGGAACATCAGGGAAGCTGAAAATGAGATCAGTTGGTGGAGCCAGGCTCTGCCTGCCCTGATGAAGCCAGGAGCACCCTTCTCTGAGGGAGACAAAACAAGTGTGGGTGGTACAAGAAACAGGGAATCTCATGCCCTCTTGTCACCTGGAGAAAGAAAGGGACACAAAAGGTGGAGAGAAATGTCAGTAGGGCCTTCTCTGGCAAGGCAGGAGGGACCAGCAAATCCCTTCCCAATTCTCCCAGGTTCCCAATGTGGTGGTTTGCTCCATGTTCCCTTAAGAAAGCCATAAAGTTCTCCAGGAGGACCAGAGTGGTGGGCCCTGGAAATGGTTAATTTGTTATTCAATCCCATAATGCTGCTATCACTTTGTAAGTGGACAGCAAAGCCAAATCTTTCTCTTTTTCTCTCCCTGTCTTCATGTCATGGTTTGAGGGGCTCCAGTTTATCCCAGATTTCCCCAAAAACCCTACAGAGACCAAGATCCATCCCAGGGGATGCGCTAGTCACCCCTGGATATTGTAATTATGGTATTCAATCCCATAAATCCTGCAAACACTTGGAGAGTCAGCAGCAAGGCCAATTCGCTCTCTTTTCTCCCTGCCCCTCGAACTCTCCAGAGGGATCTTATCTGGTAACTAGAGAGTTATATAGGAGAACCCTGTGGTAGGCCACGGCCTTCACGGCTGCTGGCTGCCAGAGCGAATCTGGCCTGTTTGGGGCCAAATGGGAGACAATGGAAGAAAAGGAGCACTGGGGTTTTGGTGGATTTGGTTTGCGTAGGGGGAAGGGTTTGGGGCAATTCTCATGTGTCCTGTGTCTGAGCCTAGTCTGGGCAATTCTCTGAAGAGTGGAGAGGCAGGTAACACCCAAACCATCACACTTCCACAGATAACAAGTAACCTTTGCTGATTATTTATCTGTCTGGGAAAGAGAGAGAGTAGCTTTGAGTTCCTTCTGGGCAGTTTTTTTTCATCCAAGAAGGAATTAGAATTCCTGTATTATTTCTACTTTGTGTATAACTGTGAACACATTGTGCATATATATGCTTATAAATTTAGCTTTGCTGTAAACACAGCTTCATCTTACTTCCAACCCTTTTGAGCTGGTCTGACAAGCTCCAACAGTGGGGGAGGAGTTCCTCAACCCACTCCAGCCACTCTGACATAAGAGAGTGTCAATGGCAGTTGAGGTTTATTCCTTTTTCCTTGCTAGGAATTCTCAGGCATTTCCTCCACGGTAATTCAAGGCTTCTCAAAACATTTCTTCCTGGCATTTTTAGTTTTGCAAGTCAGCAGAAAGAAGCAGCTAAACAGAGAGGAGCTCACCCAGCACCCATAGGTGACATTAGAATGATCATCAAGCCTACTTGTGTTGCACCGGGGGGCCACCAGGCCCCCCGGCCTTTTTGTCCCACTCCCATACACCCAGTGCACACCAGCATGGGGACTCACCAAGGTGACGGGAGGAGGATCCCTCTGCCCAGTTGGGCAAGCTTGAGGCTACTGCCTTTCCTGGAGGGGCTTAAATAGGGGAGTGGGCAGGGAGGGCAAAGTGGTCACACCTGGGGTGGGAGGAGACTCCAATAGGACTCAGGTGCTCTGGGTTTGGGGGAAAGGGGATAAATGCTGTGTGGGGTGGCAAAGGGGAGGTAGTGCTGAAAGCATGAATATGGAGAGGAACAGAATGATGATGGATGTGAAAAGAGGAAGATGGGGTAAGTAGGAGATGGAGAAGAATGGAGGGAGATGGGGGAGAAGGGAGATGAGACGACAATAATGAAAGTGATAACTGGCCTGTAGTGTTTGCATTGAAACCATTTTTTGTGTGACCTTCCTTTGTCATCTTTAGTTGGAGTAGTAACCAGCTATCTTCACTGACTCACTATGTTGGCTGAATAAAAGCAAGTCACACCTGTCTAAGAGGAAAAAAATGAGGACATATGAGGGGAAAATGGGGAAAATGAGGAAAACTATGAAACTACATAGAAAAACTAATACAAATTATAAATATATCAATACAAAGTATGAGATCTTTCAGCAAGTTCTCCTTGGGACAGAGATGTGCCCTTGTGGCCAAGAGGGTCAATGGCACCCTAGGGTGTTCTAGAAAGAATAGGATTAGCAGGTGGAGAGAGGGTCTCCTACCTCTCTACTCTGCCCTGGTGAGGCTACATCTGGCATACTGTGTCCAGTTCTGGACCCATCAGCTCAAGAAGGGCCTCAGGAAACTGCTTGAGAGCACCTAGTGCAGAGCCATGAAAATAATTAAGGGAGTGGAACATCTCTCTTACAGAGAGAGTCTGAGGCAGCTGGGGCTCTTGAGTTTGGAGGATCCTGAGAGGTGACCTCATTCATGTTTAGAAACATGTGAGAGATGAATGTCAGGTGGACAGAGTCAGGCTATGTTGAGTGGTGCCCAATGATAAGACAAGGTGCAATAGGTGCAAGCTGGAGCAGAGGAGGTTCTGTGTGAACATAAGTCATTTTTTGTTTTTCCCGTGAGGATGACAGAGCCCTGGAGTAGGCTGCCCAGGGAGGATGTGGAGTCTCCTTCCCTGGAGACATTCAAAACCTGCCTAGATGCATTCCTTTGTGACCTTCTCTAGGTGGTCCTGCTGTGGCAGGTAGGTTGGTCCGGATGATATTTTGAGGTCTCTTCCAATCCTCAGCATTCTGTGATTCGCTAATTCTGTATCATGAGTTTATAAAAGAACCTGTGAATAGTGCCAAAGTTTTTGACTGGCACATCATAACTGCTTGTGAAAGTCTACTCAGTAACTATGTAATAAAGAAGGAAACAACTCCAAATAGCAAAGCTAGAGGATAATTTTGCAGAGAAAGAAGGGGAAAAAAAAAGGATAAATAATAAAAACACTGTCCTTAAACAATGAGCTGAAATTCCTAAAGCTAAATTTAACTTAAATGCTACAGACAAACGACACAAAATAATCCTCCAGTACATTGCTGATAACTTCTTGATGCAAATGGTGGAGGAGCCAAGTAGGAGACGAGCACTGCTGGATCTTATCCCCACCAACAAGAAGGGTCCGGTTGAAGCAGTGAAGGTTGAGGGCAGCCTTGGCCTTAGTGATCATGAGACGGTGGAGTTCAAGATCTTGTCTGGTAGGAACAGGATATCAACCAGAATTACAACCCTGGATTCCAGAAGGGTAAACTTTGGCCTTTTCAAACAATGATTGGGTGAAATCTTGTGGGACAACATACTAGCAGACAGAGGGGCTCATGATATTTGGTTAATATTTAAAGACCTCTTCTTCCAAGCACAAGATCAGCTCATCCCAGCAAGCAGGAATTCAAGAAAGGGAGCCAGGATAGCTGCATGGTTAGTTAAGGAACTGCTAAACAAACTTAAGTGGAAGAAGAAAGTCTACAGATTGTGGAGGGCAGGGCTGGCCTTCTGGGGGGAGTCTAGGACTGTTATCAGAGGATATAGGGAGGCAACTAAGAAGGCTAAGGCCTTGTTGGAACTCAACCTTGCAAGGAAGGCCAAGGATTAAAAAAAAAGCTTCTTCAAATACATTGCAGGAAAAGCTAATGTTAGAGGCAATGTAGGCCTTCTGTGGAATGAGGTGGGTGCCTTGGTGACAAAGTCTGGCACAAGATTAAGGAAATGGAACATCTTTAGAAAGAGAAGGGTCTGAGGGAGCTGAGGCTCTTTAGCTTGGAGAGGAGAAGCCTGAGGGGAGACCTCATGAATGTTCATAAAGATGTAAAGGGTGAGCACCAGGAGGATGAAGCCAGGGTCTTCCTGGTGATGCCCAGTGACAAGACAAGGGGCAATGGGTGGAAGCTGAAGGATAGGAGGTGTCACTTAAACATGAGGAGTAATTTTTTTCACTGTGAGGATGACAGAACACTGAAACAGGCTGCCCAGTGTGGTTGTGGAATCTCCCTCTCTGAAGATATTCAAAACCCACCTGCAAGTGTTCCTGTGTGATCTGATATAGAAGGTCCTGCTCTGGCAGGGGGGTTGGACTAGATGACCTTTAGAGGTCCCTTTCAGCCCCTGACATTCTGTGATTCTGTGATAATCATGGGTGACTTTCTCAGAACTGCTTTAGAATCACTATGTAGAGAATTTTAAGCGGTCATCCTTTGTTAGAGTAAGACATGACCACAAGGAGGGTGCTTTGCTCATCACCATCCTGGTGTTACATAGTCTTGCAGTCCAAGTAAATGGTTGCAACTTCCCATTTTTCATCATATTTTAGTTTGGTGGCAATGTTTTTGTAGTGAGAAGTGAAGCATTTAGGACTAAATGTCTTGATCCCTATTCCAAATCAAACTAAACACACGTTTTAATGGAGCCTCTTCTCCTCAGGAATTTTCCTTTTTCTGCCTGTTGGATTGCAGTAGCTCTCAGGAATATCTAACTAAAGTGAGAACAGAAAGATATGTTTTTATAGCTCATGCCTGAAATAGTGAAGATACACCAAAGCTGTGTTTATCCCAGGGATAAAGAACCAACACTCTGGAGATGCTTTTAAAAACATTTATCTCATCACGTGTCAGACAGAGTTAAATTTAAAACAGATCTATCTGTAATTCAGAATAAATCTTTAAAATATTATTTCTTTCAGAAGCAAGTAACAGTTTGAGGGTTGCCTTTTTTTTTTTTTTCCTAGGACCTACAGGGGATTTTGCCAAACCATTTCAACAAAGAAAGTGAAGGAAAGATTGCTGGAGTAAGGCTGAACTTGAAAATAATTCTTTGTGCAAGGAAAACAACAGACAAATAAGATATTTGTGTTGCTCTACAAAGGAAGCCCCTTTGTGCTTATGGTTCCTGGTGGATCTGCCTCAAGATCCTTCTCAATCCCAAAACTAAAAACCAATTGACACAGTGTGTTAATGCCTCCAAAAATCTTTTGCAGGAGAATGGGCTTTAGCTAGCTAAAAAGTAGCTACGCCTTGAAACTTTGCACTCATTTCAGCAGCTGCTAGAAATGTCAGTCTATATAGGGCAATTAATCCAAAGATAAAAGGGGTGGCTAAGCCTTTCTGCAGAATCTTATGTTTCATAGAGTTCATAGAATACCAGATTGGAAGGGACCCCAAGGATCATCCAGTCCAACCTTTCAGGGTCAGAAAATGGTTTAAATGAGATGGTCCAGCACGCTGTCAAGCTGTCTAATGTAGGGGAATCCATCACATCCCTTAGGAGTTGTAAACAGTTCACCCTCCGGGGGGTGGTCCTCCTGACTCCTCCCTGGGGGTGGTCTGAGCCTGACCCCAGGTGTAGTGGTTAACCCACTCCCACTTCCTGTCTAGCCCTCTATAAAAACACAGAAACGTGCTGTTTCTTGCCTTTTCATTGCCCTCCCTGCCTGTCTGACAGCACTACCCTTGTTCCTGCTGCTCCTGCTTTGCCATGTGCCCATCCTACCACATGGTGGACAACCATTTCCCTCTCCATTGCCATCAATCTGGTTTTTTATATATATATTTGTATCTTGTTTCCCTTCCCTATACCTCTTTGTAACTTCCCTACCTTAAATACCTTTTATTTGTTGTTAAAGTTTTTCTTTTAACTTCCAAGTCAAAGCCAGGCTATTTATTCGGGTGTTTTAAACCCTTTTCCTCTCTACATCTAATTCCTTTCTTTACAAAGAGGGGGAGAGGGGAAGGCATCCTATTATTGTATTATTCTGTTACCTATTTTGAGTCTCCGGGAAGTTTGAATCAGACTGATACAGGAGTTTATTCCAGTATTTATTAGTTTGAATAGTGACAAAAACATGTTTTGGGGGTATTTGTCTCATTTGACTGTGAAAGAGACCTAGAGGGTTTTTTTTACACTATGAGCTCACATTTCAAGTGCATGATCTAAGGGAAATTCATTCTGTTGCTGGTATTTGAGTAGTTAGCGTCCCTTCCAAGCCAGTGGAATACTAGCGCCTAAGTCACCTGAGCCTCTGAGAATTGTTCTTTTCACAGATTCTGATTAAACACTTTGTATGTCTGAAGACAGCCTTCTGCCTGACCAAGGTATTTCAAACTCTCACATAGCTTTTATAGGAAGAAGATACCAATAATGCTCTCTAGATGATATCTTTGCCCTTTCCTTTGTTAATGATTCCAACACAGCCTGCTATTCAGACCTGTCTTACATAATGTTGATCAATGCACATCATTTTTAAGGTTAAAAAATAAATAAAATCACATTTGTCTCCTCAATGCTACTCCTTACATGAGGAGGCAGTTTTCTTTCTGCACTAATCAAATCAGTTCTCCTTGGGCACCTCGTGGGCACATTTAGTTTACAATGTAGAAAGAAAATAAAGATTTAATGGCAGATAAAACTTACAAGCTTTCAGGCTCTTTTTGCTCAGTTCTCAGCCCTGGTGAACTCTGACACCTTAAATCTGAGAAAAATGTTTTGTTTTATTAGGATAGCTGTTGCTCTAGGAACTTAAAGTGTATTTCTTGGATGTGTTTCTTGTTGTTGTGTTTGTTGTTATTGTGTTAATAACAGAAACAGATAGTATATTGATTACTATTTGTTTATAAAAGAAAGTCAGAGATGCCTCAGACTCTCCCTTCATAATCTGATGTTGCATTTGAGTGCTGCCATTCTAAAGAACTGACTTCTGCTTCGTGTAAGTATTCTGATGCAGAATGAGGTGAAAGCAAGGTCACCAGACCTGGCACAACATAAATGGACCTTCAACCCCTTACAACTGTTGTTGATTTGTTTTTATAATTTTTGCAACTGAACCGTGCTGGAAAGAGGAAAAAAAGGTCATTGACCAGCTGGGTGAATTACAGTACCTTGTTACCAGATGCTTTCCCTCCATAATAATAGAATCATAGAATCAGTCAGGGTTGAAGGGACCACAAAGATCACCTAGTTCCAACCCCTCTGCCATGGGTATGGACACCCTAGCCTAGATCAGACTGGCCAGAGCCTCATCCAGCCTGGCCTTAAATACCTCCAGGGATAGGGCTTCAAATAAGAAAATAAATCTGAACTCCACCACTTATCTATGGACCTGGTGCATGACTGGGATATCAGTCTATTCACAGCCTCAGCTTTCACTGTTGTTGCTCTCTGGATCCTTAGCTCTGCTACTGAATGGATGTATTTATCAACACATTCTCAGTACTTTAACATGGGACTGCAGAGAGAAACACAAAACTTTGACTGTTCTTAATTCGCTAAAAGAATTCATGAAAATGATCAGGGGGTTGAAACATCTCTCCTCAGACAGGCTGAGGGAGATGGGGTTGTTCAGCCTGGAGAAGAGGGGAAACCTTTCACTACCTGAAAGGGGCCTACAGTAAAGCTGGAGAGCAACTATCTATGAACACCTGCAGTGATAGGACAGGGGGTAATGGTTTCAAACTAGAGAAGAGGTGATTTAGATGGGTGTTAGGAGCAAGTTCTTTACCATGAGGGTGGTGAAACACTGGAACAGATTGCCCAGGGAGGTGATTGAGGCCACATCCCAAGAAATACTCAGGGTGAGGCTCAACAGGGCTCTGAGCAATCTGATCTAGTTGAATATGCCCCTGCTTACTGCAGAGGGAGTTGGATTGGATGACCTTTGGAGGTCCCTTTGAACCGAATCCATTCTATGATTAAAAAAATCCAAGAATAAGCATGGAAGCCTTCATTACCAAAGTGGATCATACACCTCAGTGTAGTATCAAGAAATCTATAAAATATGTTTGGTAAAAAGAAGGAAAATGTAATGACTGAAGGGAAAGCGTTGTCTACAAAGAATGGTTGCATATAAAAAGTTATTATTTTAAGGAACTGAAATGTGAAGCATGTCCCATAAAATGTACATCAGTATGGTCACTCTTCTGCAGTGATTGTCCTACCAGTTGGGGTGGACTACTTCATACAGAAGGCTGATATTGTTCAATAAATGATACATTAAACCCATGCAAAATAGGCATACAGACAAGAAAACTGTACCAGGTCAGTCCAAAGAGATGTTTCTGCAGCTGCTTGGACAGTTGCAAATTCACTTGCTTCTTTGTACTTAAAACAGGCCTTGAGCAACCTGCTCTAGTGGGAGGTGTCCCTGCCTATGGCAGGGGGTTGGAGCTGGATGATCCTTGAGGTCCCTTCCAACCCAAACCATTCTATGAAAACAAGCTGTTTAAAGACCTGCAATAGAAAAAAACAAAGCAAAACAAAAAAAACCAAGCCCGTAACCAAACCGAACAAAATCCCCAAATGCACTAACAGTAGTAAATCATTGCACACAAACAGCCTTTCCTCCAGTCATTTACACCTGTCTGCACTCATTTTCAGGATCACTGAAAAAAATATGAGTACTTAAAGCCCTTTTTTATTAAAAATACATTGTTGTACACTGGAAGAACTCCAGTGCGAGGCAGCTCCCCTAACTGCAATGGAGTTTCGGCCATTTACAAGAGCAGATGATTTGCTCATTACAGAGCATTTGGCTTAATGACCCCAGCCCATGCCAGCTTCCTACAGCCTTGTTAAAAAGAACTCCCACTTCTGCAAGCTGCGTGTTTGTGGGGTTTTTGAAATGTCTCTCAATATAGGAAAGCCTCAATCATTTCAGCAGTTTCCTTTATTTGTTCCTTCCCTCCTAGCTACCTACCCTAGCCAATGATGGGCTGAAGAACAGGCGAGAGGACAAGTAATTAATTCCATGCTTCAGTTTGATAGTAAATGAATTTAGAAGAAAGGAGCCAAATTATTTGTCTGTTTCAAAATTCATTACCAATAAGTATAATTATTGCTAAACTTCAGATTATGTTTTTTTAATCCCTTCTTAAAACAAATAGAAAAAAATAAGAAATATTTGAATAAAATATTACAAAATAAATAAAAATAGTTAATTTAATAGAAAATTGATGAAACTGATGAAGTTCAGAAACTGGAGTTAGCAGTTCATATATACCCGGGGTGGGGGGGAAAGTATTGTGCTAGTTTGAGCCTAGCTAGAATGTTTTGGTGAGAAGAATTAGATCATAGGCTGAGAAATGACAACAATGGTGAGGTCTACTTCCCTCACAGCCTTGCTGAGATGTGTAGAAAGGAAAAGCAAAACATTAGATAAAGTTACTTCACTTGGGCACTTTGNTCTTTACTTTCTAAAAGTTTTGCTTTTTTTATTATCATTTTTTTTCTTTGTCATAATAAATAAATATTGCAAGATCAGTGTGAATGAAAAAAAAACAAGATAGCTACTTGGGTGTCCACTCTAAACCCAATGATATTAATTAGTACATTTCTCAAGAAGGGAGATTAAAAGGCATTTCTTTTAATTTAAAATTAATATATTGGAGTAAGACACGGTAAGCTCCTAATAAATTAAAATGAGTCTTTCTTGCACTTCCTTTTTCAATATTTTGATAAAACAGAACATTAAATGTTTTGGGTTTGTTTTTAATTTTAATCTTGTCAGCTCTAGTGAAATGCCCCTGATAAAACCCTGCTTTGCATTCCAAATCCTGTGTGCTCATTAAAATACATATCAAGGGTCCAATCAGAATATGATGGCAATCAAACCACAGTATTCAATGAAGAGATTTCCAGGCTGACTTCATTAGTAAACATCATGAATTTCAGGTTCATACCAGCCTGCTGTTAGTTTGTACCACTGTACAAAGCTCAGTTATGAAGCCTTCAGACAGGCTAAAAGTAGCATAAGACTAATTAAAAGTTTCAATTTGATTTGTGTAAGCCTTTTATTTTCCCTTTAAACCTTGCTTTCTGTCTGTTACAAATGAGCTTTTGGAGAGAAGTTTAGAAATGAGAAGTTTGATGCTGTAATTTTTATTGTGCATGGGGCTGTAGTTTCCATAGAATTTTGAAACATGCTGTGGCTTTACTGTGCACTGGTTTTATGTAGTCAATCCCAGCTTATTTAGCTAAGTGCTCGGTAAATATAGTAGCAAAAGTATATTTCACTCAACTAATTTATGTACTTTATCAGATCCAGCTTCCTGGTTTCACAAAAATGCAACTATCAAGTTGTTTGGTTTGTTTTATTCTAAATCAAACTATAACCAAAAATAACTTTCTGAAAATATCTTTTTCAATTATCTGAACATATTTTAACTTTAAAAAATATATTATTGCTGTGGATTAAATGAATTTCTTAAACTAACCTTCAGTTGATTTTTTTGTTTGTTTGTTTTTTCACCAAACTGGCCATAGCAGTGGAAATTACCTGAAGGGATGCTGTAGCCATGTTGGGGTTGGTCTCTTCTGCCAAGCAACTAGCAATAGAACAAGGGGACACAGTCTCAAGTTGTGCCGAGGGAAGTATAGGCTGGATGTTAGGAGGAAGTTCTTCACAGAGAGAGTGATTTGCCATTGGAATGGGCTGCCCAGGGAGGTGGTGGAGTCACCGTCCCTGGGGGTGTTCAAGAAAAGACTGGATGAGGCACTTAGTGCCATGGTCTAGTTGACTGGATAGGGCTGGCTGATAGATTGGACTGGATGATCTTGGAGGTCTCTTCCAACCTTGTGGATTCTATGATTCTATGAAACAAAGAAAGTAAAAAGCCAGCAAAGAGACAACTGAAAAAATCATCTCAGGAATAATTGTCTCAAAACTCAGACATTATAGGACCAAGGCAAACTAAATCTGTGCTAAAATCCTAGGCTATCATGCTCATAATTATCCTCTGACTGTCAGCGTATCATTGGTTATCAGTAGTGTGCATCCAGTCGGTGTGCAGTGAGCAGTGCTGCCCCCAGGATAAGCACTGGGCCCAGCTCTATTCAACCCCTTTACTGATGACTTGGGTGAGGAAATTGAGTCTACTGTTAGTAAATTCAGGCGTGACACCAAGCTGGGGGCAGGATCGATCTGCTGGAGAGCAGGAAGACACTTCAGAGAGACCTGGACAGGCTGGGTCACTGGTTTGAGGCCAACAGGATGAGCTTTAACAAGGCCAGCGCAGGGTCCTACACTTTGAGCATAATAGCCCCATGCAGGGCTACAGACTAAAGGATGAGTGGCTGGAGAGCAGCCTGGCAGAGAAGGACCTGGTAGCGCTGGGTTATAGCAGGCTGGATATGAGCCAGCAGTGTGCACAGGTGGCACAAAAGGCCAACAGCATCCTGGCTTGTATCAGAAATTATGTGGCCAGCAGGACTAGGGATGTAGTTCTATCCTGTACTGGAACTGGTGAGGCCTCACCTTGAGCACTGTGAGCAGCTCGGGGCCCTCACTGCAAGACAGATATTGAGGTGCTGGAGCAGGTCCAGAGGAGAGCAGCAAGACTGGAGGGAGAGGCTGATGGGGAATGCTGATGAAGAGAGGGTGAGGGAGCTGGGCTTGGCTGACCTGGAGAAGAGGAGACACAGGGGGAATCTTATCACACTCTACACCTACCCGAAGGGAAGCTGTAGTAAGGTGGGGGTCAAGCTCTTCTCCCAGGCAACTTGTGACAAGATGAGAGGGTATGGCCTGAAGCTGCACCTGGGGAGGATTAGGTTGGATGTCAGAAAGCATTTCCTGACAGAAAGGGTGATCAGACACTGGAATGGACTGCTCAGGGAGGTGGTGGAGTTGCTGTCCCTGGAGGTGTTTAAGGACAGGAGCTTGTTGTGGCAGATGGTGTCAAAGGCCTTGCTGGAGTCCAGGTAGACTACATCCACGGCCTTCCCCACATTCAGCAGGCAGGTAACCTGATCATAAAAGGAGATCAGTTCCTGAACTCCACAGATGCAGAGAATGAGACTGCTGGCATTGTGATCTTCACAATGCATTCACATACTAGTGCTTCTAGATAATGAAACATCTCTCAAGGCAACCTGCCCTCCCCATAGGAAAGGTAGAATACTCTGGAACTGGATGTTTCAGAAATGTATGTTTTAATAGTTGCATTTTTATTTCCAAACAACAGCTTGAAAGGAAGGAGCTAATGCTGGAAAACCCTGAAAGGTGTAGTAATGGTAGAAAGGAAACAGCACTGGGAATGAGTAAAAGCCTCTAGTCAGATCAGACACAATAACACCTAAGTCAGCTGGTTGAGCTCAAATATCGAATGTACTATTTAAATTAGTTAAAAAAATGTTATCAGATATGAGTGAGGCCAAGGTCCATCGAAGTAACAATATGCAATGGTCAGAAAGTATTCATAGTTCAAAGTGATTCCTACTAAATTTCTTACCAACAAAAAATTCTAGACACCTTTAGAATAACATGCATGAAACATGCTACAGTGGACTGAAAGCTTCCTGCTTTTTGAGGCACAAAACCACTAAACCCCATACTGTCGTAAAGCAAATATTAGAGCTGTCATTGGAGCCTCTGGTATCTGACTTCATATCTGATTTTATCCCCCACACGAAAAAGAAGATTAATATTTGTGTTTACAGTCATATTCTAACTAAAATCACCACCCTTTGCCTCCCAGCACACTGACAGATTTGTCTTTGCTTATGAACAAAACAAAACTATTTATCTAATATAGAAAAGAAATATCCCTTTTTGTCTTCTCTAGGCAGATACAAAAACATATTACCCCTTCACTCTTTTATATACTTAGGTGAAAAAAAATTATCTGTCATCATCAAAATTTCACAAAATTACACATGCAGTCAGAGACTAAAAAAAAAGGGGGGGGAAGAATGAAACATTAACAAATACTAAAAGAGATAAATGGTACCCCACATAAATGCCTGTATTAGCCCTTCCTGTAATATCACTTCCATGAAATCATCAACAATAGGTTTAGGAGAAGCTTCACAAATTTATGTGCTGCTACTTCTCTCTTAAAGCTGTACTTAAAAGAATCCCTAAAAGTATCTGTCAAAACTTTTCTTAAAAGCATTCAGGCAGAACTCTCTTGAAAAGAGCTTTCAGGACCTCTTCACAAAATGTTTTCAAATGTTTGACTGTGGTTATTTGCTTCCTTAGTCTCTGCTGCTACTACTAAGCAAAACTTTACAAGAGATGCAACAGTTCTGCTGATGACAAAACCAGATAACACTCTAGAACATTATTGTTCTAGACCTCTTCATTACCTGAGATACATCCTTTCTCAGCAAAGCTGATCTTCAAGCAGTCTGTGAATTCTCCCCACTAATCCTCAAAGACTCATGGTATTTCCTCGTTAGACAGGGTACCACAGAGACAGAAGCCTTTGGGGCTGAGAATCTTGACATGAAGTTAAGGGTTAATGCCAAGATTGCTTGAGAACTATTCAGTCTGGAGAAGAGGAGGTTCCAAGGAGACTTTATTTGTGGCCTTCCAGTATCTGAAGGGGGCTACAAGAAAGCTGGTGAGGGAGTTTTGGGGACATTTGGTAATGATAGGGCTAGAGGGAATGGAGCAAAACTAGAAGTGGGTAGATTCAGACTGGATGTTAGGAAGAAGTTCTTCACCGTGAGGGTGGTGAGACACTGGAACATGTTGCCCAGGGAGGTGGTGGAAGCCTCATCCATGGAGGTTTATAAGGCCAGGCTGGCCAGCAACTTGTTCTACTGTGAGGTGCCCCTGCCCATGGCAGGGGAGTTGGAACTGGATGATTCTTGAGGTCCCTTCCAGCCCTGACAATTCTATGATTCTGTGATCCTGAGCATTTCCCAAGCCCTTTTAAGAACATCAACATTTATACCAACTTCAGTGGCTGTTATCTATAAATGTATAGTTTTGAGGCTTAACTGGCATGACAGAAGCCATCTTCAGAGTTAAGGACTGTAGGCATGCAGCTGTTGTCCAACTCATAGGATTAGAAGGCACACAAACTTGTGAAAGCAGCTTCCTTGAGTTACCAAGACCCGAGGAACAACTTATTCCTTCCTTTACTTCTAGGAATTTCCAAAATCCCAAGCCCAGAGTAACTTCTTATTTGAGTTTTCTCGGGCAGTATGGATGAATAAAAAATTCTGTACACAGTATATGTTTTAATGAAAATAAATAGTGTAGTAGCTCATTAATCTTAGCTTTGAAATCTAAAAGCCAAAATCAAAAACAAACCAAAACCACCTCTGTAAGGAGAACCAGAACAATTCTCCAAGGGTCTGCAACTCATAGGAGCCTGTCTTATTTGAGACTATAACTTATACATCTAGACAATTTTTTTTTTTACCATTTTCCAGTATTTCATATTTTTGTCAAAATAAAACTAGATTTTCCACACACATAACGTAGCATTACATTGTTTTGTGGATGCTATCTCACTATAACTCTGATTTCTCCCAGGTGAAGCAGGTATTTTGGATTAAGCAAAAACTGTCATTGGTGTTACCTGTGACAGAAACCAGCATGCTGCAAGGGGTATGGTGTCTGGAGAGAAATCAGATTTCAAAGTGACAAGAACTACCATTACTTTTATCTTTTAGCTTCAAAGTGAGCCTGGGATCGCTACCTTAGGCCTAGCAAATGTGGAAGTGCCCAGGTCTGTTCTGGTGTACACCGCCTTTACTGTTTGTAACTCTTCATTCTCCAGTTTCATAGGAGTGTAGCAGTCCTCTGTTTGTTGCCATGTTAATTTAGTCATGTTTTCTAGCAGAATAAAACAATACACAGTTTTACCCTTTTGCAGTTGAAAAAGGACCTCTTGTGATGCAATTAGCCCAATGATACTGCACTGAAAAACATCAGGCCTGAGAAAAGTCTCTGTTTCAGCAGGTGGTCTGCAAGAATGACAATGCAGAGATGACTGGAAAGGTGAGCCTGCAGAGTGTGTATGTCTGTCACCCTCACTTTCTCCTGGCAGATTAAACAGACATTGTGTAAATTAGACCAGCTCCTATAAATTACAGTGTTCATACCTATTAATTTAACATTATTCCATGTTGTCACTCTATCATTTCCAGATTAGGAACAGATTTCAGCTTTTTCTCTTTAGCAGATCTGTCTATGTCTCCTTCCAACAAAGTAATGTTGAATACTTTGTCCTTTTGTTGAGTTGTTCAGACACAACACAGACTACTCTCAGAGTACACACTGTCCCTTCTAAAATTATTTTCATGCTAATATTTGTTTAAAAGGAAAAGAAAAATATTGTGGAAAGAGACTTTTTAACAAATGTAAAGGTTTTGTTTGGTTGGTTGGTTTTGATTTGGCTTTTTTTAGTGGTTATCTGCAAGAGTTATTTATGTCTGTTGAAGCGTATATTGGGGAGCAAAACATCAGAGGAATCCCACCTCGAGTTGGCATGGAATAAATGACTGGAGGGATGGCTGACATTCTGTCAAGCTGTGCATCCATCCAACGTGATCTGTACAGGCTGGAGTGCTGGACAATGGCTAACCACATGAAGTTCAATAAAGACAAGTGTAGGGTCCTGCATCTGAGGAGGAATAACAACAGGAACCAGTACAGGTTGGAGGTTGCCCTGCTGGAAAGAAATTCTGTGGAGAAAGCCCTTGGAGTGCTGGTGGGCAGCAAGTTCTGCATGGGACAGCAATGTGCCCTTGTGGCCAAGAGAGCCAATGGCATCCTGGGGGGCATCAGGAAAAGTGTGTCCAGCAGGGCTAGGGAGGTTCTTCTCCCTCTCTACTCTGCCCTAGTGAGACCATGCCTGGAAAACTGTGCCCAGTTTTGGACTCTGCAGTTTGAGAGAGAAACAGGGACCTGAAGCAGACAGTCCAATGCTGCATCTCTCTGGAGACTTTCATAACCTGCCTGGATGCATTCCTGTGTGAACTATCCTGGGTGATACCGCCTTGGCAGGGGGGTTGGACTTGATGATGTCTGGAGGCCTCTTTCAACCTCTAACATTCTGTGATTCCATGATTGTGTAATATACTATGTATATAGAAGTACACATATTCTGTCTGTAATATATGACACCATTCACGGCAATAATACATTATTCATGAAGTGCCGATAAGTGCACTCTAAGAAAAATTAATGCTGAATTCTCTTTCACTCTGATTTGTTTTAATTAAGCCTGTAATCTACATGTTTCCCAGTTTTAAGTAGTTACACTCTTTAATTTAAAAATTATTGCAGCCAGCCACTAAATTTTAATCACATAAAGGCTTGCCTCGTAGGATTTAAAATACAATTCTTTGTCTTTTTAATCCTACATATTTTATGCGGCATGGGGATGCCTCTGTAATGAACTTATCAAAGTTGTCATTGTTCTTCATATTGAGATTTGGGTTTTGTTCTTCTGTTGCTCATCATTCATTAATGATACAAACGGGCTTGTCTTTTGACTGCAGAATTCCTTTTTTTGTATCTTATGATTTACAATGAACACAGCCTCGTGTTTAAAACTCATCAAAGCCATCATTATTTGTTCATTGAAATGTTTCATCTGTTAAAATGTTTAAACTCTTTTCCCATCAATCCAGTTTCATTAAACATCATCTCTTTTCTGGCAGATTTAATCCCTACTTTAGTCTTCTTGGAACCTACCAACAAGAATAAAAAAACAGCTGTTCAAACACCCTCAGAAGTTGTAAATCAAAAGGCATACTCTCAGTTCTTTCTTTCTGCAAGAGGGTATAAATGAATGTTGTTTAGCACATAATACATTCATGGTTAAACTTCGTGCTCCTTCTACGTTACTAACCTATGCCAGCTGTCTTCCAACAACTGCTGGTACTACCTCATCATGAAGAATGTTCTGTGTCCTTACTTTTATTTCTGCATTCATCATCCACCTTGCAGCGTTTTCAGAATCATAGAATCACAGAATGTCAGGGCTAGAAGGGACCTCAAAAGCTCATATATTTCAACTCCTCTTCCAGAGCAGGATCACTTAGAGCAGGTCACACAAGAATGCATCCAGGCAGATTTTGAATATCTTCAGAGAAGGAGACTCCACAACACCCCTGGGCAGCCTGTTGCAGTACTCTGTCACCCTGACAGGGGGAAAAAAAAATCTTCTCATGTTTACATGAAACTTCCTGTGCCTCATTTCTATCCATTGTCCTTTGTCTTGTCATTGTGTATCACCCAGCAAAGCCTGGCTCCATCCTCTTGTGTGTTCCACACACTTACTTTCTTTGTTCTCTCTCTGGTGTGTTGAAAGACAAATGGTTATTATTTTTATAAAGGTACATTATCATTCATCTGCCTTGGTTGAACTCTCTTCCTAGTCTACCTGGTATGTAGGGATAAAAGCATATTCTGTCAGGGGCAAAAAAGGACCAGTCAAACTGAAAAACAGAAACATCTCATTAGGCTCACAAAGGTGAAGGTAAGTAATGTTTCTGTTTTATCCATATCAGTCTATGCAGGCAACTTCCCTGGAATCTGCTATACAGCTACCTCCTAGGCAGCTGTCTCTGTTGATTAATTACTTTAAAAAATCCAGATCATTCTTTAGATAAGAGAATTGCCAAAACAACAGATTCTTTCTGCCAGGGCTGCCAGTGAGAGAAAATTTTAACCTTCATTCAGCTATCAAATGTCTATTAATTGATGCTGAAGATGCTGACACCTCCAAGACTGAATGCAGACATCTTGCTGAACAGCACTGCAATTTTTGTCCAATGGAAAATTTCAGAAGACAGTTTTGACAAATTTTTGTAAAGCAAGTTAAGTGTGAAACCTAAGGTGCAGAGGCTCTGATTAGGCAAAAACTTGTCTGTGAAATTTAAATGTAATATGAGAACTTGAAATGGGTGGAATCATAGTGAGTGTGAGTAGGAGGCAAAACACAGTGATGATGATATATGCACTGAGTTTGGAAAGGTAAAATCACAGAAACATAGAATAATTTCAGTTGTGGAAGACCTTCAAGATCAAGTCCAACCATTAATCCTACTTTACCAAGTCCACCACTAAGTCATATCCTCAAGCGCCGCATCTAGATGGCTTTTAAATACACCCAGGGATGGCAATTCAGCCACCTCCCTGGAAAGCCAGTTCCAATGCCTGACAAGCCCTTCAGTGAGGTGTTTGTTTGTTTGTTTTTCCTATGTCCAGGAAAAGCTTTCACGTATATTGTTACTGAAATGTTCAAGCATCAGCAGGTGCTTCACTCCTTCAACTGTCCACTACTGAAGCCTTCCTAAATAAAAGGAAACTTTGTGAAAGTATGAAAGATGTTTTTTTGGAATCTGATGTCAAATGGTATTTTGATGGCAGTTCCTACTTGAGTGGTTGTGTGTAAGCATACTTGAGGTTTTTCTAACTAATTTCTGTCTTCCAACATCACCAGTGCTATGCTCTGGATAGAAGATGTGGCCAGGTTTTCTATCCCCTGATTCCTGTGCTGAAGTCTTCCTGCAGCTTAGCTCTGGCAGAGCTGTGAGTGAACCTTAAAAGTGTTCATGAAACTCACACTATTAATTTTTTTTTTTAATTCAATTCAGTGTACATAGCTATGTGCTCAGACATCTTTGGCCTTTGATAAAAAAACCCAGGGAGGTTGTGGATGCTTCCTCCCTGGAGGCGTTTAAAGCCAGGCTGGATGAGGCCTTGAGCAGCCTGCTCTAGTGGGAGGTGTCCCTGCCTATGGCAGGGGGTTGGAGCTGGATGATCCTTGAGGTTCCTTCCAACCTAAACCATTCTATGATTCTATGAGTTTGAAGTTTATCAGTAACAAAATCTTCCATGAAAGTTGAGAGGAGGAATTAAATTTTGCAGCTTGATTAAAATAAAACAAAACTGAAAAAAAAAAAAAAACCAAACAAAAAAACAACAACAAAACCAAAAACAACAACCCCAAGATACTAGCTGGAAGAACCAGATTCAAGTTAGAGCTCATTTCCAGGATCCTGAGTAATAAATTATAGCAAGTATAAATTGCTAATTTATGAGTACACATTTCATCCATCCTCTATTGCTGAAGTGGTTTGGATGGTGTTCAAATCACTGATTATAACCTAGTTGGGAGATATTGAGGGGAAAGAGATGTTGTGCAGATGGAAAGCCCTGTAGCCCAAAATCAAGTTTCTATGGCTCATAGACCTAAAGATATACACTGACTAATTCAAGTAGTTGCTGTCTACAACTACCTGAAGGGAGGTTGTAGCCAGGTGGGTGTTGATCTCTTCTCCCAGACAGCCAGCAACAGAACAAGGGGACACAGTCTCAAGTTGTGCCGAGGGAAGTATAGGCTGGATGTTAGGAGGAAGTTCTTCCCAGAGAGAGTGATTTGCCATTGGAATGGGCTGCCCAGGGAGGTGGTGGAGTCACCATCCCTGGAGGTGTTCAAGAAAAGACTGGATGAGGCACTTAGTGCCATGGTCTAGTTGATTGGATAGGGATGGGTGATAGGTTAGACTGGGTGATCTTGGAGGTCTCTTCCAACCTGGTTGATTCTATTCTATTCTATTCTAAAGTATTTCCTCTGACTGTCTGCATTAAGCAACCTTAATTAGGCCTTTCTAAATCATGAAGTTCAAGTATCTCTGTCATCAGATTCAAAACAATCAAAGACCTTCAGTAGAATCAAGTATAAAATGAAGCAGTGTTGTCTTCTTATAACTGTATTGCACCAGAAAATAGAACATAATAGGTGTTTCAAATATTTGAAAGGTTAGGAGTCATATTGAGTGAGAAAAAAAAAATGAACTATGAATAACAAGCAGTAACTTCTTAATATTGCATCCCCAAACAGGATCACAGAACCTTAGATGCTGGAAGCAACCTACAGAGATCATCCAGTCCAGCCCCCCTGCCTAAGCAGGATCACCTAGGGTAGTTTGCACAGGAATAAATACAGGTGAGTTTTGAAAATCTCCAGAGAAGGAGATTCCACAAACTCTCTGGGCAGCCTGCTCCAGGGCTCCGTCATCCTCACTGTAAAGAAGTTTCTCCTCACATTGAGGTGAAACCTTTTATGTTCCAGTTTAAAGCCCTTGCTCCTTGTCTTATTGATGCACATCATCGAAAAGAGACTGGCCCCAGCCACCTGGCACCCATCTCTCAGGTATTTTTATACATTGATAAGATGTTATCTCAATCTTCTCTTCTCCAGACTAAACAGCTTCAGGTTTCTTAGTCTCTCAAATTACCAGTCAGAAAGGGAAGACCATATTTGTATAGTGTAGCTACTCAATTTCTGAGAATAGAAAGTTGATAATATTGAAAATAAAAATTCTTATAACAATGAAAATATTTGGTAGGATTATTATTGTTGTTGTTTCTGTTGTTATTATTGTTGTTATCATCATTATCCCTGTCAACCTCATAAAATCTACCAGGTTCTGATATGGAACTACTGTTACGTATTTTTGTATGGACACAGTATTCTAGGTGTGGTCTCATCAGGGCAGAGGAGGGAGAATAACCTCCCTAGACCTGCTGGATGCACTTTTTCCTGGTCCCCCCCAGGATGCCATTGGCTTTCTTGGCCACATTGCTGTCCCATGCAGAACTTGCTGTCCACCAGCACTCCAAGGTCTCTTTCCATGGAGCTGCTTTCCAGCAGAGCAAACTCCAACCTGTACTGGTGCCTGGTGTTATTCTTCCCCAGCTTCTTGTTATTCCTTTTGGAGCACCAGAATAGAATAGAATAGAATAGAATAGAATAGGTTGGAAGAGATCTCCAAGATCATCATTCATGTCTTGAAATGCTTAAAAGCTGAGAGGAGAGAGATTTGACACAGTATCAATATGAATGTTAATGTCTCCAAGTTAGCAGAGTTTTCTCTGCTGGGTCCTTTGATAGAGCTAAGCATTCAGAATTTGAATAAGATAAAGAGATCAAAGTTTTTATCAGTTCTTGTAGAAAACCTGACAGGTGTGTTTTCTCTTCTGCAAAGAGAGAATTAATTTCAGATGAAACTTCTGATAGCCTGAGAGGGCATTAGAAGTGAACTTTATGGGAGAAACGGGAAATATTGAATGATCTGAGCTGTTATAGACTGACAAGTTTGTAAGATGCTAACATATTTGAATATAAAAATAGTAAACCTACGCCAGAACTTTGCTTCCCTTTGGTAATGATATCAAATTGCCCTGCAATTGCCATATTGTTAACTTGCTGCTGCCACTACTCAGTAAATTCAACATGTCCCTGTATGTTTAGAGCTTATTTTTATAATTACTCAAATGCTCCTAGATTTTAGGGGGGGAGCACCAGATTTATTACAGTGAGATATTGCTACAAAGGTCCCTAGTATTATTTTTGAAGAAATGGTTTCTTATTTCACCATGGCTTTGGGGTTTGGTTGGGGTTTTTTTTGTACTTACATAAATATTTTGGTGTTTCACCTCCACATAGCAGAAAATATTTCTGAATGGTGACCATTCCCATGCCTTCACCAACATTCATTGCAACAGCCCTACCTTAGAGATCATCTAGAATAGAATAGAATAGAATAGGTTGGAAGAGACCTCCAAGATCATCCAGTCCAACCTAGCACCCAGCCCTATCCAGTCAACTAGACCATGGCACTAAGTTCCGCATCCAGTCTTTTCTTGAACACCTCCAGGGATGGTGACTCCACCACCTCCCTGGGCAGCCCATTCCAATGGCAAATCTCTCTCTCTGGGAAGAATTTCCTCCTAACATCCAGCCTATACCTTCCCCAGATCTACTTCAATCTCCCCACCGTGGGCAGGGATAGCTCTCAACCAGACTCAGCTGCTCAAGACCTCATTGAACTTGGCCTTGGACATCCTCAAAGACGACTCATTCACAACCTCCCTGGGCAACTTATTCCAGAGTCTCACCACCTCATACTGAAGAACATTTTCCTAAGATCTGGTCTAACTCTGCTCTCCCTCAGCTTCCAACTATTCCCTCTTGCCCTATCTCTAGACAGCCTTATGAAAAGTCTCTCTCCACCTTTCCTGTACCTCTGCATTAGGTACTCTCACAGAAATGCTGTCTGCACAGAGACACTGCTTAATGTTCTAAATAGTGTAAATTTGAGAGCTAAGATTTTAAAAGCTAAAAATCCAGGAGTAAACTGTCTCATGTGTGTATTTGCTTATAGTTTCCAAATATACTCTTATACATACTAATGATTTAGCAGTACTCACACAAAATAAGTAAAAGCACTAATGAATCCGGGACAATTTTTTTATATACTTATTGATAAAGACTTTCACAGTTAGTAATTCCAAAATTGCTCATTCATCTTCACCAAGAAAAATAAAAAAGGATGTCCAGCAGCTTATTGAGGATATCAACATGTTTCAGACATTCATGTTTATAAATATGCAAAGGGTGAGTGCCAGGAGGATGGAGCCAGGCTCTGCTGGATACTGGCCAATGACAAGAAAAGGGGCAATAGGTGGAAGTTGAGACATAGGAAGTGCCATGGAAACATGAGGAGGCATTTTTTTTCCCTGTGAGGATGACAGAACACCTGAACAGCTTGCCCAGGCGGTTGTGGGGTCCCCCTCTCTGGACATATTCAAAACCCACCTGGATGTGTTCCTGTGTGATCTGGCATAGGTGATCTTGCTGTGGCAGAGGGGTTGGACTGGATGATCTTTTGAGGTCACTTTCAACCGCTAACATTCTGTGTTTCTGTGACTGCCATATAAAAAAATATGAGAAATGCTGCAGAATTAATTTTGCTTAACAAAATCCACACCTTTAGACCTGTGAAAGTAACAATTTGAATGACTTAGATATCATAGCTGCAGCACAATTTTGTCCAGTGAATTGACTTTCCAAGGATCAGGCTGGGATAAAAGCAGCAATATTTGACTTCTCTCTTTTTTTTTTCCTTACGTTATTTTTGTTTGCTATATTTTTTTTTTTCCTTCTTCAAAGTGGAAAATTATTTTTAACTAAAAAAAAAAAATAAATTTAGATTTCCAAATGTCTAAATGGAATGTTCCAAAAACTTCAGAATTATAGCATTTGAAATAATTCCAAACTCATGTTTCCAATATTTCCTTTATCTCTAAACAGCACCAGACAAACACTGAGAGAAATCCATAACTTGTTTTCTCCATGATTCAGTCACAGCACATCCTTCCAAAAAGACACTGACCTGATTTCTGACTCAAGCTGGAAGCACTTCTGTAAGAAATACTGTTCAATCTCCAGTTTTATTTTTCACACAGAGTTCGTTGCCCAGTGCCCTCTCCCTTTATGGTAGAGAAGATTGATATAACAACCAAGAAAACTATGCTTTTGCAAAGGGACTAATACTCTTGAATTGATGATAGCAGCAGAATTCAGATCAGATATATGTTGCATACTGTTGTGATTTCCAGTTTAAAGCCAGAAGTCTATTAAGGCCAGAAGTCTACATTTTGTTAAGTTTATCACCCCAAAAATTATGTGCAAACCACTAAGCAAAACTATGGGACTTATACTAAGGATCATCTTTTCTGAGGAACAGTGATTTAGGCTTCCTCCGATTCCTTATTAAACTTCTAGGTCTTGAGATAAAAGTTTCTCTGCAGATTAAATCCTATTCAGTGTCAGATATGCATCTCTACCTTTATTTGACATTTAGATACTGCAAGAAGATCCCAAGATGAGGAAGAGTTTTTTTTTAATATTAATTAAATTTTGATCCCTTCAAAATAACTGTAGTTATGAACTATAGTACTTAAAAATAACTACTGAGCCTTTGCTTTCCACACTTCTTTCTCAGATGCAAGCAAATCTGGTGTGATCTTTTAATCTAACATAATGAGCAGTAAGGTCACTGATATTTAAGTGATGATCATAAACAAAACATTTATGAATCCTGAGGCTGGGATATCCTATTACTTTCATAGTGACAATAGAACTGGAATAACTGGAGACTATGTAAGAGAAGGATACAGTCAGAAACTCAAAGTTATGGAAAAGATAACAGCAAGACTGACTTTAGCATTTGCTCTCTGCCATTGATTATCATACCCCAGTTTTGTTTTGTTTTTTTTTCTAACATGTAGATGGATACATTTTGAAACTCCTGGGTTTTTGATTTTGAGTGGCTTCTTTTGTTTTAAATATGTATGATCTGTGCTCTTCTCTGCAATCTCTGAACACAGTAATATCAATATGATTGAAGTTATCTAGGCTTTGCTGCAGTTTTGTTCATTCGTCAATCATTACTTCGAGAGCAAATATAATTTTCTAAACGCAAATCCTAGCAGGTAACATGCCTTTTAGACTAAAGTGTCCTTTATTTATTTATTTAAGGTTGGAAAAGACCTCGAAGATTGAGTCCAAATGTAGGCCACTAAACTATATCCTGAAGAGCTACATCTACAGCTTCTGAACACCTCCAGAGGTAGTGACTCCAGTAGCTCCCTGGGCAGCCTGCTCGAACCCCTCACCACCCTCTGAGTAAAGAAGTTTTTCCTAACGTCTAATCTAAACCTCCTCTGACACAATTTAAACCCATTCCCTCTCATCCTATCACTGGTTACCTGGGAGGAAGAGACCAACAACAACCTCACTCCAGTCTGCTTTCAGGTCATTGTAGAGAGCAATAAGATCTCCCCTTCGCCTTCTCTTCTCCACACAAAAGAACCGCAGCTTCTTCAGCTGCTTCTTGTATGACACCCTCCAAACCCCTCACCAGCCTTGTTGCTCTTCTCTGAACATGCTCCAGAATCTCGATGTCTCTCCTATACTGTGGTGCCCAATGTTGAATGCACTACTCGAGCTGTGGACTCACCAAGGCTGAGTACAGGGGCACCATCACTTCTCTGCTCCTGCTGGACACATTGTTTTTGATCTGGGCCAGGATGCTGTTGGCCTTCTTAGCCACCTGAGCACACTGCTGGTTCATGTTCATAAGCTTTCCACCAGCTGTCCCACATCTTATTCCACAAGCAGCTTTCCAGCCACTCTTCCCTAAGCCTGTATCTGTTTGGGTTTTTGTGACCAAAGTGCAGGACCCAGCATGTTGAAATCTATTTTCATCTATTTGCATGTTTTCGTAAGATAGCTTTATAATCCTACCACCGCCTTCAAGGAAGAGGAGGCTCAGGGGTGACCTTATTGCTGTCTACAACTACCTGAGGGGTGGTTGTAGCCAGGAGGGGGTTGCTCTCTTCTCTCAGGTGGCCAGCGCCAGAACGAGAGGGCACAGCCTCAGGCTGCGCTGGGGGAAGTTTAGGCTCGAGGTGAGGAGAAAATTCTTCACTGAGAGAGTCATTGGACACTGGAATGGGCTGCCCAGGGAGGTGGTGGAGTCGCCGTCCCTGGGGCTGTTCAAGACAAGGTTGGACGTGGCACTTGGTGCCATGGTCTAGCCTTGAGCTCTGTGGTAAAGGGTTGGACTTGATGATCTATGAGGTCTCTTCCAACCTTGGTGATACTGTGATACTGTGAAAACCTTGCCTAATGTATTAGGCAGGGTAGATGGCTACTGAAATTGCATGCAGTTGTTATTACACTGTCCTTAAAAAAATTAAAGAGACAGGACACTAAAATTTGAAAGAGGAAAAAAAAAAGGAATCTGTTTAAAACAAAGCACAACAACATGCTTGTGCTTTCTGACTTAATAGATTGTTTAAAGACTGGTTCCTGATCTCTCGCCCAGAGTAGTTCTCTGAAAATCTTGGATTCTAGATTAATTTTGACTCTTTATTTGGTTGGTCAATGCCCTGTCTTGTGAATTGTGCAAACACCTAATACAGCACTTAATTCCTCTGCTGCTGCAAGTATTTGTGGTTTGGCCTCATTATATCAGTTCAAATGATCTAATTTCCTCCTTTTGCAATGATGCAGTGAGTTCCTTGATCTCAGCCACACATATTAAATTCATGGGTAAAGGGATTGTGGTGGTCTGGGTGCCCCCACCCCCCACACCCACTTTAGAAATCACCCAGACTAGACTCAGACGGCTCTGGAAATATGAATGAAGCTTATATTTACAGCTAGCAAAATATACAAGCAGATATTTACAGTATATACAGTTATAGACAGAAATATACAAGGTAAAAAGGTAATACAGACACAACTCCCCTCCCAGAAACCTGAGTCCCCAGGAGAGGCTCTCAACCACCCCTCACCTTCCCCCTACCCCTCTCAACCTTACCCCAGTCCCAAGGAAGAATGGAGGTTTGGGGGTTAGAAAGCAAAGGTGGATCAGCCAAGGAAAAATGGAGGGTGAGGTTAGAAGAGAGAGATGCAGTTCAGCCAGCAGCCCAGAGCTCCCCAGCAGGTGAAGCCAAGTGACTTTATGTTTTCCTTTCCTTTTTTACACATCTCAGCAAGACTGCGAGCAAAGTAGACATCACCCTTGTTTTCATTTCACAGCCTATGATCTAGTCCTTCTCACCAAAACATTCTAGCTTGCTTCAAACTAGCACAGGGATGTTGATGTATCTTTTTGTTTGTTTTGATTTGCTCTAGAAGGGTTTCATCCACTTACTAAATATCTGGACTAAACGTCCAGCTTGAAATCCTAACATGATTCCTGACGAATGAGGAACTGTTCATACCTGAGTCCTGTTCTGGGAGGGCTCCCCAGAGATATAAGTGGAGCTAAACAGGGATTATAATAAATCAGAAGAAATAAATGGATCCATGAAGCACTTTGCAGAGTTAAAAGGATTGTATAGGTTGTAAATTAAATGTTTATTAGCACTGCTAGCTGCCAAGATTCTGTATAACTCACTTACATACATGAATTGTAGTTGCATAAAACAGCTGCATTAACCCTCAAGGACTTTTGGAAAAATTCAAGGTTATATGAAGTAAGCTGCAGAAAAAGTCGCTTCTCCAGACTTAGTAGCAAACACTAACCAAGCAAAAATGACAGTCTGATTCAGAAGCAAATACAAGTCCATTTTGAATGCCTGGGTTCCATTTTTTTGTTTGAGATGAGATAGCTGTCTTTAAAGAGCTTCAGTAGTGAACATCCTGTCAGTTTAAAAGGTCAGACATTGCAAGTTATCAGCAAAAACAATGTTAGATGGACCACTGGAAGAAAGAATGTGTTTATTCTCTTGACCCATCTGTTATGTTTTGCTTCACTGTCTATCCTCATCAATTAGGAAGCTTGTGGGAAGGAATAAAAGATGTGCTGAATGGGTGCACTGATTTCAGTTGTAATA
Source organism: Tricholaema leucomelas (assembly GCA_013400475.1). NCBI lineage: Eukaryota > Metazoa > Chordata > Aves > Piciformes > Lybiidae > Tricholaema lacrymosa > Tricholaema leucomelas. The sequence goes on from WAAF01019216.1 coordinate 333,878, forward strand.
CACTGCACGAGAGGTAGAGAAGGACACTGTGAAAATCATAGGCAGTGGGGTGGATAACTCCGGTTGATGTCACCTTAAAAACACTACTACCTTTAGAAAACAAATATTTTACAGTTAAATACATTTCTGGGTCTAATATTTTATTGACACCATTCGTAAGTGTCATAAGTTATACAACAATATGCTGGAAATTGATCTGCTCTTTCTATTTCTGAAAAGCACAGTTAAATCATGCTCTGTTCACAAAGAAAGGATATTAATTACATAATGACTTCCTAGTTATGATTGGGGGAAAATAAGAATAATTCAAATACATATTTTATATTGTTTGTGAACAACTTTGGTTGATCAGAGAGTACGTCGGCATCCAAAACTCAGTCCTTTGCATGCTTGTTGTGGAAGGCCAAAATAGGCCTGAACATGTCCTTGCTTGTCCAGAAATGTTTCCCTGTTCCTCCTCTCTTCTGCTGATGGGAGAAGCAACCACGGGAAAGGAAGACAAAAGCCTGTGGTGCCTATGAGTCTCCTTTTCTCCTTCCAAAGTTGTAAACAGGGTACCCACATGTGTTTATATACTTGTTTGTCTTCTGCCTTAAAAAGGTAAAAGCAAGCCCTGACTTTACCTAATATGGTCAAGTTTGGCAAACTGCCATTCTGATTGGCTAATCCATGGCCAAAGAGCCATTAGTCTTGGGCTGAATTAATAAAAGAGATGAGCAGGTTAAGACAACGTGCTTCTGCCTTGCCTTACTGAGCTTCTGCCTCGTTGCTTTCTGCCATTATACCTGTCATGCTCTGCCAGCTACATAATAACTGTGTTTGGTTTTGGGCTCCCCAGCTTAAGAGGGACAGGGATCTGTTGGAGAGAGTCCAGCGGAGGGCCACAAGGATTAGGGGACTGGAAGGCATGGCTTATGAGGAGAGGCTGAGGGACCTGGGGCTTTTTAGCCTGGAGAAAAGGAGACTTAAAGGGGATTTGATAAATGTTTATAAGTATCTGAAGGCTGGCCAGGAACAGGGGGGACAGGCTCTGCTCACTTGCTCCCTGGGATAGGACAAGGAGCAATGGATGTAAGTTGCAGCAAAAGAGGTTCTGCCTCAACACAAGGGGGAACTTCTTTACTGTAAGGGTCACAGAGCACTGGAATAGGCTTCCCAGAGAGGTTGCAGAGTCTCCTTCTCTGGAAACTTTCAAGGCCTGTCTGGATGTGCTCCTCTGTGATCTATGTTAGATAGTATTGTCCTGCTCTGGCAAGGAGGTTGGACTCAATGATCTCCTTGGGTCCCTTCCAATCTCTCTAATATCCTGTGATCCTGTGAACAAGCCCTGATACTTTGGATTTGTCTACCTGGAAACTTGTTGTGCCTCAAGTTTACTGGGGATTAGCATTAAGTGCCTCACAACATGGCAGGAAGTGCCACCAACATTGTGCCCATCTGCACATCCACAAGACATCCTGCCTGCACCTCCACAAACCTCTGTGCCAAGTCTGGAGTCAAAGAGGAACCAGGATCAGGTCATAGATCATCTGCCTTTCTTCCAGCACCCTGTTAGTGCCTGGGAAGATGTAGAAGCCTTAACAGCTGTTAAGACACCAACAGAACTCCGTCCAAGTGTTTGGGTACTGTCTGGAAACTGTAGTTAGCCCTGGGAATCTGGAGATAATATTTAGTGAGTAAATACTTAAAAGCCTCTATGTGAGGAATTCTGTAATTAAGTGCCTTCTGCCTTTAGCAGAAAGAAGCTTCTCGAGTCTCTCTAGTGGGCAGGTGGTATAATCAAATACAAGGACCTCTTTCTGGTTCTAATAGTTCAATGTTTGTCTTTTGTTAGTTATTTCTTAAGTGTTCTAGGTTACCTCTGTTTTCTTCTGTGTAATCTTTTTCACAACTGCTCAAAGAACCTGATTAAAAATAAGTAATGCAGCAAGATTAAATATATTAGAACAAAAAATAATAAACTCTGTTCATTTGTAAAAATAAATCCCACTCATACTGCTACACTTACTCCTTGCCCACCCTCAATAGGATGGGGATCAACATTGCAAGAATAGGAGTTAGAAAACTTAAGGGCTGAAGTTAAGACAGGAAAACTGCCCTCCGGATACTGTTGCAGCCAAAACAGATTTCATTTGAGGAATAGAATTTATTTACAATAAATATTTAGTTATTGCTTCAGATAATGGCAAATAAAGGAGAAAATATTCAAACACTTAGGAACAGACATCTTCTCTCCCTGTTTTCCAGGCACAACTTTTACTAAGGCACCCCATTTACTAAGTAGTTATCACTGCAGGCCATATTCACAGTCCCTTCAGTGATGCAGCAGTTAGTGCAGGTGGTCAGGATCAGGATGCAGTACTTTCTCTCTTCCTCTTTTTCCTTCTTGTTCATTTCTTATACTTCAGTATGTGTTTTTCACAGGCAATGTCTCCAGGGACGTCCCTCCTCTGACACTGACTCATCCACAGGCTTCTGTCATTTTAGGGAAGTACCTTGTCCTCCATGAAGCATCTCATACACCTATGACACTGGTTTTGCCTCATTTTACAGTTCTATCTCTCCTACTCTTCTGACCTTTCCTAAATGTCTTCACAGGCACCACACGCTTGGCTGTTGGGCTCAGATTTAACCTCCAGTGAACCACTGTGCTTGGCTGTTGGGCTCAGATTTAGCCTCCAGTGAACCACTGTGGAGTTGGCTGGAAACAGCAATGTTTTTCACAGAGAAACCCTGACTTCACAGAACCACAGAATGTCAGGAGCGGGAAGGGACCTTGAAAGTTTATACAGTCCAACCCCCCTGCCAGAGCAAGATCACCTAGATCAGGTCACTCTGAAATGTGTCCTGGCAGGTTTTGAATATCTCCAGAGAGGGAGATTACACAACTGCTCTGGACAGCCTATTCCAGTGTTCTGTTGCTCTCATAGGAAAAAAAATTCCTCCTCATATTTGTATGAAACTTCCTATGCCTCAGCTTCCACCCATTGCCCCTTGTCCTGTTGCTGCGCATCACCCAACAGAGCCTGACTCCATCCTCTTGGCACTTGCCCTTTACATCTTTATAAAGATGAATGAGGTCTCCCCTCAGGCTCCTCCTCTCCAAGCTCAAGAGCCGCAGCTCCCTCGGGCTCTCCTCATAAGGAAGATGTTCCATTCCCTTCATCATCTTTGTGGCTCTGCACTGGACTCTCTCAAGCAGCACCATGTCCTTTGTGAACTGGGGGCCCCAGTATTCCAGAAGCAGCCTCACCAGGGCAGAGTAGAGGGGAAGGAGAACCTCCTTTGACCTACTAGCCACAGCCCTTCCAATACACCTCCAACAGAAGTTATCCCTGCAGCCTTCCACTACTAAAACCTCGATATTTACACTCAAGACAATATATTAGAACACAGCAGATATAGATGATATTTTCCATTCAGGCTGAAAGCACAGCCTCCCTCCATACACACTGTTAACATATATATATATGTATTCATACATAGTCATTGGCTGCAGGAAAAAAAAAACAAACCTTGACCTGCATACCTGAAAATTCAGTACAAGACCCCAATATTTTTTTTTAACTACATAAATGTCTATGTGACAATAAACTATAAAGGACTTTTTCTATAGCACTAGGTTTTTGCTCCTTGAAGAGCAGTGAAAATTGAGGATTGGAGCTTAGAGTGAAATCACTTCTGATTAAATGAGATTAAAAAACTCCACAGTATCAGCATGAATTGTCTAGTCAATGGCCAGAGAGCCATTATACTAGTTGTTATTAACTGGAATGTGAAGAATGTTTCTGCCACATGCTGCAAGGTTCAGCTCTCTTTGAACAACTTCTCTGTGTACTAGACTTCCATTATTAAAATGAGATGTTAATGCTTTCTTCCCTGACATCTGCATTGTGAAGATAAATACGTGCTCATGACTGAAGCCAGGTAGCCACTCAAAGAAGCAGTTGTAAGTGCTAGCTGGCTCAGCACTGAAGGTTTGAAATCAGTCTTTCAGCAAGAGCAAGGTTAGACAAATGTTCAAAATACTAATTTGACAAAATGAAATATTCAGATCACAAATTTTTTAATTTTGATATTTAAGCATTGAAAGAATAACATGTAATGTTTTGAAGCACATAAGAAACAAAGACATTCCCTCGTGCAAAAATAGAACCACTTATTATCCAAGATATTTTACTCACAATGTATGGAAAAACTGTTAGGTTTAGAATATCTGGATGTTAGGAACAAGTTCTTTACCATGAGGGTAGTGGAATACTGGAACAGGTCTCCCAGGGAGGTGGTTGGGGCCCCATCCCTGGAGATATTCAAGGTGAGACTCAACAAGGCTCTGGGCAACCTGATCTAGTGGAGGATGTTGCTGCTGACTGCAGAGGGGGCTGGACTAGATGGCCTTTGGAGGTCACTTCCAACCCAAACCAATCTATCATTCTATGATTTGTTTTCAGAGGACATAATCATTGATCTGTAAAGTCATGAATATTGTCTACTTGGACTTCTGTAAAGTCTTTGATGCTGTTTCTCAGGAAACTGTCATGAAAAAAGTCTGGTCATGGCTTGGATGAGCACACATTCTGCTGTATGAACCACCAGCTGGGCAGCCTATCTCTTCTCACACACACAGTAATAGAACAAGAGGGAACAGCCTCAAGCTGCACCAGGGGAGGTTTAGACTAGACACTAGGAAAAATTTTTTAACTGAGTGGTCAAGCATTGGAACAGGCTGCTCAAGGATGTGTTGAAGCCACCATCCCTGGATGTCTTGAAAGGTGGTTTAGATGTAGTGCTTAGCCATATAGTTTAGTGGTGAACTTGGTAGAGTAGGGTAAACGGTTGGACCTGATGATCTGCAGGCTCTTTTCCAGCCTGAATGATTCTACGATTCTGTGAAAAATGGGGGTTGATATTTTTTTACTCTATTGGCAGAAATATCACTGTCATTCAGACTATCAGAACACCTTTGCTTGTAAAGAGTCAGCATCCCAGCAACTGTGCTTTGTGTTCTTAACCTCTTCTTATAAAAACCATCCTCAGCTATAAAAAAACTCACATAATCATGCAGTTACTTTATGTGTATGACAAATGTTGTGTCACATTTAGTAAGAAACAACTACTTCAGAGCAGGAGTATGTATGGAATTGATGAGAGAGGAGAGATTTTTTTAAATGATAGGACTAGAGGATTTAGAAACCATCCTTTCGTGGCTTTCTTTTTCTTTCATCTTTAGTGACTGATGAGAGGAATGGAAAGCTTATTGAGACAGCTAAAATTCTTGACACTGGCAGGAGAAATAACATAAAATACATGAAAAAGAATTAAAAAAAAAACCCAAACAAACCAGAATCTTCAAGTAGTCCTGTAACATTTATGAATCAGGGAAGCTTAGTAGGAAATATTCACATTTACACTGAATATTCACATTCATATTTACAGTGATGCTAGCCATCAGGTCACTTGAAAATGTCAAGTGAGGTTGAGCTTTCACCTAAGAGACATACATTTAAGTATAAAAAGGGCATTTCTTCTTTTTAATTAACTATTTCTGAGCAGCATTTTTTTTTTCTGGGGGGGGAGGGTGATTTTTCTGACTTTAGAAGAAAGATATATTTAAGCTGCCCCTTTGCTGTCTTCCCATTTGTAATGCAGAATTTATAGCAGCCCTGAAGGTAGCTGAAAATCTATCATCTCAATCAGAATAAAGGCACAGTAAAGTATATTTTGTCCTTTAGGAGATGAATACTGTGCGAGTTATAAAGAGCTGGTATTAGAGAGGAGGTGATTATCATTAGGTCTGATGTGATTGTTAGCAGAGAGTGATTTTATTAGATGTGAGTGTAGCAAGCAGGTGTCTCCGTTATGCCTTTGAACTTTCATGTTACTGGTGGCACTGGACTGAGTAAAGAAAGGCAGACATTTTATGTGCAGTCTATGTGCATGTACTGAGGGCACTTTATCTGCAACTTATTCATTGCACTGCCTGCCTCTTTCATGTTTCCTCACCGACCGCTTCTATACTAATGAAAATTATAATCATATAAATTCCTAAGTCGAAGAAGACAAAAATGATACCATGTTGGGGTTTGGGCAGCGCTGAGTGATCTGAAGCAAGAAAGCACAAGGGGTAATGTGCTAGTTTGAAGCTAGCTAGAATGCTTTAGTGAGAAGAATTAGATTACAGGCTGTGAAAGGAAAATAATGGTGATGTCTACTTCACTCATTGACTTGCTGACTTGTGTAAAAAAGGAAAGCAAAACATAGATAACACACTTGGCACTTCTCTCACTTGGGCTGCTGCTGGGGAACTGGCTGAACTGCGTCTCTCTCCTAATCACACCCTCCACTTTTGGACTAATCCACTTTGCTTCCTAACCTTCTGGCCGAACCTCCATTCTTCTGTGGGACTGGGGTAAGGTTGAGAGGGGTAGGGGGAAGGTGAAGGGCAGTTGGGAGCCCCTCCTGGGGACTCAGGTTCCTGGAAGGGAAGTTGTGTTTCTATATTACCTTTTATCTTGTATATTTCTGTCTATAACTGTATATACTATAAATATCTTCTTGTATACTTGTATATTGTGCTAGCTGTAAATATAAACTTCATATTTCCAGAGCTGGCTGAGTCTAGTCTGGGTGATTTCTAAAAGTAGGGGGGAGGGGGGGGGTGGGAACACCCAAACCACCACAGGTAACATCAGGACACAGAGAAGGATGTGAGATAAGGAGTGCAGCATTGAGGAAAACAACCTTGAAGAAGTTGGCAGAGAAGCCGCAAAGTTAGTTGTGTGAGAGGACTAAGGGGGCTGGCCAGTTGAATTTGCTCCTAGGGCATGTGGAAAGCCCATACTCTGTTATGCAACCTCTCAGAATTATACACATTGTACTAGGGCTCTATATAAGCACGATTCTTAGCTGCAATAAAGGTTCACTCAACTTACGCATCATATTGGTGTCTCAGTGTCGTTCCAGTCCCTGCATGATCTAGGAAACCCCGGCAGTACCACAGGAGTTTTCAGGCTTTCAGGTACTACAGTGATGGGCACAATCTAAGAATTAAATAAGTAGTTGCATTAATCACATTTCATGTCAAATAATTTGTAAATTGTCATCTCCTTTTAAATGAAATAAAATATTCCCAAATATTGGTGATTTCCCAGCATATTTTAAAGGGTAAATTTGACTTCTGGATATATACCTGGCATGTTTTCTGAGTTTGATTATTGCTCATTTTTATGCTTCAGAGAATATAAGGTGAATTGAAATCCAGCATACATATCTACTACAGTGTTATGTCAAGTATGGCTCAATGTATGGGAGTAGCCTTGTCAATATTGCTGTACTACTGAATAATCTTTGAGGTCTCTTCCAAATGGATGTTTTCTGTGGTTCTGTAATTTAGCATTTTTTACATTCTCAGTGTATGTTGAGTTTCCCATTGTAGTGCCGAACTACATGAATGTCAGAAATGGCAAAAGAATTCAAGGAAATTCCATATTCCTTAGGTCCAGCTGCATTTTTATGTCTTTGCACATATGCTGATTCTACACAACAGGATAAAGCAAAGCTATTTAAGTCAACTTCATGTTAGGCACAAATTACTTGACAAAGTGTGATGGTATCTTTGAAACTGGTATCCTACAATATATTATGTTATTATTTATGCCCTCTTATATAGTATATGAATGGATTTTTTTGCTGAACGTCACAAGATGAGATGTATACAGTCACTTTGTATATTTTATCAGTTACAACATGTATTTGAAGAGAATGTAATATCCAAAAAAAACATAAAGGCTGAGGCTTGGCCTTGGTAAAGTTAATTGAGTGTAAAAAATGAGGTTAAATTTTATTTCCTGTTACGCTTTGTTTATGTTCCTGTTTCTTACGAAACAAAAACTTTAGTTTTAAGAAGGGGAACCACGGAATGCAATTCTTTTTCAGCAGATGCTACTGCAAGATGTCAGGAAGAAAAATGAAAGCCCTTGAACACATAACTCTCCTCAACTGTGTTGTTAAGAATCACTGGAATGCTAACCTGCAGCTTCTTCAGCTGACTGCTAGATTAGCAAAGACGTTTTTTTGTCACTTGCAAACTGTAGCAGAATATTATAAGTCAGATAAGCTGCCAAGGAAATTTGCATTATTTCAGAATAAATATTTTTCAGGGGAAATAAATGTGCAAACAAGCAAGAAGAAACTCTTAGAACAACCTTAGTGGATGAAAGATGCTAAGCTTTATCGTGCAGACTGTTTGATCAGTTTTAGTTAGCAAGCGGACTTCCGAGTGTTGTGCTTCATTTGATTGCAATAGTTAATGCACTATCTCAGTGCAAAGAGTTACCCTATCTGAATTATGAACAAAACAGCCTGCTTACATAATTTTTCTCCAGAATAAGCTATGCCAAAACCTTTCTGTTGCTACAAAATCAAAGACTATTTTGCTATGAGCTGGATCTTCTTCTGCTGTTTATGAATGCACGCAGACAATTTTCTTTGATGTTCCTTACTTAAACCTCTAATTTTGTGATCTTATCAATAGACTGTTATGTCAGTCTTCTGTCAGCTTTGAATTGCATTGCAGCAATTGCTACTGAAAAAAAATATTGAGTAAAAGAAAAAACCCTCTACAAATCTAAGCCTTAGTTTTGCTCATTAACTTATTGGTCTGGATATTTGACATGAGCATTTGGTGGTTCTGCTTTCTTCCTGAAAATCTGCTCTGTAATTTACATACACTTACACTAATTGTTCATTATCTTGGTGAACTCCTCTGATGACATTTTATTGATCTAGTTAATGCATGCAACTTACTTAATTGTAAGAAGTAGCTGGGAAACAATTACATAGATTTGTAACCCAAGTGAAAAATGCATGAAGAGAAAGCACCCAGTGAAAAATTGCAGTTTGTAGCACTGTACAGGAGCAGTGTAAGTAACTTAGAGGATCTTAACCAACGCAAAAGTTTCATAGTGATCAAATACAATACCCAAAGGCCTACCTATGTGATGTAGAATCACAGAGTCACAGAATGGCAGGGGCTGGAAGGGACCTCAAAAGATAATCCAGCCCAACCCCCTTGACAGAGTAGGATCTCCTATACCAGCTCACACAAGAATGCATCCAGGCATGTTTTGAGCAAGGGAAACTCCAACACCTCCCTGGACAGCCTGGTCCAGTGCTCTGTCACCCTTACAGGGAAAAAAATTCCTCATCATGTTTCCATGGAACTTCCTGTGCCTCAACTTCCACCCATTGCCCCTTGTACTGTCATTGGGCAGAGCCTGGCTCCATTCTCCTGGCACTTAACCTTTACATCTTTATAAACATTGATGAGGTCACCTCTCAGTCTCCTCTTCTCCAAGCTCAAGAGCCCCAGCTCCCTCAGGCTCTCCTCATAAGAGAGATGTTCCATTTCCTTAATCATCTTTATGGCTCTGTGCTGGACTTTCTCAAGTGGTTCTATGTCCCTCTAAAACATCATACAGTTCACAAAAATGATAGATACTAAAAGCTAAGAGCAATCCTGAATACCAGTAAAGACCAATTTTAACACAGAAAATGTTATTACAATATATTCTCCCAATACTAATCATACATGAGCCTGTTTTGTTGGCCCACTTACATGAAGGAGGTTGCTTTCTTCTCTCAGATGGCCAGCACCAGAATAAGAGGACACAGCCTCAAGCTACGCCAGGGGAGATTTGGGCTTGAGGTGAGGAGAAAGTTCTTCACTGAGAGAGTCATTGGACACTGGAATGGGCTGCCCAGGGAGGTGGTGGAGTCGCCGTCGCTGGAGCTGTTCAAGGCAGGATTGGACGTGGCACTTGGTGCCATGGTCTAGCCTTGAGCTCTGTGGGAACGGGTTGGACTTGATGATCTATGAGGTCTCTTCCAACCTTGGTAATACTGTGATACTGTGAATTTCAAGGTCTGTGAGATAAGCCTAAGCATGTATGTGTAAAAAAAATACTAATATAAACTAAGATTCATTCTGTTGGTTTTCAGCCTTCATGCTTTAAAGAATTTTTGAGAAATCTAAACACAATATTGAGTAACTCCATTCAGCAATATTTCAGAGAAGAATATATTACTTGAGAGCTTTTGTATCTCACAAGGCTTCACAAAAAGACCCCTTTCATCTTGAACAAGAGCCAGCTACATTAACTAAGAAAGAGCAAAAATAAAGCTACACTCTGATACGCGGTCAAGATTTCCTCAGCAAGTATTTCAGACACTTCATTCAGAACAACACGATGACATCTGTTCTTAAATTTGCAAGTTTAAACAAAAATTGCAGCTATGGTATTATTTAGGTAAATTATGGCTAATGGCGAGAAGATGTCTTCACAAGGTAGAAAAAAATTAGATTTTCAAAGGCACAGGTTCAATTTAAGCAATAGGCACTGATGTTTCCAGTGTTTTGGAATGGAATGGAATGGAATGGAATGG
>WAAF01019217.1:0-12944 GCA_013400475.1 Tricholaema leucomelas
GTGTGTGCACGTGTGCGTGCACATGTCTGTGTGTGTGTGTGCATGTGCATGTGTGCATGCACGTCTGTGCGTGTGTGTGCATGTGTGCGTGCACATGTCTGTGCGTGTGTGTGCGTGTGCGTGTGTGTGTGTGCATGCACGTCTGTGCGTGTGTGTGCGTGTGCGTGTGTGTGTGTGCATGCACGTCTGTGCGTGTGTGTGCGTGTGCGTGTGTGTGTGTGCATGCACGTCTGTGCGTGTGTGTGCGTGTGCGTGTGTGTGTGTGCATGCACGTCTGTGCGTGTGTGTGCGTGTGCGTGTGTGTGTGTGCATGCACGTCTGTGCGTGTGTGTGCGTGTGCGTGTGTGTGTGTGCATGCACGTCTGTGCGTGTGTGTGCGTGTGCGTGTGTGTGTGTGCATGCACGTCTGTGCGTGTGTGTGCGTGTGCGTGTGTGTGTGTGCATGCACGTCTGTGCGTGTGTGTGCGTGTGCGTGTGTGTGTGTGCATGCACGTCTGTGCGTGTGTGTGCGTGTGCGTGTGTGTGTGTGCATGCACGTCTGTGCGTGTGTGTGCGTGTGCGTGTGTGTGTGTGCATGCACGTCTGTGCGTGTGTGTGCGTGTGCGTGTGTGTGTGTGCATGCACGTCTGTGCGTGTGTGTGCGTGTGCGTGTGTGTGTGTGCATGCACGTCTGTGCGTGTGTGTGCGTGTGCGTGTGTGTGTGTGCATGCACGTCTGTGCGTGTGTGTGCGTGTGCGTGTGTGTGTGTGCATGCACGTCTGTGCGTGTGTGTGCGTGTGCGTGTGTGTGTGTGCATGCACGTCTGTGCGTGTGTGTGCGTGTGCGTGTGTGTGTGTGCATGCACGTCTGTGCGTGTGTGTGCGTGTGCGTGTGTGTGTGTGCATGCACGTCTGTGCGTGTGTGTGCGTGTGCGTGTGTGTGTGTGCATGCACGTCTGTGCGTGTGTGTGCGTGTGCGTGTGTGTGTGTGCATGCACGTCTGTGCGTGTGTGTGCGTGTGCGTGTGTGTGTGTGCATGCACGTCTGTGCGTGTGTGTGCGTGTGCGTGTGTGTGTGTGCATGCACGTCTGTGCGTGTGTGTGCGTGTGCGTGTGTGTGTGTGCATGCACGTCTGTGCGTGTGTGTGCGTGTGCGTGTGTGTGTGTGCATGCACGTCTGTGCGTGTGTGTGCGTGTGCGTGTGTGTGTGTGCATGCACGTCTGTGCGTGTGTGTGCGTGTGCGTGTGTGTGTGTGCATGCACGTCTGTGCGTGTGTGTGCGTGTGCGTGTGTGTGTGTGCATGCACGTCTGTGCGTGTGTGTGCGTGTGCGTGTGTGTGTGTGCATGTGTGTATGTGTGTGTGTGTGTGTATGTTTGTGTGTGTGCATGCGTGTGCGTGCGCATGTTTGCATGTGTGCATGTTTGTGCGTGTGCATGTGTGCGCATGTTTGTGTGTGTGCATGTTTGTGTGCATGTGTGAGCATGTTTGTGCGTGTGCATGTTTGTGTGTGTGCACGCTTGTGCATGTGTGTGTGCATGCTTGTGCATGTGCGTGCGCATGTTCGTGCGTGTGCATGTTTGTGCGTGCGCACGCTTGTGCACGCGTGTGTGCATGTTCGTGCGTGTGCACGCGTGTGTGCATGTTCGTGCGTGTGCATGCGTGTGCGCGCGCGTGTTCGTGTGTGTGCATGCTTGTGCATGCTTATGCGCGCGAGTGTTTGTGTGCGTGTGCGTGCACGCGTGTGCGCGCCTGCACGCGTGTGCCTGCGCCAAGCCGCTCGGCAGCGCCTGTTTAAATAATAATAGCGAGGCGAAGGCTTTGCTTAGCCAGCAGGTTTGCGAACAAAAGCCCAGCGCTGCTCCAACTTCCTGCAGCGAACATGACAAATGTCTGCTTTGACTCATTTACCAGCGCTGGAAAGAATGTGGCTGTGACGGAGGGGACAACAAGAGGGGACGCGGGGCCGGTGGCATAGCACGGCTGGGCCGTGGCACGGCTGAGCCGTGGCACACGCTGGCTGTGCCCCGTTTGGGGCCATCGCTCCCCGGCCCACGCCAGCAGCAACAGGAAGAAACAAGAGGTTTAAAAAAGAGATCCACCCCCAAGAGCTTTAATGCTGAAGCCAAAAGGAACTGGGCGAGGGGAGCGCCCCGCACGCAGCCCCGCGGCGTTGAGGGCGATGGGGACACCCTGCCCTGTGCCATGTGCCACCGACACGTCCCCGTCACCCTGCCGGCAGCCCGCAGACACCAAAACGGGCCCTCCCCCCACCCCCCCACGCCCAAGCCTCGACAGCACCTCCTGTCCCTGCTTTCTCCTGGACTCATTTCACGGAGGGTAGCTGATGCTGGGGGGAACACGAGATGCCCCCCCAAAAGCATAACGCAGACCGAACCCACGGGGACACCCACGGGCATCCTGCTATGCCCAGAGCAGGCAGCTTCGGGAGCGCAGGAGCAGGGCCAGGACAACAGGACGTGGGGCAGAGATCCCCCCCATCCCCCCCATGCCAAGCCACCCATCGCAGTCCTGAGGTCTAGAGTGGGTGCTTAGCCCTAGCCCCTTTCCCTCCCACTCCCCCACCTTCCCCATCCTGGCACCTCGGGGCCCCGCAGCCCCCCGCGCCCGCCCGCCCACTTCAAAAGACCCCATTTATCCCCTTCAGCGGCTTTTGAGCGCAGCGAATTCCGGGCCGGGGGCAGGCAGCTCCCCCCACNCGGAGGAAACCAGAGCCAGCGGCTAGGGTGACAGGCCAGGGCCCCCCGTCCCGGCAGCCCGCGGAGGGGCCAAGGGGGGCCCCCGACGGCAGGGGGAGGGGGGCCGCAAAGGGTCCCATTTCCAGCAGCCTGGGAACCAGAGCGGAGGGAGGGGGCCCCCCCGGGCGGGGGGATGGCAGCACAGAGAGCCCTTCGAGGGATGGTGAGTGGGAATCCTTCGTGGTCCCCCCCGAAGGACCTGCAGCGGGTGAGGGGAGACACTTCCCCCCCTCCCCGTCTCCTCCCCCCACCAGGGGCAGCCGAGCCCCATGGCACAAAGGCCACCGTGGAGTTCCTCGGGATGGGGGGAGGGGGACCCCAGGCACGGCCCTGGCACTGCCACACGCACTGACATGCATGCACACACCTGGCACTGGGACACAGGCGGCCCCACAGCGCGCTCGGCGTGCACACGCAGGCAGGGGCACATGCGCGGCGGGGTGGGCGCTGGGCACACTGCCCCTCGGCCCTGCACATGCTTGCCACACGCGTGCACAGCTGTGAGCACGCAGGCGGGCACACGCCTGCACAGCTGGCAGCACACAGCGGCATGGGCACGCACGGGCAGCCGGCCTCACGCAGGCGCAGATGTGCACAGGGGGGCACACGCACGCACCTCTGCCCCCGGCAGTGGGCACGCATGGGCACACATACGCCCACACGCAGCTTTAAGTGTGGACGGGCCCCAGTCCAGCCCTGGATGTCCCCTACCACTGTCCCAGGTCCACCTCAAAGTGCCAGTGCGGGGCAGGAGATCTCGTACCCAGGGGCCACGCCAAGGTCCCCAGGGCTGTGCCCAGCACCTCCACTAACTTCGCCTCTACCGACGGCTATCACCTCATGGCACAAAGGCTTTGACAGGACAGTGGCTCCCAGGGCACTCAGGGACACCTTCCACGTGCCAGGAGTGCCACAGGCCCCCTCTGCACCCACAGCAGCTCCCAGCACCACGCACAGGACAGGGCTCATGCCATTTCCCCACAGCTGGAGGGGCAAAGCACACAGCACCCCAGGGTCCAGAGCTGGCACCAACAGCTCCCTTGCAACTCCACCAGAGCCCCGGTGCCAACAGCGCCGGCCCAGCTGAACCCCGGGGGGTTGCATCTGCACCTCCAGGAGGTCCCAGACGGATCGGCCCCGGGGCCGCGCAGCTGCAACACATCTGGCGAGGGCTGGCTGGCGGCGGGGCCAGACGTGCGTGAGGAGCTGCGGGGGTGTGTGGGGGGGAGGCCTGCACAGAGCCCCTCCGTGGCCCCCCCAGGACACAGACCTCAGCGTGTCCCTGCCGGTCCCAGCGCCATGGGCGAGGGCAGCAGCATCGCGCCCGGGCACACTCCAAATACTACAGGCCCTACACAAACATGGCACCCACCGGGCTGCGTGGGTGCTGGGGGAGAGCAGACATGGTGCCCCCCCCCTTTGCGTGCCCCCCACAACCCCCATGGGCTCCCCCAGGGGGGAAGGGGAGGGGGAAACTAAGGCACGGTCCACACGTCCGTTACCAGCCCTCCTGGGACCCCCAGCCGTGCCCCTGTGCCAGAGCTGGGGGGGTCGGGACCGGGCCCCTCCCCACCCCCGTTCCCATAACCCCGCGCGCCGGGACTGGCCCCAGCGCCAGCGCGGGGGAGGGGCCCCGCCCGCCGCCACCCACCCGCGGAACTGGTCCCACTGGGTCCCACCGCCGCCGGGGCGGCTCCGGCGGAGGACAGCGCCCGGGGCCGGCCCTGCCCGGACCTGCACCGTCCCCCGAGGCCAGGGACGGGGTGGGGGGGTTCCCGCCACGCCCCAACCCACGGGGACCTTCCCGACGGCAACTGCCGCGGGGTACCCATGCCAGCACGGCACGGGAACGGGCAAGGGCACCCATCCGAAGCCGTGCCAGGGATGGGAATGGGGCCTGGCAGACAACTGCCATGGCACCCATCGAGGGCGTGAGGAAACCCGAGGCACGCAGTGAGCCCACGGCCGGGGTGCCGGTGCCGGTACCCGTTGCGGGCAGGACTGCGGCCGGTTGGCCACCTCCCGCGGGCTCGCAGCTGCCGCGGCGGCAGGGTGGTGATTACCGGGGCCGTGATGGACGATGCTGTCAGGGGGAAATTGAATCAGGAGCAGACGCGATGATTGCCTTCATCGCTTCCCCCACGCCGCCGGTGAACAAAGAGCCGCCGCGGGGACACAGCGCGGGACCGGCCGCGGCGAGTGCCAGTGTCGGTGCCAGCCAGCGGCGCCTAACCAGGGCCAGCCGGGCCGTTAACAGCCGGGTACAAACACAACCACTAAGGAAGGTGGTCACACCGCAGCAATTAAGTCACACACACACCGCCGGGTGCCATTGCCTGCTCCCGGCCTCAGTTTCCCCAGCGGCACTAACGGGGACGCCAGGGGGAAGCTCCTGGTATTCAACCTGCCACCAGGCAAGGAGCTGGTGCCCCCCCCAGAAACAGTTTCCCATGGGTGGGCAACATGCTGGCTGGCAGCAGAGAGAAGCCTCCTTCTCGGTGCCACTGTCCCAGGGCATATTACAGCCCAGTGCCAGAGCAGCAGCCTGAGGTTGTTGGCACCTGCATCCCTTGTTGGGTGCAGACCTTGGCACAGAGGGGTCCTCCTCCTGGTGTCAGGAGTCCCACCCCCCACACACCCCCACCCTGCGGCGCTGTGGTACTCACTGGCAGGTGAGGGGGTGCTGTATCCGCTGACGGGCAGCTGGTGCTGGATGCCAGCCAGTGTGCTAGGTGGCGAGAGCCCCCCCAGCATGTGGGGGAAGAAAAAGGCGTAGGGGGGCACGGGGTAGCCATTGAGGTGCCCGCCTCCAGGCGTGGGGCAGGAGCTGCTGTTGCTGGCCATGGTGGGGGGCTCTCCGGTGCGGGGAGGGGGGGCTCTCAGGTGTGGGGTGCGGGCGTCGAGCAGAGCATGGGGCCCGCGGGCACCCCGCTGCCCAGCGGCTGTCCTGGCTGGCGACGCCGGCTCCTGCAGCGCTGTGGGGGGAGCAGAGACGGAGGTTAGCGGAGAGGCTGGCACGTCTGGCCCCCACCCCAATGTGGCACCCACCAGTTGTGCCTCAGCTTCCCCAAATGCCCCCCGCCCCCAGCCCAAGTGCACATCTCCTGCCAGCCCCGGGAGGGCGCAGCCGGCCAGGCCTGGTGCCCCCCGCGAGATTAACGCCAATCTCCCAGATTAACGACACCAGGGCCCGGCGGGCGCGGGCCGCAAATCCCGGCTTAGCGGGCGAGGGGGCAGCGGACGGCATGGGGATGGCATGGGGATGGCATGGGGACACCACAGCCTCACAGTGCACCCGCTTGGGATAGAGGCCGTGCGACGGCCCCAAACCTGCTGCCCCGGGCTCAACCCTGGCATCGGGAGGCCCAAGGGGTGCCAGGGGGGCAGCAGCCCCTGCTCCAGCCCGGGGGCCTGCGAGGCAGCTGGCGGGGGAGACGGGCACAGCAGGGTCCCCTGAGGACAGCGGCTCCCTTCCAGCCTGGCTCTGCCGTCACGGCCGTGCGCCCTCGCCCGCTGCGCTCTCCCCCACGTCCACGACCAGCACAGGAGGGGCTCAGCCACCCAGCCCGGGGCAGGAGGGGGCTCACCTCTACTCCACACCAGCACCCGGGGGGCACGGCCTGGCTGCCAGCCGCAGGGCTGGGCGCTGCCCGTCGGGACACAGCCCCCGCCCCATAACATGTGCTGAGCTGTGCCATGTGCTGAGCTGTGCCGGCAGCTCTCATGCCAACCCAACGGGGCACAGACCCGGCTGCCCAGGCCAGGGCGGGGGGCAGCGGTGGGAAGGGGGGCACAGGGCTTTCACAATCCCGGGCTGGCTGTTTATTTAAGCACTGGCACCGTGCCCGGCGGGGGCTGTTTATTTGCCGAGTGCTGGCTCCCGGCCCCGCGGAGGCGGAAAAGGATCCAGAGAAACAAGGCTGGGCCGCCCGGCGAGGCACTGGGGAGGGGACGGGCTGGGCTGGGCAGAGCCCTGCCCGCTCCCCCCAGCACCCAGCTGGGTGCACCCACTGGAGCAGGACTCCCCCCCCCTATTCTCCCAGCTTACACCAGCACCCACAGCTGCAGTGTTGCCCTCCCACCCACGGGGACCCACACGAGCACCTATAGGGGGACCCTATGAGAGCCCCTGAGGTGGGCACCCAGCAATGGCTGTGTGGGGGTCACATCTCTCCCTGGCACAGTGCAGCCCGCTGAGTGCTGCAGCACGTATGGGATTTCCATGGGCACCATTTGGGCACAGTGACGGATGCCAAGTCAGTGTCTGCCCAGGCACAGGGGCCACAGGTCAGTGGCAGGGAGCTGATGGCACTTGCGTGGAGTCCCTGTGTGGCACTGCAGGGACTCTGGTCCCTCAGTGCCTGGGACTGCTCATGGACCCCACATCCAAGCTATAGCCCCCCCAAGTCTCGCTGGCCAGGGGGAGCAGAGGGGATGGAGGCAAGGAAAGAACTGTTTATGTTTGCTGGTGCCAAGTGCTACCTGGGCACTGTGCCAGCCACGCTGGGGCCCAATTACTCAACCCACTCCTGCCCCACTCCCCACAAGCCACTGCCCTGGGCCCGAGTGAGGCCAGCACCACCACCTTGGCCACCGTGCACCCCGATCCCAGCGGGCAGCAGCCAGACCCTTCCCAATGCCCTGTCCAATGCCTTCTGGGACCAGCGGTAGCCAGGAGGGTCCAGGGATCCCAGTCAGTGCCACTCCCATGGGTGCCCATGAGTAGAAGAAGCTGCAGCCCAGAGGAGACCAGACTGCCACCCTGTGCCAGCAAAGACCCTGGCACATGGCTGCTTCCTGTCCAAGTAGTTCTGGATGTCCCAAATGAGGGTCTCAAACATCCCAAACGGGAGTCCTGAGCATCCCAAACGGGAGTCCTGGAAGTGCTGGCCAGACCCTGCCCCCAGAGCAGCCCATGCCAGCCACGTGCAGCTGGGGGCCACGCAGCCCCTCAGCGGGGTCGGTGCCCGCCCTCGCCGGCGCCTTCTCCTCCAGCGCGGGGCAGGAGCTGGACGAGGCCTGGAGCTTCCTGGAATCCAGCTCCTTGTTCCAGCCCCGCGGAAAACACGGCCACGGGGCCCAGGCCAAATCCCAGCCACGAGGAACCTCCCACCCGAGCCAGGGGTGGCCCCCGGGAGCGGACAGACGCACGGAGGCGCAGAGCGGAGCCATGCCCAGGGCTGGCGGCAGTGTGACTGGCAGGGATCATGCTGCCCAAGCCACCCATGGCCCCAAACTGGGGCACGAAGCCCACCCCACACACCCAGCACTGGCACAAGCCTCCAGCCTGAGAAACCCCTTCGAAAAACACAGCCCTCAGGCTGGATTCAGTACCCACACCCGTGCAGGGTCACATCCTGCTCCCCTGTGCCTGGCACAGACAACGCTAACCGCAGGGTGGCAGGGACTGCATTGGGATGGCAGTACCATGACACCCACCTCCCCAGCAGCCATTCCCTGCCCTGCCTACCAACGGGGGGCAGGCAGCACCCCATGGGCTCCCCAAGCCCCCATTGCAAGCAGCACCCCCAGTCCCTGTGCCCATGTCATACCAACAAACCCAGCTGTGCTTCCTGCTGGGGCACACAGCAATGGCAGTGCCAGCGCCCGGATGTGACACACCGGTGAGCGGGGGCACCGCCCTGGCCCCCCTCCTGGCACCACGGGGGCAAACGGGGCCAGGGTTGCTCTAGGGTGCCTAGCCGGGAGGCTGGCAGTGACCGAGCCCTTCCTGTCATGCCTGCGGGCACCACGCTCCTGCCCGCAGCTTCCCCTTGCCACTCTCGATTCCCGGGCAGCTGGGTTTCAGTTCAGCCCCGGCCTCGCTGCCATGGGCCCCTGCCACCCCAGACCCTGTCACTCTGCTCCCCTACCATGTCAGTTGCCTGCCCTGGCACCACTGCCACTCTAATGCCTGCTGCTCCTCAACACTCTTTCAGCTGACTCTGCTCTCCAGATATGGCATGGGAGGCTGCTGCCCACATCTCCCACCCACGATGGAGCAGGTCATGGGGACATCTTGGTGCCAGGATACCCCCACGGCATGTGTGAGACAGGAGAGGGTGCCATGCCCCCTGGTGCGGGGGCAGCAGGGTGGCCTCGCTCCGCTGGCGGCCTCCCGGGCAGGGCAGGAAGCGCCCGCGGAGCCGCTGCGGTCACAGCCTGCGGTTTCCTCGCTGCTGTCAGCGCCCGACCCGGGGCAGCCTCACACGCGAGGCCAAGTGCTCGGCTGCCCCTCGATGCCACCAGCCCCCCCCGGCAGCCTTGGCTCTCCCCGCGCTGGCCAGCGCTGCACAGGAGGTGTGAGGTGCCCCCCTGGCAGAGCCACCGAGTGGAGACCCCCTCCCGTACCCCCGGAGCATCTCGCCCGTGAGTCACCGTCACGTTTCTCACGTCCCCGGGCAGGCGTGAATCACGGCCCAACCCGGCAGCCCGGCCGGGGCCGGCGGCACACGTTTGGCACAGGCTGCATGTGCCAGAGCCAGGGCTGCCCACAGCCCCTGTTCAAGGGAATCTCGGGGTGCTGGGGCTGGTGTGAACCCCAGAACCTTCACCCTGCTCCCAGGGGCCAGTGGCACACCCAGGAGCTTGCTCAGCCCCACCGCAGGTCGCCGGGCAGTGCCGGTGTCCCTGTACCCTAGCACCAACTGCTGCCACCACTGCCAGCATGGACACGGGGCCAGCGATGCCCACTAACCAGCGAGAACAGTGTCCTTGCTGGTGGGGATGGTGCCCACGCTGGCCTCCCCACCCTGCAGGGGCACAAGGACACCGCAGGGAGCGGCTGTCAACCCCACCGTGTGGGTCCTCACACTGGCACCCCCACATCCCCCTGCCGGGTGGGAGCCACTAACTGAAATTCCACCTGTCGTGGCCGGGCCAGCTCCGGTTACGCCGGGAACGCGCCGCTCCGGTTACACCTCCCGCACCCGCCGCCAGACACGCCATTCTTCTGCGGGAACAGGTGCCACGGCCCCCGCCACAGCCCCCGCGACGGGCACGGCTGTGCCACGCCGCCACTGCCACCAACGCCGCTCCAGCCTAGCTGTCCCATGGATGCCAGCTAGACGGACCCTGGCGGAAGCAGACCAGTCCAGCCCAGCCATGCCTGGGTAGTCACCAACACCACAGCACTCTGGGGACCCCCACCCACACCCTGGCACTGCCGGCTCATGGAGGGGGGCACTGGACCAAGCCTAATTCTCGGGGCGAGTCCCAGAGAACCTCAGGTCCCGCAGCCCTGGCCCGCTGCTGAGGAATGTCCCGGTGCTGGGGTACCCCAAGCCCCGTTCCCTGCGGGCTCCCGGGAAGCAGCGGGATGGCAGGCTGGCAGCCGCTGGGTTGTTTTTAGCCCTGGCTGTGGCGCGCAGCCGGCGCCCTGGGAACGCCGTGCCGGGAACAGCACAGCCCCAGACAGCCCTTTCTGGCTCGGCGACAGCCGGCAGACAAGTGCAGCTGGCTGCACCGCCAGCCCCGGCACAGGGCCGCTCGGGACACGGCGCCCGCGGCCGGCGTGGGTGGACACAGCGGGCGGGCAGCTGCACGAACACCCCCGGACACTGGGATTTGGTGGCACCGTGCCCCTGGCTCAGGATCAAGATAGGCAGGGATGTGGTATACCTTGGAGTGGAAGGGGAGGGGGAGGGGGGGGAGGGCGCAAACCGCTGTGGGCATCACTACCCGGCGCGTCGCAACCAGGCCGGTTCAAGCCGTGTGCCACCGTCGTGTCCCCTGTCACAGCCCGGCAGCCGGGGCTCAACCGGGGACGGCGGAGGCCGGAGCGGGCGCACGCGGCCCCTCGCCGGGCCCTGCCACGAGCCACCCCCCGCTAAGCCGCCTCCAGCCGCAGGGAGATTAACCCATTTTCCGTAATCAGCACATGTGTCACCGCAGATATGATCGCAGCACCCACCCCCCCCCCGGGCCCGCCGGCACCGCAGCCCTGCCCCCCCCCCTCCTCCCCCCACACCTCGAGCCTGGCACTGCCACGGGGGGCCCTGCGGCATCGAGGTGTCTCGTGGCACCGAGTGCCAAGGGGCCTCTGGGGACACGTCGTGAGGGATCCGCAGCTCTGCTGGCCGAGGACCCCCCCCCCCAAAGTGCTGCAGCAGCACCCCAAAAAAGGGATGCGCAAAAAGGGGTGAGGGACCCCAAAGCTCAGCTACTTCCTTGGTGGCAGCATTGGCATCAGCGCGGGTGGCCCAGGACACACTCTGCCCATGGCCAGCGCAGCAGAGTGTGGCACGTTGACACGCCAGAGCCTCCCGGTTATAAATAGAGTCGGAGTCGCCGAGCCGGTGAATCCCAGCGCCGCAGGGCAGGCGGCGGCAAGAGCCCTCCCCAGGCTCGGGCGCTGCGACGCAGCTCCCGGCACGGGGACGGAGCACCGAAGACACGTCCGGTGTGCAAGGACAACCAGGCAAAGCCAGGCAGCCTGCCTGACACCGAGTACCAGCGGGCAGGGAGGGATGGAGCGCCCTGCCCTCCGCCGCGCCGTCTTGGTGCCCACTGGTGGCAGCTGTGCCACACCGGGGGATTCATGGGTTTGGGATGAAGGGGCCGGGCACCCATTGGCATCCTCAGCACAAGCGCCCGTGGGGCCACTCCTATCCCCGCACCGCAGCAAGGTCACCCCCAAGGGCAGGGCGTGGGGCCCACGGGTGACATATGGCCCGGGAGCAGCCGCGGGGCCGCTAAGCCAGCGAGCCGTCACCCGCTAATCCCGGCACGGGGCCGGTGCTGTGGGTGCTGCACCCACAGCCGCCGTCCGGCGTCTGCCCAGCACCCCTCGAGCTAGGGCGGGCACCTCCATAGGGGGGAACCCCTGTGGGCACCACAGGGCAGCTCCGACGTTCTCCCCTGCACCCGCCGCGCAGCGGGACAATCCCTGCCACCCAACGGGGTCAAAGGTCAGCGGCACAGATTTGGGGGACATCTCAGCTCCGGCGCCAGGGGGGTTCTGCCCCGGCCCCCTCCCTGCCTGAGGTGCTGCTGCCCACCCCCAGGGAGGTTTCCCCCACCCAGCAGGGGGGCATTCCCCCACCCCTCCACACGACCGCTGCTGCTTAGGACCCCGCGGAGGCTCCGCCGCCCCTGGGCATCTGCTGCGGCGGGGGGGAAAGGCGGCGACCGGCGCCCCCGGCCCGGCTCCCCCCCTGCCCGGCCCCGCCGCCGCGCCAGCGCCCTGTCAGCCGCGGAGAGCGATGGCTTCCTCCGCCCGCCGGCCAGGAAACGGCGCAGACGCCGCTCCCGCCCCCCCGGACCCCGGCTCCGGCCCCCATCGCCCCCCGGGCCCCGCTCCCCCGCTGAGCCTCACCGTCTGCGCCCCGGACCCCACCAGCTCCGCACCCCGAAAAAGGGAAACGGTCCCGGATTGTCGTCCCCCCCACTTCACCCCCCGCTCTGGGGGTGGGCGAACGGGTCCAAGCGCACCGGAGGCTCGGGAGCGGGGGGCCCGGTGATCCGGGAGGGGCATCCCCGGTACCGTGCTCTGTAGCAGTGTCCCGGCCCTCCTGAGGTGGGGGGGGAAATCCAAGCGCTGGAGGTGCCTCGGAGGTGGTATGGGGGGAGAACCGCTGCCGCTCGGGAGCGTCCAGCCAAACGGTCCCGGGAGGGGGGACTCCAGCACCGGTAAACGGCAGAGGTAAGGGGGCCCAGCGCCGCCAAGCCCGAGGAAAAGCATGGATCCGGAACCGGGGTGGGGGGGAACGCTGCCCCTCTGGAGCTTACGGCAGCCTCAGACAGGCAGGGGCCCTCAACCCCCAAGGGGAACCGGACAGAGCGAGGAGGGGATCCCTAGGATCCCGTCTTACCGGAGGGGGATCCCCAGCGCCGCCTCCCGGAGAGGGGGTCCCCAACTTCCTGGGTCCACCCCCCCTGCCAAACAGGACCCCCAACAGCCCCTCCCAGTTCGAGAACACCCCACCGGGGGTGAAGTGCGGGAGTTCCTGGATACACTGCGGGACAAGCACCCACCACCCTCACCCGGTCCCGGCACTCCCGTAACCACGGCGATCCCCCCCTCAATCGCTCCACCGAAACAACGACTGATCGCTCCCCTCCTCAGTATCGGACTGAGGAGAGATCACAGGCCCCTCTCATTACCTGATCACGTCGACTTCACACCGAGATCCTTAAAACCGGGAAGCTCCCGGCGGCGGTTGCATGGCGGCGGCGGCGGGGATCGGGAAACGGAGGGGGGGGGTTGGA
>WAAF01019217.1:12979-46090 GCA_013400475.1 Tricholaema leucomelas
GGGGCGGCGGCGGCGGCAGCGGCGGCGGAGGTGGGAGGAGGGGGGGGGGGGGAGAGAGCGAAGGGAGGAAGCTCCGCCCCTCTGTGCGCCGGCCCCGCCCACGTTCCCTCTCCCTAACCAATAGGACGCCGCCAGGGGCGGTGCCCCATTGGCTGGCGGGGCGGAGCGTGGGCGGGGCCGGCAAACTCTTTGAAGTCTCGAGAAGGCGGAAGGAGCGCGAGCGGGTGCGCGCGCCGCGGGGAGGTTGGGGAGGGGGCTCTTAAAGGGGCCGCACAACTCTCTCGCTAAAGCAGGGGCACCCACGGCCGCTTGCCCAGAGTTACAGTGGCCGTGGGCGCTGGAAGCTCTCCACACAAGGAGGCTCCATAACATCTCTGGGCAGCCTGCTGCAGGCCTCCAGCACCCTCACAACAAAGGAGTTTCTCCTCCTGCTCAGATGGATCCTCCTGGGCCCCACTTTGTGCCCACTGCTCCGTGCCCTGTCGCTGGGCACCACTCAAAAGAGTATGGCCCCATCCTCTTGCCCCCTACCTCTTTGCTCTTGCTGAGCATTGCTGAAATCCCCTCTGGGGCTGCTCTTCTGCAGGCCCTCGGCCCCAGGGCTCTCAGCCTTTGCTCCTCACAGAGACCCCTCCAGCCCCTTCATGGCCTCCACTGGAGTCTCTCCAACAAGCCCTCCAGCCCCTTCATGGCCTCCACTGGAGTCTCTCCACCAAGCCCTTCAGCCTCTTCATGGCCTCCAGTGGACTCTCTCCAGTAGTTTCTTGTCTCTCTCCAACAGGGGAGCCCAGCAGCCCACCCCGGACTGCAGCTGTGGCCTCACTAGAGCAGGGAAGGAGCATAAGAACCTCCCCTGACCTCCTGGCCACCCTCTTCCGACTACACCCATTAACTAATTAATTAATTAATTAATTCGGGAGCGTTTTGGAGTGCATTGCTTCCTTCACCCATCCCGCACACCCCACCCCCACCCCGGACACTGAAGCACCCGCACCGGGAAGGCTGCGTGCCCACCGTGCCACTTTCGTGCCTCAGTTTCCCCTGTGTGCTCAGCAGGACGGCCCAGCCGCGGGCAGCGCAGCCTGGCACACTCAGCCCGCTGCGGCCGCCGTCCCCTCCGCAGCGCCAGGGCTGCCGGCCGCGGCGAGGCCCAGCCGCCGGCATGTGCTCAGCCCAGAGGAATGTGCCAAATCACTCCCAGATGTGCACAGCGGCCAACCCACCGCCCCCCACCCCCCGACTCCGACGCGGCCCACCGGGGCAGCCGTCGGGCACCGAGGACCCTGCACCACCCCAGCGTGGGCCTGCACCCATCGCCGGGCCGGGTCCTGCCCAGCTGCAAGGCTCATCCCCAGCCTGTCCCGCAGCGTCGCGATGCCGACGTCTGGCAAGGCACGGGCAGGATTGTGGGGTGCCAGGGTGTGGACAGGAGGTGCCACCGGGGCAGGGCTGTGCGCCCGCTGTCCCCATCCAGCCGAGGCCTGCAGCCGTGGCGGGGCCCGGTGCCAGCGTGGCAGGGTTGTGTGGGGTCCTGCCCCGCACCCCTGGCCCCGGTGCCCGGCAGGAGCGCAGCCGAGCGGAACGGGGCTGTCAGATGGAATCTGGGTGCCGGCGGTGACGGAGCGGCGGGAGGGGGCCGTGCCCGCCACGTGGCCGCTTATGTAAGGAGAGTGCAAGGGAGGACAGGGAGACGGTCGGGGCACCGGGGACACCGCCGAGGGGACACCAGGTCCCCGCCACGCACACGCGGGCGGCCGCGCAGCCAGACACGCACACTGAGGCCGGCCTGTGGCACAGCCGGACACTGCCCGGCCCCGTGGGCACGGCACGTGTGTGCGGGAGCGAGGCGACCTGGGCACACGTGTGCCAGAGTTGGGGGACAGGGTGCCAATGCCCCCCTCGGCCTTCCCCTGCTGCCGCCGCCCTGGTCACGGCACAGGGGCTGGGTCTCCCGGCGTGTCGCGGTGGCAGCAGAGATGCCCCCGAGCTGCGGCGCTCCCGCCCCGACGCTGCCAGCCCCTCGCGGAGCGGTGATGAACGGCTCCGGCGGCGGCTCCGGCGGCGGCTCCGGCACATTAATAGCTGAGCCCATCTGCGCCATCGATTTTTCATCCACTGCGGCAGAGAGCGGAGCCAGGCCCGGCACAGCCGCGGGCACGCTGGCAGGCTGGCACAGCAAGGACAGCCGTGTTGCCACACTACGGGGCCACACCGTCCATGTCACTCTGCTGCCCCCATCCCCCACCTCCATGCCACCCAGGGGACAGTGCCAGGAGCGAGGACCCTCCAGGCTCATAGTGGGATGCTCAGCACAGCCAGTCTGGCCCGAGTGGGAATGCCCACGGTGCCCTGTCTGTACCCTCCTATGCAGCTTCCACCTCACCCAGCAGTACGGTGGGCACAAGGGGTTCAGGGACAGAGCAATCAGGGAGGATGTGGAGAGCAGGGGCACCGCAGTGCCCACCTGCATCAGCACTACGTCACTGCGGGCACACACACTGCCAGCCATTTCCTTCCGGGCACCGTCACCATGTGCCAGACCGTGGGGATGCGTCACAGCCATGGGGTTGGCATGGGGTAGGGTGCAGCTGCCAGAGGCCATGGGGAGTCAAGGCCTGCTCTGGAAGCCTGTGGCTGACCCATCTCTGCCCATGGGTTTGGGAATGCCAGTCCCAGCTCAGCCCTGTGAGAGGTGGCAGGGGCAGAGTCCCCACTCAGCCCCATGGTGTGGTAAGGGGTCAGGGATTCTCCCAGCCCCCTGGCACGGTGAGGTAGGGACAGAGACATGGAGCAGGGCGGGCACAGCCTGGCTTGAACCCACTGCCCCCCTTCCCGTGCCACTGCACACGTCTGACACATGGCAGCCCTGGCTATAAATAGCCCCGCGGCAGCCAGCGGCTGAGCCACGCTCGGGGCCCAGCTGGGGCCACCAGCTGCCTCCAGCCCTGCCATGCTGCCCCTGCCTCTGTTTCCCCTCCCGTGGCAAACAGGAAAGGATCCAGCAGCCAGGGCCTGACCTAGCTCCAGGGTGCCCCCTCGCATGGCAGCGATAGGCAGTGCCACCCTGCACCGAGACAGGGGCTGGGAAGGAGGAGCTGCACCAGGACACCCAGCTCAGTGGTGGCATCCAGCCGTGTGGCCAGGCTCTGCTTTGGCACTGGGTGCCCAGGGCAAGGACACAGCCACTATCCCTGTACCCTGGCACAGCATGGGGACCATAAGCCATGGGGCTGTGATGGGGCACAGGACAAGGAGTGGGCTGGCAGGAAACAAGGGCCTGCTGTGGTGCCAGGGGAAATTGAGGCAGGGCAGGGACCCCAGCACCCTACTCTGTGCCCCCCAGCACCCCACCCTGTCCCCTTCTCCCCCTCAGCACCCCATCTCTGGCCAGGAGCTGCTGAGGGCAGAGTTGAGGGAGGCCAGAGGGAGACTGGGGGGCAGCCAGAGGCAAGTGTCAGTGAAGTGGATGTGGGGCTCTGCTGCAGCCCCCAGCAGCCAGCCTGGGCCCCCTCCCTCAGCCCCTCCCCACTGCCCTGCGGGCCGCCCCCCCCACCAGGGAAGCTGCAAAATTAGGTCAAAGCCTCATTTCTGTGACACAAGCAGAGGAGCCAGGGCCAGGGCTGGGGGGAGAAGCTCTGGGAGGCCCCAGCCCTAGGGCAGGGAGGGGAGGGGCAGAAGCAGAAGCCAGCACCGCACTGGTACAACTTTATTAATGCCAGGAGATTGAACCCCACTGCCCCCCACCCTCCACCTGGGCACAGCCTGGGGTCAGGCACACTGGGCACCCCTTTGCCAGTACCAGCACCACCGTGGGACTGGCACTGGGACCAGTGCAGCCAGGAGGCTAAGGGAGTCCCCAAGAGGGGATAGATCCCTGGATGACCTTAGGATCAAATGTGCCAGGGGCACCTACTGCCCACAGCTGTCGTGGGTGCCAGCCTCCTGCCTTTGTTAAGACCACACAGAAATAACAACAACAACATTAATAATACTTAAAACAGTGATAAAACTGCCCCGGGGGAGAGTGCCCCAGGGCAGGATCCAGCTCCTGGCACAGCCTGGCCAGAACGTGCCCCAGGACCCTAGAGCAGCCCAACCCATGCCCAAAAACCTCAGAGTAGAGCCCCTCCTGCCCACACTGAGGAGCAGCAGGGAGGGGGCTGCCAGGGTAGGGGGGGGGGGTCTATCGCAGTCCCTGTGCCAGGATGCTGCCCACCAGCGTCACATCCTGCAGCCTGTGCTCCACTGCTGCCTCTTCCAGCTTCAGACAGACCTTGGTGAGAGAGGAGAGAGCTCAGCACCACGCTGCCAGCCCCCAGCCCTGCTGCCAGCCCCCAGCCCCAGCGGGTACCTTTGCCAGCCGAGCCTCCTTGGCCTTCTTCAGCTCGAGGACACCGCGGGACTCCAGGAGGGTGACAAGGGACAGGCACTCGGCTTGGTCCACTGCAGGGAGCTGCTGCTGCCGGCAGACCTGGCTGTAGGTGTCGTGGAGCTGGGGGAGGCAGGGTGGGGGTCACATTTCTGCACTCCACCCAAAGTGGACCTCTCCCTCCCCCACTGCAAGCTGCTCTTCCAGCCTCTCACCTTGCCCAGTGTCACCTCCTGGGTACGCAGGTGCCTGGCGAGCAGCAGCATGGAGCAGAGCAGCAGCTTCTGTTGCAGGGGGAAGGTGTCCTGGGCCCCTCTGCCCCCCGGTGCCAGTCGGTCCCCAAACACCTCCGAGATGACACGGGAGACATGCAGGACCCCCACGCGCCTGGGCACTGGTGACACCGAAGAGTCTCCTGGGAGACAGGCAGTGGTAGGGGACACCAGGGAGGTGAGAAAGGGGAAGGGGACAGGGCAGAGCTGGTACCCCAGAGAGGGACCCCAGACCCTGCACGGAGGCAGCTCAGAGGTGCCCCTGCAGGGTTTTGCCTTTGCTGCAGCAGGGACTCACCACTGGGCAGAGGCTTCAGCAGGGTCTGGTTCCGCACCTCCAGCTCCACCACCTCCACCGCACGCCTGGGAAGAGACAACCTTGAGTACCAAGCAGAGCTGCCACCCTGCCGAGGGCAGAGAACCATGCAGGGCTCACAGGAGTCACACCAGTCCTGGCACCACCGAGTTTTGGAGCTGGCACTGACCTGCAGACATCCAAAGCTTTACGAGCGTCACCGGAGACCGCGGAGACCTTGCGGGCACAGAACTGGAGCGCAGCAGCATCCAGGACAGGGTCACCTGCCACCTGCCAGGGCACCACGCACCATCAGCACTGCTGCCATGGGCACAGGGCCCAGGCCACCCTCTGTGTGTCCCCTCCATGTCCCCACCTGCCCCAGCCGCTCTGTTAGGATGGCAGTGAGCTGCTCCTTGGTGTAGGGCGGGAAGTGCAGCAGCTGCGGGCTGCCAGTCGGGCAGGCTGCCAGCCTGGCCAGGCTGCGGTCGGTCAGGTCCAGTGCGTTGGCCAAGCCTGTGGGCACAGCAGGGGGAGGGGGGAGGGGAGTATGAGTGGACTTGTACCTCGAGGACAGAGTTGTCCAAAGACAACCCTCCCCATCGAACTCCTCAAAACAGGGAAGGTCCTCAGGGTGGGCAGTGCCACTCTGCCACACACTCACCCACAAGGACGAGCCTGGAGCCAGGCAGCTGTGGCCAATCGAAGAGGGTGTAGAGCACATCCTGCCCCTTGCTCTCCAGCTGGTCCAGCTCATCCAGCACCAGCAGGCTGCAGGCAGAGGGACAGCCCAAGTCAGCTTGGCTTTGCCCACCAGCCCCCAAGCCTGCTTGTGCCACCCTGAGCAGGGAGAGCTGCTGCCAGGCTGTCAAAGGGCAACCCCACACCATTCCCAGGGCAGGCAACTCACACCATAGGCCCCTGGGTTGTCAGCTTCTTCTCCAGCCTCCGCACGCCCTCCCGGCCGGTGGCACCAGGCAGGCCCAGCTCCTGTGCCATGGCAGGGAAGATGCCCGCTGGGCTGCTCAGTGCCATGCAGTTCAGGACGATGGTTTTGCTGCTGGTGAGCTCAGCCTGTCAGAGGTAGGAGCATTACACCACTGACTACCCAGTGCCCACCTACTGCCCCCCTGCCACACTTGGCTCCTTCTGCCTCCAGCCTTTCCCACCACCTTTTGCTGCCAATCTGCTGCACCAGCACCTGCAGAAGGGGACCCCCAGAAGAAGACCCCCAGCTCACCTTGCAGTCAAGCAGCACTCGGCTCAGGCAGGCTGTTTTCCCTGTTCCAGGGGGCCCACTGATGTAGAGGCTGCCAGGCCGGTGCCCGCAGACGTGGTCCCGCAGGAACTGCCGGATGATGCCAGTCTCCCTCTCCCTGGCATGGAGGCGATCGGGCACCGCTGCGTGCAGTGCCCGCTTTGCCTGCTGATAGCAAGTGCCTGCGTCAAGGACAGAGAAGGCTCAGTGGGGACTGTGACACCCCCAGGACCCTGTCCCCCTTCCCAATCATATTCTCACCTTCCTGTCTGAAGAGCTGGGTGCGGGCAGGCTGCCCACTGTGCCCCTTGGTCTCGGGAGTCTCCTGCCCTCCACGCCGTCGGGATGGCCTCGGGCTGCTGAGCTTCTCGGGGGAGGCTGAGGGGTCCCCAAAGAGCAAACGGCGCCCCTGGTTCTCCTTGCTGCGCTTGACCGGGGAGCAGGGCTGGGTCTGGGGGATGTTGCAGAGGTTGTCATCACCTGGGGAGGAAGGGGAAGGTTCAGCATAGTGGCCGAGCGCATGGGAGCAGCCCCAGGTGCTCACGGCGAGCTTGTCTACAGGCGAGGGGATGTCTGTAACCCGCTGTGGCTCTCCCCAGGGGAGGCTTCACACTTCAGCCCCCCAGCTGCAGCTTTTCCTCCTGAAACTGAGTGGAAGCCACAAACGCAGCTGGGCAAGGGACAGGATGGAGCTGGATGGGTTCCCCTGCCCCAGCACCAGCAGGGTGAAGTCTGCACCCCACAGCAGCTCTTAGGAAAGGGGTGACACATCCCCCCCCAAAGAAACATTCCTAGGGGATCAAAGGGGAGGGAAGAGTGGTAGTAGGGCTCACCCAGGCGCTTGCGGGGGCTCAGGGGAAGCACGCTGGGCCGAGCTGAGGGTGTGCTGGAGGCCGCTCGGCCGGGGTCAGCAGGACCGGAAGCTGCGGGGCACGACGAAAGCCGCGGGGTAGGGGAACCAGGGCCGCTCTTGGCCGCCGGGGTGGCGAGGCAGCGGGAGCTCCTCCTGCGGGGGAAGTCGATGGTAGGCTGCTGCCGCGGGCTCCTGCTGGCCATGGTGGAGCTCTGCGGATAGAGAAGGGACAGCGGTCAGGAAGGGAAACCCCCAGACAGCAGTTCCCACTCGCCTCCGCTCTCCCCCGCCGTATCGTCCTGCTCTGTCACCCCAGCCCTGCTCCCTACCTCCGTTACCAATGCCCTCCACACCGGCGCAGTCCTGTCCTCTTGAGCTCCCTGCTCTTCCCGCAGCGCCCCACGTCCCCGCTCCCGTCCCTGTCCCTGTCCCCGCTCCACCGCCACCGACCTTCTCGCGCCAATTCGCCTCCCGCTCCGCACTTCCCGCCAGCAGGCTGCCGCGGCCCCGCCCCCGCCGCCCCATTGGCTGCTCTGCCGGACACTCCCGCCAATCGCAAGGTCTCGCGCCAAAGAGCCGCAGCCGGAGGGCGGGGCTGACGTCCCAGCAGCCAATCAGCGAGGGCGCGCGGCTCATGTCGGGAGTTGTGGTCTACCGGGGCGGGGCCGAGCTGTGACCCCAGCGCGCGCAGCTCAGCCCTCCCGGTGTGGGCACTGCCCCCAGCTCAGCCCTCCCGGTGTGCGCAGTGCCCCCAGCTCAGCCCTCCCGGCATGGGCACTGCCCCCAGCTCAGCCGTTCCCGCATCCCCAGCGCCCCCCGTCCTGACTCTCCAGTGCCCCGAGTTCAGCCTTCCGAGCATCCCCAGTCCTGCCTTCCCATGCTTCCAGTACCCCATTCCCACCTTCCCTGGTTTCTCCCACAGCCCTGACCCTCTCTGGGGCCACTGCCCTCCCTGCCAGAGGAGAGGAGATCCTCAGGGAGGCCCAGAGGCCCCCTTCAGCACTCCTTTCCCTTTGCCTATCTCCCCACACAGGACCCATCACCACTCAAGTCTCTTTATTACCTTTATTTAAATGCAGTTTCAAGCTCCTGGGTTTTTATTGTTCCCTCTTAAAACACCCCCCACACTCCCTAGAGGGTGGGGGGCACCCAGCGCTTGGGGAGAACCTTTATTGACCTTTATTTAAACCACACAGCAGCAGTGGTGAGGTTGAGGGGTCCTCATCCTCCAGAGACCACCTCCCCTCCTCCATGAGCAGCCTTTGCCCTGCTCTGCCGCACTCCAGTCCAAACTGGGAGAGTTTCCATCTTCATAGAAAAACAAAACACCAAAACAAACCAAAACAAAAAACAAAACCCCCAAACCCAACCCCCAGAACAGTCAGGGAGGGGGGAGGGGAGGTGTCAGCACCCCCACAGCGAGCCCACTGCCCTCCTACAGTACAGGCAGTTTACAACGTACAAAAGAGATCAGTAACTACAGTTAATGTCCAGCCCCGCTCTGAACCGTGAGTAAATAGAGAGTATCCAGCCCGGTACCGGCAGCCGGACAGGGCAGTGTAAGGCAATGCGTCAGCCCCAACCCCCACCCCCCTCCCCAGCATGAGGGCTGTGGCCCCAGGTCCCTTCCTATGCCCCCCACCACCTAAGAACCAGAACAATCAAACCCACTCCCTCCCACCCCGGGCATGGCACCTCCCAGCTTCCTCCATGCACCCTTAGTGTTTCCCCTTAGAACGCTCAGGTTTGGTAACGTAGTGTTAAAAGCCAAGTGGCCACCACCAGGTATGCCCTCACCCCAGTGCTGGGTGGCACTGGGCATGTCCCTACCGCCCCCCCCTCCCAGTAATGTTGGGGTCTCCCCACATGGTCTCACTCCCCACCCTGCTCCTCCACTGGCTCCTGTGCAAAATAGCAATGGACTGGGGCAGGGCAATGGGGCTGTGCCAGCCCCTCCCAGCCCCTCCCCGGGCTCCGCCGCCGGTGCAGCCGGTGGTCACGCAGCGTCTCTGTTCTGACCTACCCCAGCTCCTCTCCAAGCCCAAAGAACTGGGCCCTGAGCCACCACCCCTGGTCCCAACAACCATCTGAGCACAGCTCAGCCTCTGCCCCAAGTCCTGGTGCTGCGTCTGGACCCGGAATTAGCGAGGAGGAAAAGGCCCTGGCCAGGCTCAGCAGCAAGGTCAAGGAGTTCCCGGGGGAGCCTCGCAGGTGAGGGTGGGCTGGTGGAGAGCTGGGCGGGGGGAGATCTGCTCGTCCTGGCGCCGCTGTCAGAGCCGAAGATGCTGGGAGTGTCTCATGCAGGGTCCGGGGGGGCTGGGGGGTGGGGAGGGCTTGGCGCAGGAAGGGGAAGGAGCTCATCTCTCTGCTCAGGAACAAGCCACCCCTGTGAGCCACTTTCACCTGGGGATGGGGGGCAGAGGGGGAGCTCCACGCGTAGCTGCAAGACAAGAATCATAGAATCAGGCAGGTTGGAAGAGACCTCCCAAGCTCATGCAGTCTAACCTAGCACCCAGCCCTGGCCAACCAAACAGACCATGGCACTAACTGCCCCAGCCAGGCTCGGCTTCAACACCTCCAGGAACGACCACTCCACCATGGGCAGCCCATTCCAATGCCAATCACTCTGTCAACAACTTCCTCCTAACATCCAGCCTAGACCTCCCCCAGCACAGCTTGAAACTGTGTCCCCTCGTTCTGTTGCTGGTTGCCTGGCAGAAGAGACCAACCCCCCCCCACCTGGCTACAACCTCCCTTCAGGTAGTTGTAGACAGCAATGAGGTCAAGAAAACCCATTAGGAAGCAGAAGTGGCACGGGGAGGGCTGCTCCGCAGCGCTGGAGCCAGCTCCTTTCCCTCCTGCACACCCCCACACCAGCTGCCTCCCCCCCACTCCATGCTCCCCGCAGAGATCTGGAGCCTGGGATTTGCCAGGCGCAGCAGCCACTGCAGCACGCACGGAGAGCTCAGGGCTTCTCAAAGCCACATTAAACATTCATGGCTCTAAAAATAAACGAGCATCCCATTCTCCCCGGAGTCTCCTCCGGGATCCGCAGGGCTGAGGCACAGCGGCAGCGGCGCAGCAGCAGCAGCACGGCACCGACAAGGGCACTCTGGGCTCTGTTGGCAGCTCCAGGTCCCTGTGCCACCGCACAGGGCCCATTCTGGGACACGCAAACAAGCTCCTGACACCTCTCCCCTCCTCCCCAGCTCCTGCCTCACACCATGGGATCAGGTCCCAGGGTGGTTTTCTAACCACTCCAGCTCCTCAGGGCAGGAACAAGCCCTGTGATACTCCTCTGCCACAGGTGAGCAGGCAAAAAAAGGAGACAGGTGGGATTGGGACACCCCCCAGAGGCCAGATCCTCAGCACCCATGCCGAGTTCAGCAGCACAGGGAGTGTGTGCCGAGCCCAGGGCAATGCTGCTGCAGAGGGAAGGACAGGGACTGGGAGCCTGCGGCTCAGGGTGGCTCACGCCAGCCTCTGCACAGGGACAGACAGCACAGGGGGTGGCCGTGGCTACCGTGCTGTCACCTCCTGCCAGCCACCAGGCCAGGCCATGCCGGGCAGCGGGACACATCCTCCTCCTCCTCTCCCCTTACCTCTGTTTGTTTTGCTGGGGTAGATTCTCTGGAAGTATTTAAATTCCTCTGGGGCTGGGAAGTCTTCGACAGGATGGAAGGAGTACTTGGATTCAAAGTCATCTGCAGGGAACAGGGAGAAGGGGCAGGGCAGGGTGAGCAGCTCTGGATGAGCACAGCTGAAGCTGAAGCCTTTGGCTCTGGGTCAGGACCGCCCCCCCAGCAGTACAGATTGGCACCCAGGGCCCCACTCACCCAGGAATGCTCTGACAGTGGAGATGGAGTCCCGGTGCCCGTTGCGCACTGGCGGCGGGGGTGGGGGCGGCCCAGCCGGCGTCCTGGTGGGTGGTGGCGGTGGCTTCCCTCGGCTGGGGGGCTCGGCAGAGGGGTGCAGTCTGTAAGGGGGTGGGGGCGGGGGGGCGTCACGCCCCCCGTTTCGCAGCATCGGCGGAGGGGGCGGAGGGGCTGCAGAGGAAGCAAGGGAAGCTGGCTCAGCACCGCAGCCTGCCAGGGCCCCGCGGCCAGCCCTCCCCTCGGCAGCGGGGCCAGGGACGTGCTCCGAGGGAGCTTTCCAGGCCAGCTGCTGAGCCAGGCCAGGCCTGAGGCCAGCGCAGCCGGCCCAGGGATGCTCCTACACACACCCAGAGGAGATTTCCTGCTGGCTCCTCGCAGCTCATTCCTGCCGTCAGCTGTGGGGACAGCCCAGCCTGCGCCCCCACCACTCGCCACCCACCTCCCCGCGGCTGCTCCAGGCTCCTGCACAGCCAGGTTCAGGGCACCCTCTGCACAAAAGGGGACCCCAGGAGCAGCTATGAGCTGCACGCTCCAGGGTCTGAGGGCAGCAGGAAGCTGCCTGCCAGGCCCGGGAAGCCAGGTCCGCAGTGCCACCGAGGTGGTGACAGGACCCACGGCCCCTCCGACCCACCTCTGGCTCTCGCCCAGCCTCCCACAGATGCACAGTGGCAGCTCATGCTCCTCATTAGGCTAATTACAGCCAGACTTAACAGAGCAGATCCCCAGCCGTAACTCAAAGGAAGGATTCTGGCAGGGCCGGAAGGACAGAGCGGCTTGGCAGGGCACCAGGCGGGAGCTGCGGTCTGGAGCCCAGGAGCGCGGGGAGGGGCACCGGGGCGAAGCCATCGCCGCTGCCAGCGGCAGGGACAGGCTCACGCCCAGTTCTGGGTGGGAAGAGCGAGCGGCTGCCACCCAGCCACCCTCCCCAGAGGGTATCTGATACCAACGTGCCACACGGGTGGGCACAGAGCCCTCATGGCCAGCTGCACTCTGAGCCACGCAGCGCCAAAACCAGCCCGCAGAGGGACAGGATGGTGCTCAGGGGCTGAGCTCTCCTTGCTCTGCCACTTTTGTCACCACCTCGGTAGCACTTAGGAAGCAAACGCAGTGTCCACAGCTCTGGCTCCACCATGTTCTCACCTCCCACTCCAGGACACAACAACCTCACAGGCAGCCACAGCCCAGCACCATCAGGCGTGAAAGGAGCTGGGCAGGGAGTGGCCAGGAGCGGGGACACGATTGGAGGTGACAGTCCAGGAGGTGACAGTCTAGCCACTGCCCCTGGCTCAACCCCGGCGCCGACTGCCACATGCGGGCACAGCCTTGCTGTGCCCCGGCGCTGACTCTTCCCCTGGCATCTCCCACCAGCTGCCCGAGGGCAGGTGGCTACCTCCTGACCCAGCAGTGTTGCTACCGAGGCCCAGCACAGCGAAGGATTCTCACCTGCTCCGCGGCTCGGGGGGTCTCTGGCCGGCGGAGGGGGGCGGCCGCTCTGCAGAGAGGGGGAGGCGGAGGTGGGCGGCGGCGGTGCCAACCCCCGCAGGGGGCCTGGCGTCTTCCTGTGCAGGGAGTTGTGTCTCTGCGGCAGCTCCGGGGCGGACTCGGTGCTGGGGCTGGAAGGGCCGTTGGGGACAGCAGGGGGTTGCCGATAAGGGGGGNTTGGCGCCGCCGTGTGCCGGAGGGGGTGCGGGGGGCGCGGCGGAGCGGCGGCCGGGCGGCGGCGGGGGCGGGGCGGAGGAGCTGTGCTTCATGCCGGTGCCGCCAGCCGTGTTGGGCCGGGACAGGTCCGGCAGCGAAGGCCTCTGCGTCCGCGGCAGCTCTGGCGGAGAGCCCCGGCTGCTGTCGGCGTCATCCTGAGGTCGGCTGTTGCTGGCCGGTACCGGGGGCCTGGGGGCAGCTGCTCTGGCACCGGGGACTTGCAGGGTTTGCTTACCGGAGCTGTCTGTGGGAGGGGAAAGCTGAGTGAGTGGCCAAGCACGGCACGGCGAGGGCCAGCAGGCAGCGAGAGCGACGTGCCCTGTCCCTGTGTGGCACACGGAGCAACCTTGTCTGGCACAGGCAGGGAGCTGGCACCGTGCTCAGCCACACGCAGCTGCCTGCTCACCTCTGCTGCTTGCTCTCTGGCCTGCTGAAGGCAGCTTGCCACGGGAAACACAAGAGGAACCCTCAGCTCCCAGAGCCGGGAGGAGGAGGTCTGTGCAGTGGGCACTGTGGCATGGGCACGGCTGTGGCTCTGATTTGGGGTCACTGCCTCTAACCAGCTGGAATTCCCCCCAGGCAAGATCCTCCATTGCCTCCTGCTCGGGGTCCTCCCCAGGGAAGCTCCACAGAAGCCACAGGCAGGCAGCCATTACCTGAGCTCTCCTTGGCTCCCACGGGTCTGAGCTTGGGCACGCCGCCCTGGAAGAGGCCACCCTTGGGCTGGATGCCAGCTGAGCCAGAGCTGTAGCCACCGCCGCCGCTGCCGCTGCCCTTGGGCTCTGGAGAGAGGGAGAAAGGCTCAACCTGGAATCATCAGCAGCTCCCACCAGCAGCTGCTGGAAACCACACGGGTGAGAACCCAGGAGCTGTCCCGACGGGCACAGCAGCACCTCGGGTGGAGCTGGCAGCCCCCGGGGCCAGGCCAGGCAGGTACTCACTCTCCAGGATGGGTGCACTGCGGTCATTGATTTGTGTCACCTTCTTTAGCTTGGTCCCTTTACAGATGTCCTGCAGGAGGGCCCCACGGCCTCGCTGCTCCTCCCGGCTCAGTTTTGGCGGCTCAGTGTTCGCCTGTAGAGGAGGAACAGCTCAGCAAGAGCCCACGGACAGCCTGACTGATGCCCAGGGCAAGCACAGCCCCACTCCACCCTCCCACCGCCCCTGCGCTGAGCTCAGAAGCACCTCTGCCCCTGCCAGCAACTCACTCCTGGGCTCTCACCCATCTGGTGTGACCAGGCTGTCCCAGCTGACCCTGCCACTGTTCTTCTGGGCAAGGCTGAGACCTGGTCCTACCTAGACCCAATGTGCAGCTCAGAGACGGCCACGTGGAGGATCTCCTGCTCCCCACCCCAGGCCACGGTGAAGGCAGGAGACACTAATGCAAAAAACAAAGCCACTTTTGTCCCCTATCACATCCAGGCTCTGCTGCAGGGGAATGTGAGGCCCAGAGGCCCATGGGTCACCTAAAGCCCTCCCAGGCTGGACCCAAGGAGGTCCAGAGACAACAGAGGGGTCCTGGCAAGCAGCCCCATGTGCAGACAGGCCACCATGGGGCAACCACCCAGGGCAGTGGGCGACCCCTACCTGGCTGAGGGTGGGAGGCGGCGGGGGGCCTGGCGGCGGCGGGGGAGGAGGGATTGGCATCCTGGCCCAGCTCCCAGTGGCTCCAGTGCTCAGTGCTGGGCGCAGGCCTGGTCACTCATTGCCTGCGGGAAGGAAGGAAGTGGTCAGGGACTGCAGGGGAAAGCTGCCCACAGAGAAACACGGCCCCAGGCTGCTGTGCTCCTGCCCTGTGCCTGCAGGTCCCCTGGAGGGGCTGCCAGATTCTCCCAACGTTCGAGAACAGCAGGAACCTGTGGTGGAAGCCAAGAGCCCCCTGCCCTATACCTCCAGGGCTCCCACGCCAGCAGAGGGCTGGCAGCTGGAGCTGAGGAGGCTCTGCTGGCGCCCGCCTCGCTCGGCAGAGCAAACCCAAGCCAAGCCAAGCCGGCCAGGCTAATCCCGCACCATCCACCCAGCTCCTTCAGCTGCAGCCAGAGGCTGCTCACGTGGAAGTATGACAGGAGCCCAGAGCCTGCAGCCCGTCAGCAGGCACCGTGGCCAGCCCTGGCACGCAGCCCTGGCAGGCCCCTCCAGCCACGACCGCCAGTCAGTCGGCCAGGCCCTCGCCAAGCAGCAGGCAGCGGCATGGAGCTGCCCTGTGGCTCGCACAGGGAGAGAGGTTGGCTCCTGTGCCCCAGCAGCCCTGACACACAGGGACAGGCTCCCCCAACCACTCGGATCCTGCATCCATCTCCTGGCACTCTGCTGCCCATGCCCCACTGCACAGTTCCAAAGCCCTCCACAAAAATGTCCAGGCAGGCACCCGGAAAGGTTTCCCAGTACTGATCCTGAGCACATCTCCACCCACTTCAGCACAGGCCCGAGAGGAATCATGTCCCACGGCAGGGCTTACCCACAGCAGCTCCCAGCAGGGCTCAGCAGAGCCTGGCAGCATCAGCTGGCACTGGAGACTGAGCCCAGAGGAAGCAGGGACAGGAAGAGGAGCCTGAATCATTGGGAGATGACAGCAGGGGCCCTGGCAGGCTCGTGCCTCTGACAGCAGGGCACAGGTAGGGCCATCCTGGCAGCAATGCTCAGGGAATAGGAATGTGATGACTGGAGGCCTCTCTCACCGGTTTCGGGGCAGACCAAGAGGCCAAGGGCACAGATGCCCCTCTCCAGGCCACTGACGTCCCCCTCCAGGCCACTGATGTCCCTCTCCAGGCCACGGATGCCTTTGCCCCCTGCTCCTTCTCCACTGGAGGGGTCACGATGCTGACAGCAGGGAAGTGCAGGACAGTCTCACTCCTGAAGCTTCCAACTGTCCAGCCCTGAGCTCCAGGGCACATGCCCAGGGAGGTCACAGGTCCACCCACCATGACCCAGAGAGGTCCTGTGTGACCCAGATCTGCACTCCAGGTGCCCACGACCTCTGAAGCAGTTTGTACCAGGCACTGACACCCAGCTCCCTTCTGGCACTGACCTCTTCTACCAGAGCACCTACAATTTACTGCTCCCTGCTACATGGAGGCCGGGACAAGGCCAGGTCTGTCCCCACGTGTCAGACATTCCCCCTCCCCAGTCAGGGCAGAGGTGTGAGAACAGAAGTGGACCAGCAGCATCCCTGCGATGCCAGCGGCTCCTCTGCCCTCCAGCAACCCAGCAGCTCTCTGTGGTTCAGCAGAAGAAAGAAGTCAACTCCTTTTAATTAAAAGCAGCTCTGCTACTAAGCAAGAAACTCCTGAGCTGCAGACAGCCTGGTTGGGAAGACAGCCCCCACCCCCATCTTTTGGTGTTCTCCGAGCCACT
Organism: Tricholaema leucomelas; assembly: GCA_013400475.1. NCBI lineage: Eukaryota > Metazoa > Chordata > Aves > Piciformes > Lybiidae > Tricholaema lacrymosa > Tricholaema leucomelas. The sequence goes on from WAAF01019217.1 coordinate 28,954, forward strand.
GGAGAGCTCCAGCTCCCTGGTGGCATCTGCACCCTTCCCTGGCACCTGTGGTGCTGCTTTGCTCTGGACACAGCTGGAGGCCTCTCACATCAGAGGCAGGGCCTGGCAGCTTCTCCTTCAGCCCCACCGGGCCAGGACGCTGCACAGGCTGGAACGGAGCCCAGCACAGCCTTTTGGCCTGCACCCTTCCCACCACAGGCAGATCAGAGAGGGCTGCCAACCTGCTCGCCTGGCACCCGCCGGTGCTGCCAGGACGTGTTGGAACAGGAGCGTGTCTCCCCTGTGCTCCTTCCTACCCCACAGCAGGACAGCAGGGCCAGGGCAGCACAAGCTGCTGCCAGGGCACAGCATGGCATCGCAGTGGCGGGGGGGGGGGGGGGGGGGGGGGGGGAGTAGCGTGATGGTGTCGTGACAGGACTGGCAGGAGAGCCCTGACCTTGTCTGAACAGCAGCAGCAGGAGGTAATTAGCAGAGATAGAGCCCAGAAACGTGCCAGGTAAGGAGACTCCAGGCCGGCTCTCGTGTGTCACAGCCTCTGCCAGCGCAGGAGCGGTGCCAGCGCCACGGCCGTCACCTCTGCTGCCTGCCACCCACATCAGCTCCCCGCCACGCTGCTGCTGCTCCAGCTGCTTACTCACGGCGGGGGATGCCTCTCACACAGCTCTGCACCTCGACCAGCACTTGTGAGCAAGGGTCACAGGAGCCCTTGTTGATCCTCCCACGAAAGGGACAGGCTGGCACGCAGACAGACAGCGGTTTGCTGGCTGTCAGCAAGAAGGCAGTGCCATGTGCAGGGCAAGCACCTCACTGGGTGCCCACCCCCGGCTCCGTTTACCCTGCTGCCCCCCACGTAAGCCCTGCATCAGGCAGAGCAGCTCGGGAGAACCTCACAGCGAGGCTGCCAACGTCCCCTGCTGTCAGCAGAGCCGGGCAGCAGAGGGGCATCTGTACCAAGCATGCCATGAGTCATCCCCTGCCCGCATCTCACACTGCTCTCCAACCAGCACTGCACCCATCCCTGTCCCTACAGAAAGGCTCTGACCCAGAAGAGCGAGAGGAGGGGAGAGAAGAGTTTAAGCTAAAGCAGCTTGAGGATAAACTGGAGCTGAATTCCCCAGAAACAGGTCACTGCATTTCCAGCACAAGGCCCTGCTCAGGTTGGGGATTAACAGCAAAGGTCACATTGAGAAAAGGGGGAAAAAAAAAAAACCCAAGCCACAAACGAAGAAGGACCCAGCTCGGCACAGGGGCCCTGCTGACTGCTCCACGGCGGCACACAAGCTCTGGGTGGGAAGGCTGGAGGGGATCTAAGTCTGTCCTGAAAACAAAGCTCACATCTTTCATGTCGGTGAGGACAGGCAGAGCTGATAAAGATTAGGGAGACACAAGCTAAATCCTCCAGGAAATAAAAACCCCTCCGAGAGGGTTCTCCAAGCCTTGCTTCCCAGCCCCTGCTGTCTGGGGCATGCCTGACGGAAACCCTGCCCTTGGAGACAATGCTGTTTCCCGAGCTCCTTCCCCTTTGTTCTCGGTTACCAGAGATCCTTTCACCCAGCCGGATCCCAGCCCTGGGGAGCCTCCAGGCCGCGGCACCGGGAAAGGGCCTGGAAAGACCTGAACGGGGCAGCCAGAGCCACCTTCGTCAGATCAAAGCTGCGGCGGAGCCGGCAGGGGCAGCTCTGCACCTTAGCTGCTCCTCTCCTTTTGAAATCAAACCCAAACCCCGAGGAAGCTGTGAGAGCGCTGGGAGGAAGAGGACGTGTGAAAAGCTCTCACTGTGGAGGAGAGAGAGGTCACTGGAACCGAGGTGATCCTGCAGGAAGCTGCTGCTTCACCAGCACCGCAGCACCGACCGCGGGGCGCTCCTGTGGGCGCTTCCAGTCGGCACTCCCCTGCCAGTCCCGGGGCTTCCAAAGCCTGGTAAACCCCCGAGACCATTCCACTCGGCAGCCTCTTTCTGCCACAAACCACCTGAACCAGCCGGGACACGGCTATATAATCCCCATCCCTCATTTTTTCAAGGCACTTTTCAAGTCCCCATTTGCCATGAGGGGAAACGAAGGAGCCTGCTGCAGGCTGCCAGCAGCCCTGGATTCCGCTCAGCCCTCTCGGGGCTCTGCTGCCGAGAGCAGGACAGGCAGCAGTGACCTTCAGAGAGGCGTTCGCAGCCGTGCGGGGGGGGAATTTGGGCACGGTGGAGGATTTTGTCTTTCACAGCTCGGCTCGGGCTGCCGCGGCGAGCCCGCATTTGCAAAGCCGAGATGAAGAGCTTCAATCCTCGGGGAGGCAGCGGCTTTGAACTGTAGATCAAGAGGAATTTCCAGCCCTCTGATGTCGGCTGCAGAATGCGGCTGCACCGGTTTGGGGACGACTTTCCAAGGCTGGACCTCTCAAACACCCCTCCCCCCGCCCTCTCAGGGTGCCTTTATCTTCCACCTCTTCCCATTCACTCCAAGCTCAGCCCTTTCCCAATTCCAGAGCTCCGCCACTCCGAGCTCTGACATTTCTCCTCCTTCTCAAGGAGCTTTCGGCGGCAGCAGCAGCGCTGAAGATGCCACATAAATAATTTATCCTGCAAGACAGCCATTGCAGGATTTAAGGTCACTCAGGCTTTTAAAATCATATCAGCATGCTTTAAGAGAAGGAGCTGCCAGCTCCATTTGCAGCGTCTGGAAGAGTCGGTGCAGCCCTGCGTGCAGACAGACAGACAGACAGACGGACGAACAGGCACACTCCAGCCCCGCGGGATGCAGACGTTCACTCGGAATTATTAACAACCCACGGGCACCGACAATGCATTTTTAACATAAAAGTTTCTGCAGCCTCGGGGATGAATTCCACAGCTCTCGAGTGGAGCAAGTCCCCCCCTCCCCCCCAAGAACGGGACCCCTGAAGCCAGTCGTCCCCCCAGGAACTGGACTCCAGGAGCCAGTCCTCTCCCCGAGAACGGGACCCCCACAGCCAGTCCTCTCCCCATGCGGGGACCCCTAGAGTCAGTTTTCTCCCCAAGAACAGGACCCCTGGAGCCAGTCTCCCCAAAAACAGGATCTCCAGAGCCAGTCGTCCCCCCAAGAACGGGACCCCCTGAGCTAATCCTCTCCCCAAGAACGGGATCCCCGGAGCCAGTCCTCTCCCTAAGGATAGGACCCCCCGAGCCAGTCCATCCTTTAGAGCAGCTTTGAGCTCGGGTGGCTCGGCAGAGGAAACCTTTAATCAGCAGCGAGGAATCGCAGCCTGACGTTAGGCTGCGGTAAAGGGAAGAGCAGGAAAAGCTCATCCCAGGAGAGCACAGACTTCCCTGCCTCTCCCTATGTCATGTGCCAAGCCAGGAGGGAAAGGAAACTGGGAAGGGAGAGGTGGCAGAGGACGGGACGGGGCAGGAACTGCTCCGAATCGCCGCTCTCTGCCGCGACACCTCCGATTGTCCCAGCGGGAGGAAGCAGGGGGAGACGCAGGAACTTCTCCCGGCTGCTTCCAGAGTGACCCAAGGCTGGGAATAAGACTCAGCACGGCCTACGCCTGGCAGGGAACAATGCAGCACTGCATGGAAGCAGCTCCTGAGCCCACTGGGGTCAGCGCTCTGCTGAAAGCTCCTCCTCAGCAACTGCCCCAGCGCCGTGGGCTCTGCGCTCTCGGAACCCGCAAGCCGGAGCCAACCAAGCTGGGAGCTCCCCCCAGGAGCAAGGGAAATAAATCCTGGCGGCCTCAGTGGGCTCTGAGCAGGATGTGGAGCAGAAAAAGGGCTCCAAAAGCTTCCCAGCTCACACCAGGCTCAGAGGCAGGCACCGAGAAGTCACTTCCGAGGCACAGCAAACCCAGCGCAGCTTCAGACCTCGGCGGCTGCAGCTGAGATGCTACCAGCGAGGAGCAAGGAGCAGGGAAAGGATTCCAGAGGGCAGGCACAGGCCAGAGCGCAGCTATCCCAGAGCAGCGGCAGACGCTGAGCCGCACGGGGCAGCAGTCTCCAGCTCCAGCCTGCCACCCGGAGTTGACAGCATCGCCTGCCGCAGGAGCAGCCCCCGAGTCACGAGGCTGGGACAGCAAAATTCCCAAGGGAATTCCGCCAAAGAACAAACCTGCTTAATTGGAGGGGCCCCCGCTGCCGGCCGGGCTCCCAACCCCGACCCTGCACCCAGCTCCTCGCCCAGACCCGCTCCAAGAGCTCAGCAAGCAGCTGGCCCCAGCCCCTGGGCAGGAGGGATGAAGGCTGGGCACTTCTGGCTCTTCCTCCTCTGCCCACTCCCCACCCCGGCAGTGGGACCCTCAGGCAGCGTTTCCACAAGAGGTCACCAAGACCCCTGAATTGGACTGGATGATCTCAAAGGTCTCTTCCTTGGTCTGTGTTGGCGTTTCAGGAGAGCACTCCAGAGGTCTCCCAGCCCCTCCACAGAGGCTTAGGGCAGAATCCTGGTGGAGCCTCAGGAGCTCCACATGCACTGCCTGGAGCTCTCTGGTGGCTGGACTGTGCCTTTAAAGCACCGTGGGCACAGCTCCAGCCTAAACCCCTGTGCCAGGCTCTGCCTGGGGTTAAACACTCAGATCAAACACTCCTGAGACCCCACTGTGCCCCTTTGTCCAGCAGGGCAGTGCCCAGCACTGGGCTCCCCTGCCAAGAGTCTCCAGGAGGGAGAACACCACACATTCCCCCATGCCCCCCTACTTGGGGGAGGTCTCTCCCAGCTGCCTGCAGAAGAGAAGGCTCCAGGGAGACCTTCTGGTGGCTCTGCAGTGTTTAAAGAGGCCAAACAGAGCTGGGGACACCTTCTAGCAGGGCCTGCTGTGATAGACCTGGGGGTGATGCTCTGAACTGAAGAGAGAGACTCCAGGCTAGGGAGTGAAGGAACTTTTGGCACTGAGGATGGTGAGACCCCAGCCCAGGGTGCCCCAGAGAGGTGGGAGCTGCCCCATCTCTGGCACCACTCCAGGCCACATTGTTTGAGGTTCTGAGCAACCTGCTCCGGCTGGGGCTGTCCCTGCTGGCTGCAGGGAGGGGTTGGACCTTTAAAGGCCCCTGCCAACAGAAATCATTCCATGATTCCTAGCAGGGATCCTTCCTCTGCTGCTGGGGGTTCCAGAGAGGCTGAAGCCAGAGCTCCCCAGTTCTGCTGCCTTTTGAACCACCTCTCTCCTGCGAGCACCCAGGGGGGACTCTGCCTGCTCACCAGCCTCCCATGCCCACTCTTTTGCAAGAGCTGCTCGGGGCCTGGCAGGGGGAAACAGCCCCAAAGGAGCAGGGCAGGGCTGGAGCAGGAGGTCCTCCCTCTGCTGCTCCACCAAACCCAGCCAAGTGTTCCCAGGGTTTTCCTAGGCAAAGGCCAAGCAGAGCTGCAGGGATTTGCAATCCAGAGTGTGCAGGGCAAGTCACCAAGGCAGAGTGCAAGTCCCTGGGTGCCATCTGGAGGTGCCCTACTGGATGGGAGGAACCCCAAAGCCACCATGGCCTGGCAGAGGGGTAGCAGCCACTAAAAGCTCATCACTGAGTGCTCCACAAAAACCCAGATCTGGCTAAAGGAATGAATCTGTGCTCTGTACCACACTCAGAGGCACTGGGAGCACATCCACTGCCCACCACAGGGTGCCCAGCACCAAAGTGTGACTCTGTGCCAGGCATCTGCCCCTGGTGCTTATGCCAAGACCCTAAAGCTACAGAAACCTCCCAGCCAGAGCTGAATCCACGCTGCAGGCTCCAATGGGCCAGGCTCAGGGTGAGCAGAGCCCTCGTGGGGCACCAGGCTGAAGGTGGCAAGGCCGCAGGGACAGCCAAAGAGCCAAAGGAAGCGCCCATGTGGGTGCCAGGAGGATGCCAGCCAAGCCCAGCCCAGCCAGAGTTCTCCGCAGGGTCGGCTCCACGCTCGGCTGCTCTTCAGGTGGGGAGGTGCCAAGAACTGGCTGCAGAGTCACAGCTGGCACAGAAGGGGCAGGAGGAGCTGTGACAGACACAGAGGCTCAGCAGCCTTGCAGATAGATTCTGTCACTCCCAGCTCCTAAAGATGATCAGAGGGATGGAGAAGCTCTGCTGTGGTTGAGACCCCAGCCCCAAGCACCTAGCAAAGGAAGCAGAAGGGCACCTGAGCCCCCAGCACCATGCCTTGCTTCCTTTGCCCCATCCCCGTGGTAGATTTCGACTCCCCCTCCCTCAAAAATCCTTCAGTTTCTCACCCCAACCTCCTAAAACCACAGCAAAGAACAAACCCTGGCAGCTGCTCTGCTGCCAGAGCTGCCCTGGCAGCGCCAGCAGGACAAACGCAACCCTGCTGAGCCCCTGCTGAGGTGGGCACCTTCCCCTCTTCTCCCTCCTTCCACTTTTGCTTCCCAGCAGAGAGCTACTTCTTTGGCACAGCAGCTCTGCTTCCCTTCCAAGGAGCCAGATGTAAGTAAGTAGGTCAGACAAGGACCAGAAAAGCCTCAACACCACCACTTGAAAGCAAAAAGGGTGGGGGGGGAAGCAAGCCCTGACCTGGCACATGCCCTGTCAACTTGGCACCGTCAGAGAGCTGGGGAAGGTTGGCAGTGGGGGTGGGGGGGGGTTGGGGGCTGGCAAGCATCACCTCCTTCAACAAGAGCATCAAATCCACCAGCAGCAGGGTGAGAACTCTGCAGGAGGGGTACGGGTGGCAGAGTTCTAGCAGCCTGCAGCCAGCTTTGTAGCCTGGTATGGCTGTGGCATCTGCTGCAGTGGTGCAGCTGCAGAAGTGCTGCTTGTGGCAGACCAAAAACAACAACAAAAATCCCAGTGAAAAAGGAAGCAGAAGGGTGTGGAGGGTAGTGGCAAAGATGCCAGCCACCAGCTGTGCTTCCCTTGTGTCCCGGCACTGGGCGCGACTCACGCTCTGGTGGGCACCAGCTTGGCACAGCGCTGCCAACAGTGCCTGCTTGAAGCCAAGCCCTCCCTCACCCCTCAGAGCACAAAGAGAGGTCTGTGCTGAGCAGTCCCGGAGCAGCCATGGGAAAAAAGGCTCTGCCTCTGCACTCCAGCTGCCGTGCCACCACTGTGCCACCGCCGCCTGGCAGCTCCTGCCCACCGTCACGCAAGGTGTGAAGAGGAAGCATCTCTGGGGTGGGGGCTCAGTCACAGCAGCGGTGTACAAACACCTTGGGGGCATAACACAGTGGTATGGAAGCAGCAGGGAGCTGTGGAGAGCAGAAGTGGCTGTGCCATGCAGAACCGGTGGGCACTGGGTGGGTTCACACCTCGGCTGCACACCCAACCTGCTCCCTGGGCAGCAGAGCCCAGAGTCAGTTCAGATCAGATCCTCCCTGGCAGCCAGCAGCGGGCAGGGACACTGCAGAGCAGAGCTCAGGCCAGGCCAGAGCCGTTCAGGCAGGCTCCTGCCCGCAGCCAAGTCTGCCAAAGGTAAAAGGAGGCTGAACAGGAATGGCAGCTGCCAGGGCTCTGCTCAGATGAGCTCCAGCAAAGAGACCTCCACGCAGAACTTCCTCCCTGGCTGGCCTGAGGACGCTGCTACACCAGTCCCACACCAGCTCCTCACCCCAGCAGCAGCCCCCAGCCCTCGTTTAGCCCAGAGAGCAGGGCTGGGAAGCCTGGAGCAAGACAGTCAGGAGGTGCTCAGCTTCCTAGCATCAGCTGAGGGTCTGGAGGCAGCCACAGCCCAGAAACGCTGCTCAAGGCCATGCAGGTGATGGGGGACAACACAAGCTGGACCCCCCCAGGCTCAGCACAGGGAGCAGGTTAGCAGCAGCAGCAGCAAAAGGACCTCACAACAAATCCATTCCTGAGCTGTGCTCACAGAATAAGTCCTGCCAGGGGACGCTAAGATCCCTTTGAGCTTTTGGTACTCTGGCAGCTGACACCCAGCAGCTTCTCCACGATCCAAACAAGTGACACCTAGACGGAGCCCTGAGCTCAGCTCAATGCCCAGGCACACCAGCACAGGGGCACAGCCTGCCCACCCCTGCGTGGCACACGTACCTCACAGCCTGAGCCCATCCACATCGCAGCTGATGAGTGGTGAACCCCACGAACAGAGAGCTGCGGTGGGCAAGAGCTGCCCACCAGGGTCAGCTGCAAGCTCAAGGGCAGGCCTGAGCTGCATCAATTCTGCTGAGTCTTCTCGGGTAGCAGAGGGGGAAAGCTGCAGCTGCTGGTGCCATGGCACTGCCACCGTCCCTCTGTGCCATAGGGCACCAGCAAACAATCAGCTACTCATTCCCTTTGCTCACAGCCGAGGGCTCTGGAGGGGTCTGGGCATAAATGCGCTGCAGGAACTCTGTTCCCAAGGCCGGGGCACTGCCAGGGCAGCGCCTGGCAGGGGCAGGCGTTGCCGTGAAGCTACGTGAGCAGGGAGGGCCTGGGAGCGGCAGCCGCGGCCGTGTTTACCCGGAGCAGACGGCAGGGCTCAGCTCCACCGTGGCAGCCGCAGCACTTCCCTGCCCGGCCATATGCTGCCGCCTCACACTCGGCTGCTTCCCGGTAGGCAGAGGCTGCTCAGGTCGCAGTTTGCCAACAGCAGGCCCAAAACAGTGCTCAGGCTGTGACACAGCTTGTGGACACCAGGCCTGGGCCCGACCCTGCGAGCATCGTCACCTCCAGAAGGGCACAGCTGGGCACCCAAACCTCCCACGGCAGCTGCCCCGCAGGCAGCCCCGGAGCCCTCCCTGCTCCCCCTGGGGAGCACCGGTGGAGGGGGGCGCGAAGGTAGAACGTGATGAGCACCTTTCTGTGACATGGGGAGAAGCTCTGCCCGGGACTCCCGCAGAGCCCCCAGCCGCCACCAGAGCCCTCCACCAACAGCCCCCCAGCACAGCCGCCCCCGGCCGTGTCCCAACAATGACCCCGCGTCCCGGTACCACCGGCCCCGCAGACCCTACCGTGGCCCACGCAGACCCCAGTGCACTTCCAGTCACCCTCCTGCACCCCGGAGAAGCCCAGAACAGACTTTTCTTCCCCAAAAAAGCCTCACACAGACCCCAGAGCGTCTCTGGTCCCCTCGCTCCGCCGTCCCCCGAGTTCCTCACAGGCCCCACTCAGCCCCCTGCACCCTACACGCCCACCTCGACTCGCGGTACCCTGAAGAGAGGCCCTGCGATCAGAAGCCCCGGCTTCCCCAGGCCTCCCTTGTCCCGCATCCCCCAGCCCGGTGCCCCCGCGCTCACCCGCCGCCCGCGGCCTCCTCCCGCCGCACCCGGAAACGCGGCCCCGCGGCACCGTCCGGCCTCCAGCCGCCGCCGAACAAAATGGCGGCGGTCGCGACTACTGCGCCTGCGCCGCCTCGGCCGGATGTGGGAGGGGCGCTGGTGGGAGGGGGCCCGCGGCGCCATGTTGAGGAGGTCAGGAGGCCATGGTGGGGAGGGCGCCGTGGGCGAAGACGTGCGCGGGAGCGCCATTTTGGGAAGGTCATCGTTGTGATGGGGACGTCTCAGCGGCCGTTCCGAGGGGTGAAGGATCTGCGAAGTTACCGAGATGGGATTCCCCGCTGCAAGCCAAGCAGCCGCGGCGAGCAGGAAGTGTGACGGCCGAGCCCGGCTACCGCCGCCAGCTCCACCCCGTTCGCCATGTTGGGAAGGTCGGGTGGAAGCCCGGCGGCCGCCATGTTGAGAAGGTCCAACTCGTGACTCCACTCTGCCGCCACCTTGAGAGGGTCGAACCCTCCTCTTCCCCCGTCGGTAACGGGGGTCCGTGATCCGCCGCCCCCGACGTGCCCTCTGCAGCAGCCCGGCTATGACATCACTCCCCAGCATGACATCAGCAGACAGGACAGCCTTTTATTGGGGCTCTGCGCCCCCCGCACCCCCCGCCCGGAATTTTGGGGTTGTTTGGGATTGAGCTTGATTTTTTTGTCCTTTTTTCCTCCTTTTTCTTAAAAAATAAATGTACAATTCCGGCCACAGCTNGGAAGGGGCAACGGGATGCCAGGGGGAACTGGGTTGAGAGGGGGAGGGTGATGTGCCCGGGGTCCTCAAACCCACCCCCACTCCGGGGGCCAGGACCCCTGGCCAAAGTGCGTCAGTGCTGGGGGGGCTGAGCCCCCTGGGCAGAGTGGGGGGGGCCCAAGGTGGGGGGGCCCCCCCGGCCCTCACTGGCCGCCAGGCTCCAGCTTGTAGGAGAGCTCGAAGAGCAGGTTCTGGTTGTCGATGACTCGCAGCTGCCGCACGTAGGCCTTGGTCTGCAGCTGGCTCGGGGACGCCTCCAGCTCCAGGCCTGGCGGGGGCACAGCAGCACCACGACCCCGGCGTGGGAATGAGGAAGGAGGGAGGTGGATGGAGGCACACGGCACGGGGATGTGGGGATGGAGGGATGGGGATGGAGGGTTGTGGGGTTGGAGATGGAGGGATATGGGGATGGGGGAATGGAGGGATGAGAGGATGGAGGGATAGAGGGGACAGAGGGATGGAGGGATGAGGGGCTGGAGGGATGTGGGGAGGAAGATGGAGACGTGGGGATGGGGATGGAGGGCTTCATCTGGAGAGGTGGAGGAAGAGATATGGAGATAGAGATGCAGGGACGGGGATCCAGAGCTGAAAGGATGGAAAGATGCAGGGATAAAGATGGAGGGATGAAAGGCTGTGGGGATGAAGGAATAGGGATCCAGTGATAAATGGACTGAGGGATGCAGGGATGGGGATGCAGGGATGCAGGGATGGGGACAGGGGTGCGGGGATGCGGGGATGGGGATGCAGGGATGCAGCTCTGCCACCTTGGGTCCTGCCCAGCCAGGCCCTTGGGTGTCCCAGCCCCCCCCGTACTCACAGAGTGGGCGGCTCCGGTACTTCCTGATGGTCCTCACTTTCTCAGCAATGCAGTGCTGGGGCAGAGAGCACCTCCACATCAGCCCCCAGCCCCACACAGCCCTGCCTGACCCCCCAGGAATCCCCTGACACCCCCCCCCCCCCACCAGTGCTCTGAAGACTGTCCCCTCTCTGGGACCCTGCTGCACCTCCCCCACCAGGCACCTCCCCTAGGGCTCCTGTTCTGCCTCCTGGAGACCCTTCACACCCCAGGGTCCCCCAACCCACTGCAGAGGCAGGAGGGTCCCAGCTCCTCAGTGGGATCCTCCTTCCCTGGCCTCAACCAGGGGGTCCCTTGGCCATGTGGCCCCCAGTGAGAGGCACCCACCAGTTTCTCCACGTTGACCAGCCCATCCAGTAGGGTCTTGCTGCCTTCGTGCAGGAAGGTCAGATCTGGGGGCAAGTAGGGGGTGAGGGGGGGGACCCCATGGGGCAGCAGAAAGACCCCAGCCCGCATGGGGTGTGGGCAGCCTCCAGGCGCCCCTCACCTTTGAGGATGAGTGGCACAAAAGGAATGAGGGGGGGCTTCATCTTGGCCAGCACCTCCCGGTAGGTTTTGTGGTTCCTGCAGGGGTCCTGGAGGTTGGGGAGTGGAACAGGGGGGTCAGGAGTTGGGAGCCAGCCTCCCATGGGTGCCAGCACCCTCAGAACCCTCCCGCTATGCCAGCTGCCGTGGGCACAGGGACTGTACCCATTGCAGGAGCGAGGAGGCAAGGACACCCTGCGATGGTCCAAGAACTCCCTCTGCCCACTCAGATACACGAGGTGCCCAGGCTTCCTGCCCCACGGGGTGCCCAGGCTTCCCAGCCCCAGGAGGTGCCCAGGCTTCCCAGCCCCAGGAAGTGCCCAGGCTCCCCAGCCCCACTTCCCAGTCTTTCCAATCCCACGGTGTGCCCAGGCTTCCTGCCCCACGGGGTGCCCAGGCTCCCCAGCCTTAGGGGATGCCCAGGCTTCCTGCCCCACGGGGTACCCAGGCTCCCCAGCCCCACTTCCCAGGCTTCCCAGCCCCAGGGGCTGCCCTGGCATCTCTCACCGTCAGGTTCTCGAACTTCCGAAACAGGTTCTTGAACTTCCCTGGGAGTTTCTGCAAGGCAAGCCCGGGGTGGGTGGGCAGTGAGCGGCGGGAGGAGGACCCAGGAGCAGCTGAGGGGGTCCAAAACCACCCAGAAGGGGCTGCAGGAGCACCCCAGAGCCCCTTTACCTCCCAGGTGAGGCGCAGGCGGCTGATGGCAGCGTTGTTGAGCCCTATGACGATGGCGTAGAAGGAGAGCATGTCCTGGTTCTGCTTGCATCTGGAGGGGCCAGAGGGTGAGGAGCAGGCAGGGGACCCTCGCCTCAAGCAGGGGGGGGACACCCACCCAACTCCACGACTCCATGCCCGCACTCACATGGCAGCGATCTTGATGAGCTTCTTGAGGAGGTGGGCACGCTTGCCCAGCGACTCGCAGAGCAGCAGCTCGGTGCCCACCCAGTGCTGCACCTCGCTGCAGCGCTGCAGCAGCAGCTCCAGGTTGGCTGTCTCTCGCCGGCCCCGCTCCCCGTGGAACACATAATCCACGAATTCCAGCTGAGGAGGGGGACGGGACACCCACACACACGCACGCGTGTCAGGGCCCCTCCGCCACGGCACAGCCTCCCCAGAACCCCCCCCAGAGCCGCCCCCCACCCACCTCGTGGATGCAGCGGAAGAGCTCCCAGTGGAAGGCGGTGAGGTGGTTGGCGATGTCCTCCGGCTCGGCGCGGTGGATCTCCGTGTCCCCGGGCACCACTTGGATCTCCTCGGGCAGTGGCACCTGTGCCGGGCGGGTGGGTGCGGGGAGGTTGAGAAGGGGCTGGAGAGCGGCGCCGGCCCGCGGGCATCTCTCTGCTGCCCAGGGGCTCACCGCGGCCCCGGGGCTGGGCAGGGAGGTAGAAACCCGTGGGGGCGAGGGGATGTCCCCTCCGTGGTGCTCACCAAAGAGTCGAAGGTGTCCCTGGTGCAGGCGAAGAGGTGGCTGTTGATGCCCAGGGTGGTGAAGACGCACTCCTCGCTGGGCTGCAGCACTGCTTTCTCTGCGGGCACAGTGCGGGCAGGGGGTCAGGGCCGGACGGACCTCCGACCTTGCCCGTAAAGCCCCCGTGGCCCCTGCGGGCACCTCCCGAGGACGCCATGGTGACCAGGATGAGGGCATCCTCCCGGGCGCTCTGCTCCTCCGAGTACTGCAGCTTCTCGGTGACCGAGGCCAGGATGTCCTGCACCGAGGCCGAGAGGCGGCTGCGGATGGTGACGTAGGAGTGGTCGGGCATGTAGACACGGCAGAAAACTGGGGGCAGGAGGGGGGCGTCAGGGGCACTCTGCACCCCTCACGCATCCCCAGGGTGCTCCAGACCCCCGGTTGGGGGAAACTGAGGCACGGAGCCGGCACAGCATCTTTGCTGCCACTGATGGGCTAAGAGAGAGGGGATTCTGGCACCCGGCGCCCACTCTGGCACCCAGCACCTATTCCAGGACTCAGCACACGTCCTGGCACCCAGTACCCATGCCAGCAGGCAGCGGTGGTGACTCACTCTCGTCGGAGCCCCGGAAAGCCACTCGGGTCTGCAGGCAGGAGTCGATGCGTCGGAAGTGCCTGAAGAGAGGCTTCACCTGCTTGTTCGGGGGGGGGGTCTCGTCGGCCACCCTGAAGCACCAACGTTCGGGTCTCAGAGGGGTCTCAGCACGGCCAGCACCCTTGGGTGCTGCACCCCGCTCCTGCCTGTGGTGTGTTGCCACAGCCCCACGCTGGGTCCTCGCCCGTTACCGAAGGGCTGCTAATGACCCCTCCCCAGCTCCTGGGCACCTCCAAGGATCAAAACTCCCTGTCCCTCTCGGGGACCCCTGACCCACAGGGACCCCCCTGACCCACGCAGACCTCTTGTCCTCCCACTCACTTGAGCTCCACGGTCTCCACGAGCTGGTGCAGCTTGAGGATCTCATCCTCCAGGTCATGGTAGAGGGAAGTGTCCTTCATGATCAGCAGGTAGAGCTCCTGGGGGATGGGGGTGCGGGGGTGAGAGGGGCTGGGAGCGAAGGGTTGCAGGGGCCGGGAGGGGTGGGCACGGGGTGGTGGCACCCACCTTGATCACCTTCCCCGCGCTCTCCTCCTCCTGCAGCAGCCCCTTGTAGGTCTCCAGGAAGTGCAGCAGCACTGCCAGCACCGCTCGCTTGCGCCGCAGCCCGGCCCCCTCCTCCCAGCGCGGCGGGGGGCTGCCCGCTGCCAGCACGAAGGTGGCACCGTCAAGGAGGTGCCACAGCAAGAAGAGATACTCCCTCCCCCGCCCCCATCACCCACCGGTACCCACTGCGCCCCCAGCGCCTCTTGTGTCTTTCTCTTCACCCTGGTGGCAGCCTACTGCCTGCCTTGCCTCCACCAGCCTACATACCCATCCTCAGGGCACCTGCGTGCCCATCCTCCTGGCACCCCAATTCCCTCCTGTGCCCATCCCGTGGCACCCCGAGGACCCCTCACGGTCTATCCTCTTTCCAATCCCATAACTGTCTTGTGCCACCCTCGGGCCCACACTTTTGGCAGCCTCATACCCAAGCCGATGCCCTCCTGGTGGCACCCTCATGTTCACCCAAGTACCACCCTCACGCTCTCCCTCAGACCCCTCCCTATCACAACCTCGTGCCCCTCCTCCTGCCACCCTTGTGGCCCTCCTCGTGCCCAGCATTGCACCCCTCCTCATCGCACACTCTCATGGCACCCCAATGCCCACTCCACACACTCCCACCGCCCCTCCGTGCCCCCCAAGGATATTGCTGGTGCAGCTGCTGCAGGAAGCTCTCGGTGGGCAGGAAGAGCGAGTGGGTGAGCACCACATCGTCCAGCAGCGACTCTGCGGGAGACGAGGGGCGAGTGTGGGCACCTCGCCCCACACAGCTCCTGCCAACACCACCAGGGGCCCCGTGCCAGGTGGAGTGGGCAGCTGATGGGAGCGATGAGCATTCTTGGGGTGGCACTGGCACCATGCAGAGCAGAACACGGCGCCGAGCCCCACACCGAGCCTGATGCTGAGCCTCACACCGAGTCCCATACCGAGCCTGATGCTGAGCCTCACACTGAGTCCCACACCGAGCCTGATGCTGAGCCTCACACCGAACCCGGTGCTGAGGCCCACACCGAGCCCCACACTGAGCCTGGTGCTGAGCCCCACACTGAGCCCGGTGCCGAGCTCGGTGCTGAGCCTGGTGCCGAACCCCACACCGAGCCCGGTGCTGAGGCCCACACCAAGCCCCACACTGAGCCCGGTGCCGAACCCCACACCGACCTCGGTGCTGAGCCCCGTGCCGAGCCCGGCGCTGACTCAGGCCTGCTCCCAGCCCCGCGGGGCAGTCCGGTGCCGGCAGCAGCGGCGCGGGGGCAGAGGCGCCAGCAGGGCGGGACCTGAGCCGCGACGCCTCGGCACACCCGTGGCACCTGGGCACACTCACGGCACTCCGGTGAGAGCCCGGCTGGGGGCAAACCGGGGCACGGCTCAGGACAAGGGGAAACCCCGAGGCTGGCAGCGAGGGCGGGTGGCAGAAGCAACTGTTTGGGCAGGCGAGCTCAGGGCACGTGGTGCCAGGGCAGATGGTGTCTGCAGCCGGACGCTCTGGGCCAGTACCGGTGACACCAGCTCTGAGGAGGGTGTTTTGGCATGGCCTGGTGAGCCGAGGGGCAGATACCGACAGCGGTGCACGGCAGTGCCAGCACCCAGCACTGTCACGACCTTTGGTCGAGGCACCGCTCCCTCACCCAGCGCCGCAGCAACCCTCGACCCAGCAGCCCGAGCAAGTCCCCAGCCAGGTAAGGTGCCCTGCAGGCTGTTCCCAGGTGCCCCAGAGACACCCTGGCAGGATCTCAGTGCCCCCACAGAGCCCCTCTGAGGCCCAAGGACCCATCTCCGCGGTAGGGGTCTTGTAGAGCACCCCCCCCCCAGCACTGGTACGTTAACTCGGCCACGGATCTGTGCCAAGTAGGGGCTGAGGCTCCCTTGGCACCACCGTGCCAGGGCACAGCGCCCACAGGGGATGTGCTGACATCAAAAGCAGGACACAGCAGTCTGGGACACAGGCTGGCATCACGAGCCCCCCAGCATGGGTGCAGCCCCCTCCTAGGCTCTACCTGAGGGGCAGGAGGAGCCAAACCTGCCCACACTGCCCACCCCTGCCAACCCTGCAGCCCCCCTGCAGCCCTGCCTCAGTTTCCCCATCCCCCTGCAATACCCACATCATCCCTGGCACCCTAGGGGGCGTTTTCCACTCCAGGAGAAGGTGGCTGGGGGGCATCCCCCAGCTCCCCTTTCTGGTTCCTGACACCCTCTTCCTTGCCAGCCTGGGCACTGCAGAGCCAGGCCTGGCAGCATGTTGGTGCAGGCAGGGCCTGGCGCTGCCAGTCCCATCTTGCTTCTACCCGAAGGGCTCCCTGTCTCTGTAGATGGCACCACCCTCGTTCTGGGCACCCCTGGAGTGAGGAGCTGGCAGTGGGCTGGGGCCACTCGATGCCACTCAAGTGCCCCTCTGCCCCCTGTCCCAGCAGCTGAGTGGCTGCAGTACCCAGCTTGGCTTCCGTCCGGCTCCTTGCACCCAAAACCTCCCTGGCACCTTGAGAACCGCGGCTGGATGGCAGCAGGACGCCCGTTCCAGAGGGAAGGGGCATCCGCTCAGCACCCCCACACCTCCCTCCACTGCGGCTCCTGTCGGAGCTAATTTTAGCACCACGAAAATGTTAAAGATTAACGAACCGAGAGGCTGCAGCTCTGCGCCGTGCGGCGGCAGCCGGTGCCCGGCCAGCCTCGGCCTCCACCAGGCCCTGTGGCATCGTCACCGAGCTCGTTGCCAGGCCAAGCCCCCGCCATGCCCCTGCCAAGTCCTTCACCGCAGCATCGTGCCCGGCAGAGATGCCCGTGGGATCCCTGTCCACGTCATAACACTTCAGCCCACCCCACCGGCATGGACGCCCTAGCCTGGTGAGGACTCAGCCGTGACCTTGCCACCGGGCACCCGCGGTGCCACCCACCTCACCGGGCACCGGGTGTCTCCCACCCCGGTGGCATCTCCCACTTCAGCATCCAGCAGCGCACCCCTCTGGCAACGCTCCGGTGCCCATCAGACCACTCCAACCCCCCCACCGTATTGCCGCATCCTCCTCCCAGCGCCCCCCGCCGAAGATCTCCGCCACCGGTGCCCCCCGCAGCCCCTCCACGTCCTCGCGGGTCACCCCGCCGCCGCCCCGGCAGTGCCAGTCCCGGTACCTGCTCCGCATCCACGGCCGTGCCCGCCGCCCGCAGGCAGCCGCTCCAGCAGCGCGGCCAGGAGTCGCTCCGGGGGAACGGGAGCGGCGGGACCGCAGCCGCAGCAACACCGGGCGGCTGGCGGCGGCTCGGGGCT
>WAAF01019217.1:52465-65459 GCA_013400475.1 Tricholaema leucomelas
GGGAAGGGTGGGTGGGCAAGGGAGATGGCAGCACCATGCACACCCCAGGGCACAGCACAGACTCAGGGTGAAGTGACAATACCTCAGGAGGTGGTGGCTTGATAGTGACAGGCTGGGAGGTGCGGCGAGGCGGCGACGGCTTGGGCTGCACTTGCTGCTGGACAGTGTTGTAGTAGGTGACTCCTCCGTAGACCTGGGACTGGGCCTGCACTCCCCAGAGAGCAAAAGGGTCAGAACTCCACAATCCCACACTGCTGAGGGTTGGAAGCAATCTCTGGAGCTCAGTCAGTCCAACCCCCCCTGCTCCAGCAGGGCACCCACAGCAGCTTGCCCAGGAGCGGTTGGAAGCTCTGCACAGAAGACTCCACAACCCCTCTGGGCAGCCTGTTCCAGGCCTCCAGCACCCTCACACCAAATAAGTCTCTCCTCCTGTTCAGACAGAAGCTCTGAAGCTGCCAGCAGGAAGTTTTCCTTCAGCCCACAGCATTTCCCAACCACTAGAGAACATTTGTGCTTTGCAGCAGCAGCCAAGGCAGGAGACAGCTCCCGTTGGCACCCAGATGCCCTCCAGCTGCCCAGGGGCTGGGCACCTGCCCCAAAAGCAGGCCGATTGTTTGCTGGGACAGCTGGGATCAGCCCAGGGCAGCTGGGAAGGTCGGAGAGGCTGCAGGGAAGGTCAGAGAAGCTGCAGGGCTCAGGCAGTGTGCACAGCTCCTGCCTGCCACTGCGTGTCAGCCGAGTGCTGCTCCCACGCCACGGCAGCGCAGGACACCCACAGGCATCTGCATCCTGCCCTCACACAGCTGCTCTGAACACAGATGTTTGATGTAGAGTGGGAAACACCAGCCCAGAGCTGGTCACACCGTGGACCTTCCTGGCCAGAGAACAGTTCCCAGGCAGCTCCCAACTTCCACCTCAATCAGGAAGGCTTCCAGAGCAATTTTCAAGGTGCCCTTGGCTTAAGCATGGCCCTGGAGGGGATGTAACAGCTCACAGGCGCCTGCTGCGCTGCTCCCTGTTCTGTTGGGCAAGATCTCCACCCTGAGCTTCACCACCACAGACTCTGCACCCCAGCAGCCACGGGAGCAGTCCCTTTGCTGTTCCCCTCCCCAGGCAGAGAGAAGGTTGGCAGTCAGCAGTCTCCCAGCGCAGAGCAGCTCAGCTGCTCCACATCCCCTCCCACGCACCCAGGGAGCCCAATGGGCTGCGGGAGGAGGCGGCGGCGCAGGCAGCTCACCTGCGTGTTGGAATAGAGATGAGGAGGGGGTGGAGGAGGAAGAGCTCCTGGGGGGTAGGGGTAACCAGGATTCCCAAAATTCATCACTCCAGGAGGGGAGAAGTAAGTTGGAGCAAGCAGCTGCTGCGGCGGGGGCTGCCCGGGGGGCATGGAGACTGGTGGAGGGTACAGCCCAGGGTTTGCCATGGGGGCTGGCGTCTGGTGGGGATGTAAACCTGGGGGGGAAGAGAGGGAGAAGCTGAGTTTGACATCTGCTGGGGACGTAAAGCTGGGAAAAAAGCTGAGTTTGGTGTTCCTGAGTGAAGCCAGAGTGTCCAGGGGAGGGCTGGGATGGCAGCAGCTGTGCCACAGCAGAGGGGCACTCAGCCCAGAGGTCTCCTCCTGCAGCTGCCAGGCCTCAGCTCCCGCAGCAGGCACAGTGCAGTCTCCTCCCCACTGCAACCAGCTCCTGCCCTGCCCAGCACCACCACCGCAGGAAGTGCCTTCTGTGGGGAAGATGCAGCCTGTGCCAGTCCAACAGCTCTCGGTCCTACTTCTCTGTTCCACGAGCAGCAGGGGCTGCAGTACCAGCCTGGCACAACAGCTGGCAGAGCCAAGCACCCCACCGAAAGGGAAGAGGCTCAGCCAGGAGGGGCTGTGCAGAACCTGCAGACATCCAGCTAGAGGCTGCCAAAACTTTCCCCTCCCCTTGCCCCTGTGCTGGCTGCCAGGGCCAGCAATGCCCATTTTGCCTTAAAATCCACACCGTGCCAGGCTCCCTGCCTGAGGCATGCAGGAATCCTCCACACACTCATGGCATGGGCTGGGTTGGAAAAGACCTTGGAGATTATCCAGTGCCAGCCCCTTGCCACGGGCAGGGACACCTCCCACCAGCCCAGGTTGCTCAGGGCCTCATCCAGCCTGGCCTTGAACACCTTCAGGGAAGGGGCAGCCACAATCTCCCTGGACAACCTGTGCCAGTGTCTCCCCACCCTCACTGCCAATAATTTCTTCCTCATCTCCACTCTCAATCTGCCCTTTCCCACACTGCAGAAAGAAGGAAAATGGAGTCCCCCAGTGAGAGAGGCTGTGCAAACCCACAGCTATCTGCTGCCCAGCACAGGCTCAGCTGCCCCAGGGCACCACCACGGCGTCAGTGCCCAGCGGGGAGTTGGATCCTCACCTGGATGAGGGAGGTGCATTTCTGGCTGGACAATCATCCCTTGGGGTGGCAGCGGGGCTGGGTTCTCACTGTGGGTGTAGATTGGTCCCTGGAATTGTACTGCAAGAGACAAGACTCAGTAAGGAGCAGCTCCAAGGTTCTCCCCCTCCTGCTGCAGCAGTCGCAGGGTTGCACGGCGCCAGCACAGCGCTGCCAGCGACCTTCCCATTGGCACACGCAGCCTGCCAGCCTCACAGATGCCACTGCAGAGCCTCCCACTCCTGCTGGGAGGCAGGAGAACACTTGGGGAAATTCTTCTGCAACACTTCAAGTGCTGGAGTAATTCCTGAACCATCCTAGAGTAAATTCCTGAGCCATCCTAGAGTGAATGCCCAAACCATCCCAAATTCCTCACCCATCCTAGAGCAAGTTTCCAACCCATCCTGGAGCAAAGTCCTGACCCATCCTAGAGTGAACTCCTGACCCATCTTAGAGCAAGTTTCTGATCCATCCTAAAGCAAATTCCTGACCCATCCTAGAGTGAAATCCCAACCTATTCTACAGCAAAGTCCTGACCCATCCTAAATTCCTGACCCATCCTAAATTCTTGACCCATCCTAGAGCAAATTCCTGACCCATCCTAGAGTGAATTCCTGACCCATCCTAGAGTGAATTCCCAACCCATCCCAAAGCAAACTGTGACACATCCTGGAGCAAATTCCTGACCCATCCTAGAGCAAAGTCCTGACCCATCCTACAGCAAATTCCCAACCCATCCCTCAGCCCCGTTCTGTCATTTTCCCTACTCCTGAATGCCAAAGACATTGCTCTGATTTCCAGTTCATTTTCCACCCCAGTTTCACTCCAAGTCCTCTCAGAGCAGCAATGTCCTGGAGAGCACAGGGAGGGAATTCTGCTGGGAACTCTGTTTTGACTCCAGTGGCTTTGAGACCAATCAGGGAGGCTCAGAGCAGCCTCTGAGTTTCCAAGTGGGGAGGCAGCGATGCTGTTTGCAAAGGAAAGGAGAAAACAAAGCCCCCCCAGGAGGAGCTGGAGCCGGGGTCAGGAGTTTGAGCAGTGGTGGAGCCTTGGGGGAGCAGGAGGAGGACACTCACGTGGGTCATAGTAGTGCCCTTCCATGATGCTGATGTGCATGGGGGGCGCAGGCTCCGGCACCGGGGGTCTCTGGCGCTGCGAGGAGTAGCGCTTGGCACGGCCACCCTGCACCGCCTGCAAGAGCACAAAGGCAATCAGGGAGGAGAACAAAACCCCTCCCCACTCCCCCACACCAGCCCCTAAATCCTCTTATCTGGGCCAGGCAGTACCAACACCCACGAAAGGGAAAGGCTGAGGTGTCAGAGGCAGCCTCTAATTAGCGCAGCCCCGAGGCAGCGCAGGCCTAGGCTGGGCGCTGCCAGCGGCAGGAGGTGGCTGCCACACAAGCAGAGCTTTACCATTTCCTCCATCCTGTTGAACTGAGGTGGTGGCCCAGTTCCCACGTGCATATGGTTAGAAATACCTGTGGAAGAAACAAACTGGTTATTATGGGTTGCATTTGTTCCCAGGGAAGAAGCCACCTCAGCTGCCTGAGGGCACTACCAGGAGGCAGTAGGCGAGCGAGGGCTGGCAGCCTGGGGACTGGCAGCCCAGGGACTGGCAGCATGGGGACGTTGCTGTGCTACAAACAGGTTCAGGTCTCCCTTTTGGGATCAGAAAGCTGACAGCTCCACCTCTCAGCTTGCAGTCTGGAATGTTTAGGTACCAACGAGGAGCTGCTGTGCCCTTGCAGCTGCCCAGGCTGCTCCACACCTTCTGCCTCCTGCTGAGAGCCAACCCCAGCCCTCGGCTCAAAACCCAGACCTTGCCCTAAGCTCTGCTCAGGATCTCCTCAGAGCAGGACTGTGGATGGGCATGGAATGGGGCAAGCTGCACTTTGAACCCTCTTCAGGGTGTAGCTGCTCCTATCACAGAGTCCTTCAGCACATCTCAGACTGCAGATGAGGAAAAAATCCTCTGCAGTGAGGGTGGAGAGACACTGGCAGAGGTTGCCCAGGGAGGTTGGGAATGCCTGCTCCCTGGGCATGTTCAAGGCCAGGATGGATGAGACCCTGAGGTCCAGTAGGAGCTGTCCCTGCCCGTGGCAGGGGAGTTGGAACTGGATGACCTTGAAGGTCCCTCCCAACCCAAAACCATTCCATGAACCTATGCAACCACAGTGCCAAGGCAGGCAGGGGCAGTACCAGGGGGTGTTTAAGTGGGCAAAACAGACACTGGCAGGGCCCATGGCTCACTGATGCTGCAGCTACAGACCCTGGTGGCTCACCCAGCCAAATGCCCCCCAGAATTCACTCCTCCCCCCTCTAAGGAGAAACAAACTGCAACAGAAGTTCCAGCTAAACACCAGGAGGAACCTCCTTACCCTGAGGGTGGCAGAGCCCTGGCACAGGCTGCCCAGAGAGGTGCTGGAGTCTCTGTCTCTGGAGAGCTTCCCTCTCCACCTGGCTGTGTCCCTCTGTGACCTGCCCTGGGTGCCCCTGCTCTGGCACGGGGCTGCACCTGCTGATCTCCAGAGGTCCTTTCCAACCCCTACCATGCTGTGACTGTGTGGCACTGGAGTACCAGAGCCAGGCAGTGCCCTGCTGCCTGCAGCCCAGAGCTATCTCAGCCTATATTTAGGAAGCTGCTTTCCTCTTAAGATTCAAAAAAAAAACCAAACCCAGAAGTTCACAGCCTCAAGAAGTTCACAGCCTCAGCTGCACATCTCAGCACCTCCCAGCTCTCCTTCCACTGCTGTGTTTGAAGCCTGCTGCCCACTCACAGCCCAGCCTAGCCCCAGGCTCTCGCACAGATTTTCCCACTCAAGATGACTTTCCTGCTTTCATGACCCAAGCCTCCAGAGGCACTTCAGAAAGCAGCACAGTCGCTGTCTTCTCCTTGCTCCAGTTTTATTTCCCTCAGGAAGGAGTCTAACACTGCCCAGAAAAGCCTCTGGTGCTGCCAGGAGATAATTACAGCCCAATGACCTCTCGCATGGATGCTCAGCTGGATCTCAGGATCCCTGTTGGCAGGGGCAGCTGTGCCACTGCCCCCTCTCTCCCTCAGCTGCCTTCTCCTGCCAGCAAAGCTTGAGCCAGGCACTAAAGAATCTTCCAATCTCAGCCAGGCCTTCGCTAGTGGCACCCAAAGCTCAGTGCTGGGAGCTGAAAACCAGAGGGAAGTTGCCTCCTGGTCCTAGCAGGATATGAGAGGAGCTGCACTGCTCCTTGCTCTGCCCTACCCTGCCAGCTGAGCACCACTCTGCTGAGCTCCCAAACTCCAACTCAAAGTGACACAGAATGGGTTGGGTTGGAAGGGACTATCAAGATCAGCCAGTTCCAATCCCCCGCCACAGGCAGGGACACCTCCCAGCAGCACAGGCTGCTCAAGGCCCCATCCAGCCTGGCTTTGAACACCTTCAGGGAGGTTGTGGATCTATGCTCCCATTCTGTGATTCTGTGATCCACAACTTCCCTGGGCAACCTGTGCCAGTGTCTCCCCACCCTCACTGGCAAGAATTTCTTTCCCATCTCCAGTTTCAATCTGCCCTCCTCAAGCTTCAATCCATCCCCCCCGACCCCCCTACCACTACAAGCCCTTGTCTCCCCCTGATTCACATCACATGGAGGCCTTCAGCTTCAGTGAAGCTTCCTCATCCTCAAAACAGGGCAGAGAAAGGGAAAGGATCTCTTCTTAGGTCCTCATCAGCTCTATCTGAATTAACCTTGACCAGGATGTTTCATTTCTCCTTTTCTCTTCTATTTTGTGCCTGTCTCCACCGTGCTTTCCCAGCAGCACTCACCACCACCACCACTCCCACCCCGAGAGCAGCCTGAGGCAGAGGCAGCTCAGCCCTGCCCAACCACACAGAGAGAGCACTGCAGGTGGCTGGGGGCTGCCAGGGAGAGCTGAGCTGCTGTGCCCACTTACCCCGCAGCTCCCGGGGCTGGAGGAACTGGGACTGCCCTGGGCTCCAGTTCTGCTCAGCGAGGTTCATCTGAGTCATCTCCTGCTCCAGTCCATCCAAGCTGGGTTCTACTGCAGACTCCCAGTTACTGCTCTTGGCTGGTGGGGTGGATGTCTCAGCTTGCACAGGCTTTGGAGGCACAGGAGCCAGCCCCTCCGAGGTGGGCACCTCATCTGCCAGCTTCCCTGCCTCCCCAGCTTTGACTCTGGTCCTTCTTGCCCGGGAATAAGACTTCTTCTCCACTGGCCTGTCTGGTGGTGGCTGTGCAGCATCAGCAGCAGTGGCCTGGCTGTCCAAAGCAAGCTCCTCCCTGCTAGGGCTGCCGTGGCCATGTGCTGCCTCCAGCTCCGGGGACTTGTCCCTAGGGGGACTGTGCTCAGGGCGTTTGGCTCGGTAGCTGCTGTCCTGCTTGGCCTGCTCACTGCCCCGGGACAGCTGCTGCCCTGCCTCTGAGGCTCGGTAGCTGGGGCGGCTCTCCTTGTAGCCCCCCACCCGGGGGTAGTTCCTAGGAGGGGGCATCCTCCCTGTGCCAGCAGAGCTCCTGTTGGTGAAGGTTCGGGGGGCAGCTGAAGTGCTGTCTGCTCCTTGGTGCCTCGGGGGTTTATTTGGTCTCTCGTTGGACCAGTTGGGGTCTCGCTGAGGAGGGCTCCCAAACCTGAGGGAGAAAACACAGTGCAAGGGAGTAGGAAGGACTGGGGAGGACTGCCTGAGGGAGAGGTGCTGCTGTGCCAGGGAACACTGCACTCCCAACTCCCAGCACCAAGCTCCCATCCTGGGGCCAAAGCCAACCACAGGGCTCTCTCCCTTCGGGCCTTGCAACCCAGCTCCCTCCAGGATGCTTAGGAGTATCTGAGGGGTGGGTGGCAAGGAGGGGCCAGGCTCTCCTCAGGGGCATCCTGGGGTAGGATAAGGAGCAGCAGACACAAACTGGAAGGCAGGAAGTTCCCCTTCAACGTGGAGAGAAAGCTCTTTGCTGAGAGGATTCTGGAGGCCTGGAACAGGCTGCCCAGAGAGGCTGTGGAGCCTCCTCTTCCTCTGCAGGCTTTCGAGCCCCACCTGGCTGTGTTCCTGTGTGACCTGCCTTGGGTGATCCTGCTCTGGCAGGGGCGGTTGGACCTGATCTCAGAAGGTCCCTTCCAACCCCTGCCTTTCTGTGGTTCTGTGACCCCCCCGAGGCAGGCTGCAGCCTGACTGCTCTGCCCACCTGGGCTTGCGCATCCTCCTGGGCTTGATGTCCTCGGGGCTGTGAGCGGATCTGATGTCGTAGCCGTAGAGCGCAATCAGCTCCTGCCTGGTCTTGGGGGCCTGCTCATCCTCCCGGAATTTGTCATGCTCCCAGCGACCTTCATCCTTCCACAGCTTCCTCTGACGACCCTTTGGCCTGCAGTGGGTGCCGAGAAGTTGGGGGTTAAGGCCAAGATGTGACAGCTTTGGTCAAGCCCAGCCACAGACTGGGTGTCTGCGGTGCAGGCGGAGTCTCCCCTCCCTCCTGCTCCTCCTGCCCAGCAGCTGCTGCTCTGCCCGGGCAAAAATTCTCACAAGCAGCACAAAAAGTCATTGCTGATGAGAAAAAGGTTTCTAATTTGCACCAACCTCAGGCCCTAAGAGCTACAACCTCCTGGGAGGGACACTACGAGCAAGCAACTCAAGCACAGAGCAAAGAGTGGCTTGGGACTCAGCTCTGCCCTGGCAGGCAGGGGCTGCTGGGGGGCTGCAGGGGATACCAGGGGGGCTGCTGGGGAGTTGCTGCGGGGGATGCTGAGCAGCTGCTACTCCTGCTGCAGGGGATGCTGGAGGGGCTGCTGGGGAGACCAGCTGCTGCTCCTGTTGCAGGGGAGGCGGAGCAGCTGTCCTGCTGCAGGGGATGCTGAGCAGCTGCTGCTCCTGTTGCAGGGGATGCTGGAGGGGCTGCTGCTGCTGCAGGGGATGCTGACCAGCTGCTGCTCCTGTTGCAGGGGAGGCGGAGCAGCTGCTGCTCCTATTGCAGGGGATGCTGAGCAGCTGCTACTCCTGCTGCAGGGGATGCTGGAGGGGCTGCTGCTGCTGCAGATGCTGGGAGGCTGCTGCTGACCTACCTGACCTCCTCCTCCTGCGTCTGCCCCCGGAGGTCGTGCTCGAAGAAGAGGCCCTTGCGTGGGATGTAGGCTGGGTTCTTCCGGTCCTCATCATCGTCCAGATGCTTGGGAACTTTCTTCCCCACCTTATTCTCCACAGGGTCGGTGCTCTCCTGTGGGACTCAGGCAGCTGTCCCCACTGCAGCAGAGTGTGTCCCTCCCTCTCCCCACCTGCCACCAGGAGCCCGCAGGGTCAGCACCTACCTGCCCGTCCCCACTCTGCCTCTCGCCGGTCACAGCCCCCTTGGGCTCAGGTTTCTCATCTCCCTTCTCTGCTCTGGCTGCTGACTCGCAGGAATCGTTGCTGTCCTGCTTCAGCTCCACTTTGGCACTTTCCTCCTCGCTGTAATCCTCTTCCTCTGCCTGGAGGAGCCCCACACCTTTAGCACACCTTCAGCAGCAGCTCCCCCAGGGATCTTAGCACACAATTCCCCAGGTCCATAGAAGGGGTTGGGTTGGAAGGGACCTTAAAGATCAGTCAGTTTCAACCCCCTGCCACAGGACACCTCCAACCAGCCCAGGCTGCTCGGGGCCTCATCCAGCCTGGCCTTGAATACCTTCAGGGAAGGGCAGCCTGCTCAGGGCCTCATCCAGCCTGGCCCTGAACACCTTCAGGGAGGGGCAGCCACAAGCTCCCTGGGCAACCTGTGCCAGCGTCTCCCCACCCTCAGTCTAAAGAATTTCTTGCTCGTGTCCATTCTCTTCTCAAGCTTCCATCCATTCCCTCTCACCCTGTCACAAACAGCCCTGGAAGTAGATCCCTGTTCCAGCAGCTAGACCTGAATCTCTCAAAGCAGAGATTTAGCTCTCAAAGTCCTTTTTGCTTTATTCACAAGGACACAGAGATAAAGACTGAGCCCAGGACCTCTTCCCCTCCACTGACAGCAGCTCCAGCCCTGAGGCTTTCTAGAGCACAGCCAGCACCAGCTGCCCTCTCCTTGTTCCAAAAGCAAAAGGCTCAGCACAAGCTAAGCTGGACCAGCAAACAAGAGCCCTCAGATCCTTCCCACAGCGAGGGCCAGGATCCAGCCAGCACCACGTTTCCAAACTCCCTGGAGTTCCTGGGCTGACTCACTCGGAGGCACTCTGCTGGCAGAAGCCTGACCTCGTTTCACCCTGCAGGAGCCTGCAAGCCTCGGGACTGACACTAAAAATAGCTGTGGGTGATTAACAAAAAGCCTGCTCCCTTGCTCTCTTTCAACACAGCCTATTTGCACATCAACTGCTCCTTTTGTTTACGTTGGGGAAGCCCAGCCTGGCATTATTTTTAGGCACAGGAACAGAGTCATCCTGGCACAGCAGTGATGCAATGCCCCTGCTGCTCCCGGCTGTTGCTCTGCCGCCGCGGGTTTCCAGGCTCAGAGAGATGCTGCACAGGGAAGGGAGGGAAGGCAGTGAGCTGCCCTCATCCTCCTCCTGCTCTGTTCCTTCCTCGCTCACGGCAGAGTCACTGAGGAGAAGCTGAGTTAATTCACAGCTTTGATTTCAATGAACCCTAGGCTGGGTTGGGTTGGAAAGGACCTTACTAAGGAGCGTGTAGTGGTGGTGGTGGAAGTGTTGGGCAGGTTGGACTCGATGATTGTAGAGGTCTTGTCCAACCTTAATGATTCTGTAATCATCCAGTTCCAACCCTCTGCCACGACCAGGGACACCTCCTGCTGCATCAGCTTGCTCAAGGTCCCATCCAAGCTGGCTTCAAACACTTCCAGGCTTGGAGCCTCTACAGCTTCTCTGGGCAAAGTTTTGCAGGGCCTGGGCAAGAATTTTCTCCTAATGTCCAATCTCACTCCAGTTTCTTCCACTCTGAAGCCACCACCCCTACTCCTGGCACTCCAAGCCTTTCCAGCAAGTCCCTCTCCAGCTCTCCTGGAGCACCTTTCAAACACTGGCAGGCAGCTCTAAGGTCTCCCTGAAGCCTTCTCTTCTCCAGGCTGAGCAGCTCCAATTCTCTCAGCCCAGCCCCACAGCAGAGGTGCTCCAGCCCTCAGACCATCCTCTTGGCCTCCTCTGGACCCTGCTCTAATTCACAGCCCCTAAGAGCTTCTATCTCCTCTGCCTCCCTGTTCTGGGTTTTGTCTAGCTGCCACCCTGCTGAAGATCCCCAAACAGCTGTCTCCAGAGGAAGAGTTTTCACTAGAAAGCCTTTGCCATAATCACTACAACTCCCCTGAATTTCCTGAAGCTGTTAAATATTCCTTTCTGAACTAAAACCCCAGAAAAACACAGCCAAGAGTTGCTGCTCAGGCCAGGCAGAGTATCTCAGCCCACACTGGGGGGGTTCTCCTCACACCCCCAGTGCAGTGCTGCCATCACCCAAGGGCTGGGTCACCCCTCCAGCTACAGAAGACAGGAAATCTGACTGGGATGCTTCCAACCCAGCATTTAGGCTTTTAATTCCAGCTAATGAACACCTAACGAGCACCCTGCACATCTCCTCTCACACCCTTCTTGGCCACAGCAAACCCTGCTCCCAGCATCCCCACTCTGAGGATCCCCCAACTACACCCAGGACCTGCTGTCCAGGCAGCTTCTACCTAAAACCACAGCCTGGAGCAGAGGGAACTGCCCAGTGTGGGGCTGAGCCTGGCAGAGGCCATACTCCCCCGTGGCAGCCTTGCCCACGCCGCAGCAGCTCGCTCCAAGCTGCCGGTGCCAAGCACACGAGCTGGCACCTGGAGACTGGCAGCGATTGCTGCCGATGGGGCCAGGGGGAGTGAAGCAAGGACATAAACTGGGGTTTTGTGCTAAAATTCCAGGAGAGGCAGTCACAAGGCAGCAGCTGCCAGAAGTCAGGGCAGAGGCTGCTTGCTCTTACCTCCGAGTCTTCGGCGCTTTCGTAATCCGAGAGAACGGCTGCGGGGGAGAGAAGGGAGCCTGGGGTCAGGGCAGCAGCAGGGAGGCAGCTCCTCTGGCAAACACCCTCCCACAGCAGCCCCTCTGAGGGCAAGCCAGAGACCAGCACCCTGACTGGCACCACTGCCAGCACACACAGGGCTAAGCAAGGGTGAATTTGGGGAGTGCTGTCCCTGCACCTCTCCCAGCAAGGGCAGGGCTATCGCAAAGGAGATTTTCACAGAGCCTTAAACCTCCCGACTGCAAACAGCAAAAATCCTCTCTGCATTACATCAAAACCATGTTTTTAAGTAAATGTTTTGATGATTTCATCCAACTGAAGCGTTTCAGGTTCATTTACCTGAAACTCTCCTGCCTTGCAGTTAGCATAAGCACCAAGAGGGTTATAAAGAGCCCACATCTAGTGTGCAACAGAATCGGCTGGAAAAGACCTCTAAGATCACTCAGTCCAACCACCAACTAACAGTACCGTGGCTACCAAACCCTTCTGCCCAGTCTTTTGGCACACAGGCAGCACTTGCAGTGCCAGAAAGTTGTCACTCACCATCTCCTTCGATGCCATCCTCACTTTCCTGCAGAGAGAAGCAGAAGGTGAGTTAGCAGCAGGGAGGGCATCAGCTCCTTGCAGCATCCTACAGCCCCAGACACACTGACAAGGTTTGGCACCAGCCCTATCATATCCACCCTTGGATGTTCAGCTTCAGTGATTCAATAAACAAGCTCCCAGCTCCCGGGATCTTTCCAGAGCTGGGGAAATGAAGCACATGGGGAAAAGACACAAGTTAGCCTTAACTGCTGTGGGGTGTTTGGAGGCAGAGGAGCAAAGAGTGAAGGCAGGTTCCCTTCTCTTGGTAAGAGAGAGACTGGAAAAGGGCAAAAAGGTTACTTAAAGCAGGAGCCCAGGACTAATGAACAGAAGCTGAGCAGAACCAAGCTCATGCAGCCATCTGCTAGAGACCTTGGAGACACAATCACAACCCCGTGCCTGGGAGGAGATGCTGGATGAAGCTGAACAGCTCAAGAGCAGGGCAAGTTTCTGCTAAAAGAACAAACTGATCCAGCTGGGCAGTAAAAACAAACTCAGCGTCGATGAGATAAGGCCAAACGCCAAAACAGCCCAGTAGAGACAGGCTGCAGCTCAAGAAGATCCTGAACTAAGCAGTACAGATAAGCCCAGGACAGGACAAAACCACAGCCAGCTGCAGAGCTGCCCTGAAGGGGTGGACTGCACCAGCACCCCAAAGAAGAACGACCCTGCAAAAGCGGAGGACAGCAGCACCCCAAACACCCCCACAAACGATTTTAACGCTCTCGAAAAACCTAAACTGGGCAGAACCGATAAAGGTCAGAAAGGGCCTGACCAGGCAGCAAACCCACTGACTCCACAGGGAGGAGCCAGGACAGGGGGCAGAGAGAAGCTGAGCTCCCGATCCCATTCCCCAGCCTGCTGCTCCCTCAGCTTTCCAGCCCTCTCACCCCCGCAGTCTAGCGGGCCCCTAAAAGTCCCTCCGACACTCTCCAGGGCTCAATGCCACTGCGGCCCCGAGCCCTGTGCCTGTCCCCGAGTCCCTCCAGCACCACAGACCCTCCCCCGAGCCCCTCACTGCCCAGGGCCCCTCCCCGGCCACACCGACACCAGACCCCCC